>CM056049.1:449679207-450009207 GCA_029574335.1 Rana kukunoris | reverse complement strand
TCTATATATATATCTATCTATGTCTCTACCTCTCTCTCTCTCTCTCTATATATATAATATAGAGAGAGAGAGAGAGAGAGAGATCTATATATGTGTGTGTGTATATTAATATAATATATATATATATATATATATATATATTTATATACATACATACACACACACACACATATATATATATATATATATATATATATATATATATATATATATATATATATATATATATATATATATATATATATATATATATATTATATATTGTGACAGGGTACACGATTGTATGTACACCAGTGAGAGGCTGGAAAGGTCAGTTTTCCCTGCCCTGGAAGGGTTAAGCCTGGCCAACAGGTAAACCTCCTCTCTTCCCCTATTAATTAACACTCACCTGGTAGGGAAATGGGAAGTGAGAGCTCAGTGTGAGAGGTTTGCTGAGCTGGACGGACAGGTTGGAAACTGTCTGCATGGAAGGAACAAGGTCTGTCATAGATTTGTTTATTTTGGACTGGTATTCTGTTTGTTTTTGTACTGGAGCCCGGAATAGCCCCTCCAGTACAGTGTAGTGAGGGACACTACTGTCAGTTAGCCTCCTAAATTGAGTAGGCCATTTTGTTTTTGTATTATTTATTTTTGAGTGCAAATAAAGCCATATTTATTGCTTAAGATCAGCGACTTTGCTGCATGACATTATCGCTATTTCTACGACTTTGTCACAAGTGGTGGTCAGAAGTGGGATGTTTGCTGTGGTACCGGTCAATGTACAGTTACAGTGGCCTTAAAGGTACAGGACCCAGAAAATGGAAGATATTGTGAAAGCCCTGTTACAAGCGGTCTCTGCGCAACAAGAAACTAATAGACAGATAGCGGCCTCGGCTGCAGCACAACAAGAAACTAATAGACAGCTAGCTGAAGCACAAAAGTCAGACCATGCTGTTCTCAAAGCAACCCTGGATCACATGACTACCCAAGGGTCTTCTAACCCGCCAGCAAGGGGGGTAAGCCAAATACGTGCCAGCAGCTGTCTGCAGAAAATGACACCGGATGATGATGTGGAGACTTACCTACTGGCGTTCGAACGGACCGCTACCCGAGAAGGCTGGGCCCCGGAACAGTGGGCTGGAATCATTGCACCCTTCCTCCTAGGAGAAGCACAGAAAGCCTATTTTGATCTGGATGAGGTGGCTGCTGCAGACTATCCCAAACTGAAAGGAGAGATCCTGGCTCGCTTAGGGGTGACTTCCACAGTGAGGGCCCAGCGTTTCTACAACTGGAGGTTTAAAGAAGGAAAAGCGCCAAGATCCCAGATGTTCGATTTAATTCATCTGGCGCAGAAGTGGCTCAAACCAGAGACTCAAACCCCTGCACAGATTATAGAAGCGCTTGTACTGGACCGTTACGTGAGAGAGCTTCCAAAGGGCCTCCGGGAGTGGGTCACTCAGGGAAATCCCCTGGACTGTGATAGTATGGTCGCACAAGTGGAGCGGTACCTATCTACCAAAAGTTTGGACCGATCTCTCTCTAGGACGATCGGGAAAATACAGAGACCAGGAGGCTGGAGGATTGGAGTGGAAGCAGACTTCGGATCCGGAGCCCGTTTCTCCAAACCTGACTTTAGAAGTCAAAACCCTGGGAAAGAGGACCACCCTAGGAGAAACTCCATAACTTGTTTTGAGTGTGGCGCCAAAGGACATGTCAGGGCGAGATGCCCCAATCTTCCTGAGCCAATGCAGTGTGGACTAGGGGAAGATTCCTCTGACTTTTGTGGGCTCATTTGTTTAGCAGGCCTGGTAGAAGGGGGACATACCTTCCTAGTACCTGTCCTGCTGGACAAACAAGAGACAGTGGCCCTGGTGGACTCTGGCAGTGTCCTGACTTTGGTAGCCAGTAAATTGGTAAAACCTTGTTGGATTCAGAAGCATAGAACCATGGGGGTGTTGTGTATTCATGGGTGTACTGTGCGGTATCCTACTGCCAACATAGAAGTGTCAGTACAGGGCAGTTTGGTAAGGATCGTAGCTGTGGTAGTTCCTCGTCTACCATATCCTTTGATAATAGGAAGGAATTTCCCTAATTTCCACGCTCTGTTACAGCCCCCTGTGAGGGAGAACAAGGGGAACCTGAAGTGGAGCAGAGAAATACAGGGTCCATGAAGTATTTCCCTTTGCTCATCCTGACTTGTATATCTCTAATCCAAAAAGAGGTAAAACAAGACGGGAACGCAGGGAGAGCAAGCTACGATTTAATAGGGCTGTCCAGGAAGTCCTGTTGAATCAGCGTGGGGAGCAGTCCAGGAGAGGTGGGGCCCCACGACAGACAGAAGATGAGGCAGAAGTTGGTCAACCGGAACCCGCCCCAGAGGCTACCAGTGAAGACGATGAAGGGGATACAGATATCCTGGATATCTCGGGTAGTGGCTTTGGCCGTGACCAGGCAGATGATCCCCTGCTGCAGGAAGCCAGGAGTAATGTTGTAGAGGTTAATGGGGTACCAGTAGAAGGGGTAACAGGAAAGGTCTATCCCTATTTTATCCTTAAAAACGATCTTCTTTACAGAGTAACCTCCGATGAGGGACAAGAGCTTGAACAACTGGTTGTGCCTTCATCATACACCCGAAAAATCCTAGATTACTCTCACTCTCATCTGCTGGGGGGACACTTAGGGGTGAGAAAACACAAGAACGGGTGCTCAGGAGTTCTTCTGGCCTGGGGTATATGAGGGATTAAAAGGTATTGTGCTTCTTGCCCGAATGCCAGCTGGCATCTCCCAGACCGAAGTTGAGAGCCCCACTCATACCTCTCCCCATAGTTGACGTTCCGTTTGAGCGGATTGGCATGGACCTAGTGGGTCCCTTAGAGAAAACAGCTCGAGGTCACCAGTACATCCTTGTCATCGTCGATTATGCCACCAGATACCCAGAGGCCATTCCACTACGTAAGGCGAATGCTAAAAGTATTGCAAAAGAGTTGGTTCAGATGTTTACACGGGTGGGGATACCCAGGACATTGCTCACGGATCAGGGGACTCCGTTTGTCTCCCGTATTATGAAAGAGCTATGTCAACTATTTAATGTACAGACTCTGAGAACGTCAGTGTATCACCCCCAGACAGATGGGTTGGTAGAAAGGTTTAACCGGACCCTAAAGGGGATGTTGAGGAAAGTCGTTAGCAGGGATGGAAGGATTGGGACTTGTTACTTCCTTACCTGTTGTTTGCAGTTCGAGAGATTCCCCAAAGTTCTACGGGCTTCTCCCCGTTTGAGCTTTTATATGGTAGGCATCCCAGGGGTATTCTGGATATCCTAAAGGAAACCTGGGAAGAACAGGGGTAACTGGGACCAATGTCCTCCAGTATGTTGAAGATATGCGGGTGCGTATGGCTCAGATTGCCCCTCTTGTTCGCCAGCATATGGAGCAGGCGCAGAGTAGGCAGAAGTCCTACTATGACCAGAGGGCCCTAGTGAGACAGTTTGAAAGAGGGGACAGAGTAATGGTTCTAGTACCCACCGCAGAAAGCAAACTTCTAGCACAGTGGCAGGGACCCTATGAGGTGTTGGAAAAAGTGAGCCCAGTAAATTATAAAGTTAGTCAGCCGGGACGCCGGAAGAAGGAGGCCGTGTTCCACATAAACCTTCTTAAGCCATGGAGGACTAGAGAGGACTGCATGGCCGCAGTGGGGGACACCACACCTGGTCCACAGGCACCTAGTCCTTCGGTGACAATCTCTCCAGAGCTGACACCTGAGCAAACAAAAGAAGCTAGAGGCTTGGTTGAGAGGAATAACGATGTTTTCTCCCCCAACCCTGGACAAACCCGAGAGATTACCCATGACATTATTACAGAACCAGGGGTTGTCGTAAGAGTGAAGTCTTACCGCATTCCGGAGGCCAAGAGGGAAGCTGTAAGGGCTGAAATCAGGAAAATGCTTGAGCTTGGAGTGATAGAGGAGTCTCATAGCCAGTGGTGCAGCCCCATTGTTCTAGTGCCCAAACCTGATGGGTCCATCAGGTTTTGTAATGACTTCAGGAAGTTAAACGAGGTGTCTAAGTTTGACGCCTACCCCATGCCTAGGGTGGATGAACTAGTAGAGCGATTAGCCAAAGATAGGTTCTTCACCACGTTGGATCTGACAAAGGGTTATTGGCAGATCCCATTGACAAAGCACGCCCGAGAGAAGACAGCCTTTGCCACTCCTGATGGCCTATTCCAGTACAGGATCATGCCTTTTGGCCTCCATGGGGCTCCAGCCACTTTTCAAAGGCTAATGGATAAGTTGCTCAGGCCCCACACTGAGTATGCAGCCGCATACTTGGATGATGTGATCATTCATAGCCCGGACTGGGAAAGCCATCTGGATAAAGTACAGGCAGTCTTGGACACTTTTAGAAGAGCGGGTCTGACAGCTAACCCTCTAAATGTGCCTTGGGTCTAGCAGAGGCTAGATACTTGGGTTACCTGGTTGGCAGAGGACTTGTTAAACCACAGATGAACAAGATAGGAGCTATACAGAGCTGGCCCAGACCATTGAGGAAAAAACAAGTCAGAGCTTTCTTGGGGATTGTAGACTACTATCGGAGGTTTATTCCTCACTTTGCTACGAGGGCTGCTCCGCTCACAGACCTTATTAAAGCCAGAAGTCCAGACACTGTAAAGTGGAACAGCGAGGCTGAGGAAGCCTTTGCTGGTCTGCGGGCAGCGCTTTGTGCCCAACCTGTGCTTGTGGCTCCTGACTTTAGAAAGGAGTTCTTTCTCCAGACCGATGCCTCAGAGGTGGGTCTGGGTGCAGTTTTGTCCCAATATGTGGATGGTGAGGAACACCCTGTGCTGTATTTGAGTCGGAAGTTGTTACCTCGAGAACAGCGCTATGCCACAGTGGAAAAAGAGTGTTTGGCAATCAAGTGGGCAGTAGAAACACTCCGCTACTATTTGTTGGGCAGGCGGTTTACCCTCGTCACAGACCATGCTCCGTTAAAGTGGATGCACACCAATAGGGACAAGAACGCTCGGGTCACGAGGTGGTTTCTGTCCCTACAGCCCTTTACTTTTGTGTACGACATAGGGCAGGTCTCCTCCACAGTAATGCAGATGCTCTGTCCCGAGTGCATGGGTTTGTAGAGATGGCCGCTTCCCACCCAAGTGTTAAGCTGGGGGGGAGGATGTGTGACAGGGTACACGATTGTATGTACACCAGTGAGAGGCTGGAAAGGTCAGTTTTCCCTGCCCTGGAAGGGGTTAAGCCTGGCCAACAGGTAAACCACCTCTCTTCCCCTATTAATTAACACTCACCTGGTAGGGAAATGGGAAGTGAGAGCTCAGTGTGAGAGGTATGCTGAGCTGGACGGACAGGTTGGAAACTGTCTGCATGGAAGGAACAAGGTCTGTCATAGATTTGTTTATTTTGGACTGGTATTCTGTTTGTTTTGTACTGGAGGCCGGAATAGCCCCTCCAGTACAGTGTAGTGAGGGACACTACTGTCAGTTAGCCTCCTAAATTGGAGTAGGCCATTTTGTTTTTGTATTATTTATTTTTGAGTGCAATAAAGCCATATTTATTGCTTAAGATCAGCGACTTTGCTGCATGACATTATCGCTATTTCTACGACTTTGTCACAATATATATATATATATATATATAATATACACACACACACATATATAGATAGAGAGAGAGAGAGAGAGAGATAGAGAAAAGATATAAAGAGATATATAAGATAGAGATATATATATATATATATATATATCTTATATCTCTCTTTATCTCTTCTTCTCTCTCTCTCTCTCTCCTCTCTCCTCTCTCTCTCTCTGTCTCTCTCTCTGTATATATATATATAATATCTAATATATCTATTATATCTCTCTTCTCTCTCTCTCTCTCTCTCTCTCTCTATATCTCTCTCTATATCTCTCTTTCTCTCTCTCTCTCTCTCTCTCTCTCTCTCTCTCTATATCTCTCTCTCTCTCTCTCTTCTCTCTTTCTCCTCTCTCTCTCTTTCTCTCTCTCTCTCCTCTCTCTTATATCTATATATATATATCTATATCTCTCTCTATATCTCTATCTCCTGTACACTATACACACGCTTCTCTCTTTCTCTCCTGTACATTATACACACTCTTCTCTTCTCTCTCTCTTCTATACATTACACAAACTCTTCTCTACACATCTCTGCAGTTATCACTTCTCTCATGCCTCACCTCCATGAGTCATGCCACACCTCCCCCTCCTGTCACTGCGCCACTCCAACCTCTACGTCTATGCTCATTGGACAGTGCCCCTCCTCTCCCCGTTTTCCGATCGGCTAGCGTCCGTGCATATCAGCCATCCTCACCAAGCCGCCTGGCAACTCCCTGACTGTATTAACAGAGGACAAGGCGACGAATACAAAACAAAAACAAAAAAATCATCCAGGCCGCTATCTTTGCTTGGGGGGGCTCTGTGGTGGCTGAAAGGAGCTTAGAGGAGATGGCGAATGCTGCTACATGAAGAGGCACCCTGAGTGGCCCGACTGGAGACACTGAGCTGCCTCCTCCATTACTCTGCCCAGTGTGTGTGACTTTTTTCATGAGGGTCTCCCTCATGCTGCTTCTCTTTAACCTGCCCTCAGATCTCGACTGTTTAGGAGCAGAGGCAGCTCTTTAACTAGGTAAATTAGGCGACCGAGAGGTCCAATTAAAGAGCCACTTCTGGCCTTAGGTGCCCCTAAAAAGTGGCACCCAAGGCAAACGCCTTGTTTACCTCATGGTAGATATGCCCCTGCCTGGTGTGTGATTTCCTTCATGGGGGCCACCTGCATTCTGCTTCTCCTTACCCTGCCCTCAGACCCTGACTGGAGAATCAGCTCTTTAATTAGGTCAATTATGCAGCTGCCAGGCCTCTACCCTTCTGCCAGGGGGGGTTGCGCCTCCCTGAAAAGTGCCGCACAAGACAATTGCCTTGTTTGCCTCGTGGCAGACATGACCCTGGTACCATTTAGTAACAAAAACTAGTATAAAGTGTTGCACTACCTATGTATACTAAGTATGTTAGTAACTCAAACTAAATGCAAATACATATTTCAATAAATGTCAAGCTCATACATCAAATAAGTAAATAAATAACTAATTATACAAATATTAGTAATAATGTGCTCCTATAGAATTCTTATACAGTTCATATGTTCGTATTACATATTTAAATCTAGACACTTAATTAAGTAAAATCGCACTCGCAATGGTTTCAAACCAGTTTGTATGACAATATAATACTCAGAAATACTGCAGTTGCATTAGTAAACATCACTTCCGGTCCGTGGTCACCCAGGCTCTGGCCAAAGCTTTGCATCACAGGTCACATAATTTCATCAGAGGAAAAGGAATGATTTGCAAAGTTTGCTGTTCTTGCTGCCCTTTTACAAGCTGAAGCGTAGGTGAAACAATAACCCACTAACCCTCAAAGCACCTCTAAAGCCCATTAGTTTACTAAGGCACTTAGCATTGCAACATGTGATGGGGGGGGGTAAGGTATTCTCTTGCTCTGACTGTCATAAATGGCACATGGCTCATAATGACTCACTAGAGGACTGGAGAATGAGCTTAAGTCCTATGACAATACAGCTTAGAGGCTGCTGTCAACACTTCAAGTTGCCTCTACCAAATATACCATACCTGCTCACTTTCAGCTCTGCAGAGGTGAGTCCAAAGGCAGGGGAGAGAACCAACAGATGCAGGCTTATAAAACCAGGCATTGGCAATGGTGGGCCACTTGACTGAAATGCATAGTGTGTTTGCATGATCTAGTAGTAGCGTACCAGGCAGTGGCAGCTGGTGCTTTTTTTTGGGGAGGCGCCAAACAATTCACCGGCCACCACTCCCCAAAACTCTGACACCCAGCCCCACCCATACTCCGTGGTACGGGCGGAATCCCCTTGGTTGGTCAGTCAGTAGTCGGGGCCTGCACTTACTCCATCTGAGGGCCGGGGCAATGGGCAGCATCGGCTTCTTAGACCCACGTCCTGATTGGCCGGGAGGAGAATCGGTGTTAGAAGAACGAATATTTATTTGCTATTGTCACACAACTGGGTGGGCTTCGGGCGCAGAGCTTTGCGCCCAAAGGCAACCCTTTTTTAAAGCCTCTGTATCACGTGTTTAAAAAAAAGAATCCATGCGTCCAGTGCCCTGCATGTAGATCAGGGGGCGGATGCATGGATGGGGGGTGTCATCTGTGCACCCCTAATGGATGGGCCTCTACTGGTACCAGGCAAGTTGTGTAGGGAGTACTTAGAAGGTGGTTGGCCTTGGTTGTGTTTCACATCAAATAGTGCATCTGTAGATGCAAAAGCAACATGTGATTTCCCAACTGCAACCCATTCAAATGTGGCTAACCCGCATACATTTGCGCCTACAGTGGCTCTAACATTTTTGTGTTGATGATAACCATCACGACAATATACAATGTAATAAGTACATATAACCCCGCAGTTACTTTGACAGGATGGCCCCGCCCTTGCCCATAAAACAGCTGTCAAAGCCAAGAGAGGAGTCGTCGTGAGGCCTCCCATGGAGGCAGAGCTTTTTAAAAATGTTTCTATTTTTCAGGTCTGTCAGGCGGCGTGATTATAGATGGATGAACATCACTGGACACTTTTTTTTTTCTTTTTTATTAAAGGAATTTACACTTTTTTGGGGAAATGGGTAGGGGTACAATGTAACCGATACCCATTCACATGGGGGGGTGGGATTCCGATAAGCCCCACACCCACAGACCCTGACAACCACCGGCCGGGGTCATCAGGAAGAGGCCCTTGTCCCCATCAACATGGGGACAAGGTTTTTTGGGGGCCCCCCCAAAGCACCTCCCCATGTTGAAGGCAAGCAGTCTGGTATGGTTTAGAAGAGGGGGTGCTTACTCACCCCCTCCCTTTCCTGGCCTTCCAGGCTGCATGCTCAGATAAGGGTCTAACCACTTAAGGACCGCCTCCTGCAGATTTACGTCGGCAGAATGGCACGGACATCAACGTATATATACGTTGGTTTTAGTACCCACCGTGGTCGCGACTCCAGGACCGGGATTCGCGGACCAATCGCCGCTGCAGTGCGGCGATCCGTCCCTGGAGCGAGAACGGGGAGAGCCTGTGTACACACGGCTTCCCCGTGCTTCTCTGTGCCGGAGCATCGATCGCGTCAGTAATAGGGGACGCGATCGATGACGTCACACCTACAGCCCAACCCCCCTACAGTATAAACACACACATTAGGTACACATTCCCTACAGCGCACCTGTGTTAACTCCCAAACTGCAACTGTCATTTCCACAGTAAACAATGCAATTTAAATGCATTTTTGCTGTGAAAATGACAATTGTCCCATGTGTTTGTCCGAAGTGTATATTGTCGCAGTCCACAAAAAAAATCCATCGCATTAGTAGTAAAAAAAAAAAAATAATTAATAAAAATGCAATAAAACTATCCCTTATTTTGTAAACGCTATAAATTTTGCGAAAACCAACCGATAAACGCTTATTGCGATTTTTTTACCAAAAATATGTAGATACTATCGGCCTAACTGAGGAAAAAAAATGTTTTTTTATATGGGATATTTATTATAGCAAGTAAAAAATATTGCATTCGCTCTATTTTTGTATAGCGCATATAAAACCGCAGAGGTGATCAAATACCGAAGCTCTATTTGTGGGACGCAAATTCCACGTACGAATACCGCGCAATGTCTGTTAAAGCGACGCAGTGCCGAATCGCATTGGGTCATTTGCCATATGGTCCGGGTCTTAAGTGGTTAATATGGATTTTGAGGGGGACCCCCACACCATTTTTTTTTAGCATGGAGTTCCCCTTAAAATCTATGCCAGACCAAAAGGGCCTGGTATGGATTTTGGGGGGGAACACCACTCTTTTTTTCTTAATTCTGTTGTCCTTAACCACTTCAATACACTGTATCATATACTCAATACTGCACTATATACTCTGCAATGTATTATATATACTACACTGACTGCAATATATGCTCTGAACTGTATTATAAATGCTATGCGAACTGCAGTATATACTCTCCACTGTATTATATATACTACACCGACTGGATTATATACTCTGAATTGTATTATATATACTACACTAACTGCACTATATACTCTGAACTGTATTATATATACTACACTCACTGCACACTATACTACCGGCCTAATCTCCATTCATTCACTATATTCTGCCATGTAAGCAGCAGACTTATATAGTGTGGGCTGTGGTCTTATTCCCTGAGCCATGATTGGCCAAAGGCAGGGGGCCGCATTTGGCCAATCATGACTCTCAAGTCACAGCACATTGCGCTGTGATTGGCCAAAGTATGCAGGTCAGGTGTATGCTTTGGCCAATCAGCAGCCATCAATGCACTGCAATTTTTGCAGTGCATTATAGGGTGCTCCGTCGTGGGTGAACTTGCCATTAGCTGATGTTCGAGTCTAACTTATGCTATAACTCGAACATCGAGCCCTTCCCTATTTGCCCCAGTGTGTTGAGCTATGTTTGCCTTGCAATAAAATGAGCCTTTAAATGTCACAAATGCTTTTGAAATCTTTTCAGCTTTTGTGTTTGCTTTGAAGATGTTAATTTGTTCTTGGACAAATTACATGGAACATTATTAAATTATAATGGAACAGTAAATCTTCCAAACATTGCATTTGCCAATATTTAAGGAATGAAATGCTGTGTAAATGCAATTATGATGTTTATGGTCAATGCTACAACACATTTCAAAATACTCTGCTATTTGTAAAAAAAAATATTACAAATCCAAAATCAAATAAGTATGTTTGTTCAAGCCATCCATATAAATTAAAAAAAAATGCCCCTTATTTGTAAGCCAAACCCTTTTTATTACATAGATTGATAGAGAGACAAGGGTTTTTGGATTTCTGTGGCCCCAATATGGTGGCTCACTCTCACTATTTGCCCTTGTGACTGCTGTCACTTTGAAGAGATTTCCTTTCCATCTACAATACAGGAATTCGTTGAAAATAACCCCAATGGAACAGAGATGGCAAAAAAAAAAAACTGACAGAGCATTAACCCTACCTTTAAGGTATCCAAAATGACAAATAAAAGTTTTTTGTCTTTAATTTTTATTTTTTATTTTTTATTTTTAGAGGTTGTAAACCTCAGGGGGAAAAAAAACAAAACAAAAAGCAAACCCTGCAAGACAAAAGCATAATGAGTTAGTATGCATCTCATATTAGCTCATTATGAAATACTTACCTTAGAATGATGCCCTGGATCAGCGTTGGTCCTCCAAGTACAGCGCAGACATCTTCCACCGAAGTTACTTCCAGGTTCACGGCTCTGGCACTGTGATTGGCTGAAGCCGTGATGACGTCACTTCCGCATTTGCGAGCGGAAGCTGCCGGGCACAGCACGACTCCTGAAGAAATGGCACCAGCAGCCTATTTCGTCAGTGTGCATACACCGATGAGGTCGGTAGCAGCACATATACTGAATATCTCCTAAACTGTGCAAGTTTGGGAGATATTCAAGGTACCTACAGGTAAGCCTCGGTATAGGCTTACCTGTAGGTAAAAGTGGTGTAACAGGGTTTACAACCACTTTAACCACTTGCTTACTGGGCACATAAACCCCCTTCGTGCCCAGGCAAAATTTCAGCTTCCGGCACTGCGTCGCTTTAACTCACATTTGCGCGGTCTTGCGACGTGGCTCCCAAACAAAATTGACGTCCCTTTTTTCCCCACAAATAGAGCTTTATTTTGGTGGTATTTGATCACCTCTGCGGTTTTTATTTGTTGCGCTATAAAAAAAAGAGCGACAATTAAAAAAAAAAATGTTACTTGTTGCTATAATAAATATCCCATTTAAAAAAAAAAAAAAAAACTTTTTTTCTCAGTTAACTATAAATATGCACTAATTACTGTATAAATGTGACTGGCATTGAAGGGGTTAACACTAGGGGGTGAGGAAGGGGTTAAATGTATTCCCTGGATGTGTTCTAACTGTGTGGGGGGAGGGAACTGACTGGGGAAGGTGACCGATGCTGTGTCCCTATGTACAAGGGACACAGATTGGTCTCCTCTCTCCCTGACAGGACGTGGAGCTCTGTGTTTACACACAGAGCTCCACGTCCCTGCTGTCACCGCTGATTGCGCGTGCCCGGCGGACATCGCGGCCGCCAGGCACACGCATCGGCTCCTCAGCGATGCGCCGTGCACTGTTTTTCCCCGCTGCGCGCCACCCAGTGGCGTGCGCGGGGAATTACATGACAGGACGTCCAAAGACGTCTACCAGGCACTTGAGAGCCGCGCTGTGGGTGTCTTTTGTCCATAGCGCGGATCTCAAGTGGTTAATATGCTGCTGTTGTTTTTTTTGTTATAATAAGCTCATAGGGATTATACTAATAATAATAATTGTGTAGAGAGGAGATGTTAAAATGGTGCTCTATCCTAAAAGACTTAGTTACCTGCAATGCATACCTTCTTTCATTTGTTTTAATTGCTTTATATGTCCCAGGATGGGGGCTCTGTTGGACTGCAATTAAAGATTACACCCCAACGAGGTGCCTTGGCATGGCATTGTGGCTTCACACATAATTGAAAATGTATGCAAATAAAATGTGTGTTTTGCATTGAAATTGTTAAAGCTGAAGTTCAGGTATGAACAATTTTTTCATAGTTGCATGGACAAATGTAAATGTGCATATGGTATACCTGTGAGATTAATTTAAAAGCTGGCAATCGCTGTATCAGGGACTGCTGGCTTCTAGGTCCTGGGTTGAGTGGCTGACCTGCTGCTCATAGGCACTATTCAGCAAACAATGCATTTACTGTTTGAGTGAGGTGGAGATTGTGATGCCACTGCCCCACCTCTCGACCTTGTTTAATAAGAAAATGCTTTGCATTCATTGAGTAGTTGCAAAGTGCTCTCTGGATGGTAAATGTGCCGAGCCACCACCTCCTGTGGCTACTAAGCAGCAAGGCAGCCATTTGGCATTGGACCTGGAAGCTAGCAGCAATTACTGTATTAGCATTGCATACCACAGTGATTTCCAGCTTCTATGGGCATTGGCCAGGTATGGAACATGCATACCTACAGTGGCTGGACCAATGGAACTATGCAAAATAATCCAATAATCAATAAACGCTAATTGCGTTTTTTTTTTTTTTTTTTTACTAAAAATATGTAGAATATGTATCGGCCTAAACTGAGGAAAAAATATGTTTTTTTTTATATATTTTTTGGGGATATTTATTATAGCAAAATGTAAAAAATATTGCATTTTTTTCAAAATAGTCGCTTTATTTTTGTTTATAGCGCAAAAAATAAAAAACCCAAAGATGATCAAATACCACCAAAAGAAAGCTCTATTTGTGGGGAAAAAAGGACGCCAATTTTGTTTGGGAGCCACATCGCACGATTGCGCAATTGTCAGTTAAAGCAACGCAGTGCCGAATCACAAAAAGTGCTCTGGTCTTTCACCAGCAATATGATCCGGGGGTTAAGTGGTTAAGGAGAAATGGTCTACCTCCTAAATATACCTTACCTTTTTTTATTCATTGTTATATACACTTACTGACCACTTTATTAGGCACACCTTGCTAGTCCTGGCTTTGATCCCCGTTTTGCCTTCAGAACTGCCTGAATTCTTTGTGGCATACATTCAACATGCTGTTGGAAACATTCATCAGATATTTTGGTCCACATTGACATGATAGCATCGCGCAGTTGCTGCGGATTTGTCAGCTGCACATCCATTCCACCACATTGCAAGGTGCTCTATTTGATTGAGATCTGTTGACTGTGGAGGCCATTGAAGTACAGTGAACTCATTGTCATGTTCAAGAAGCCAGGGGTGAGATGATTTGAGCTTTGTGACGTGAATTATTCTGCTGAAAGTAGCCATCAGAAGATTGGTACACTGTAGTCATAAAGGAATGGACATGGTCAGCATCAATACTCATGTAGGCATTAAAACAACGCTCAATTAGTACTAAGGGGCCCAAAGTGTGCCAAGAAAATATCCTTCACACCATTACACTACCAGCCTGAACTGTTGATACAAGGCAGGATGTTGTTTACACCAAATTCTGACCCTACAATCTGAATGCTGCAACTGAAATTGAGACTCATCAGACCAGACAACATTTTTCCAATCTTCTATTGACCAATTTTGGTGAGCCTGTGCAAATTGTAGCCTCAGTTTCCTGTTCTTAGCTGACAGGAGTGGCACCCGGTGTGCTCTTCTGCTGCTGTTAGCCCATCTGCTTCAAGGTCCGATGTGTTGTGCGTTCAGAAATGGTATTCTGAATAATTTGGGATTAATGAGGGGTTATTTGAGCTACTGTTGCCTTTCTGACATCTTGAACCAGTCTGCCTCTGACCCCTGACATCAACAAGGCATTTCTGTCCACACAACTGCTGCTCAGTGGATATTTTCTCTTCTTCAGACGATACTATGTAGAGATGGTTGTGTGTGAAAATCCCAGTAGATTAGCAATTTATGAAATACTCGGACCAGCTTGTCTGGCACAACATTCATGCCACATTCACATTCATGCCACATTCAAAGTCACTTAAATTCCCTTTCTTCGCCATTCTGATGCTCGGTTTGAACTTCAGCAAGTCATCTTCATCACGTCCTAGATGCCTAAATGCACTGAGTTGCAATTAGTAATTTGTGTTACCAAGCAATTGAACAGGTGTACTTAATAAAGTGGCCGGGGAGTGTACGGTATGTGATGATATGGGGAGATGGAAGCTCTGTTGTGTATGTAATGAAAACCTCCTGTTTTTATATTGGTAAAGTGGTTTAGACCTTGCTTATTTTTGGCTAACTAGCTGGTAAGTGTGCTGCGGTACATATTGAACTGTTCAATGAATTGTCCAGCCCACGTTCACCTCACTTATGTTAGGTATAAGTTGAGATGAGCAGTTTCCATTTTTATTGTACAGTTAAAGACCTTTTTCTAAAAATAAAGAGAACATCATAAACAAAATAAAAGGATAGCGTGGAAATATATGACTTTCAATATATCACTAGCTGTTTGTATATAGATTTATAACAGAGCACATGACAAGCTGCCCAATATATCCTTCAGGAACATGAGGTTAGCTAATGAGAGAGGGTTGCGCAGCTGGACTTGGCTCGAGCTTGCTTTCCTCAGGATGTAGCTGTGGCAGCACACATGTTAGACTGGGTCCTTACATAAACAGGCATTTACCAAGAAGGCAGATGATATCACTTAGGCAATTGGATCTCATTGGCTGCTATGGAATTTAAAAGATGAACTGAGCCTCTGTACTGAAGAGTTGATACAGTTAAGAAAATCTATTGCATATACAGATTGTTAAATGCTCCTCGAAACCTGGTCACCAGGGAAAATCTCTGGCACCTGGAACTCTTTTTTTTTTTATTCCTACTTCATAACGTTCAGGTGATTGATTTTGTCGTATGCATGTAAATAACAGCTAGATTTATTTCTATGAGTAAAAATGCTAAATGCAGTCTCTGACCATTTTGCTGGTCTAGCCCCAGGCACCAATTGTCACTTTCCTAGTTTCTACTACCAAATGTAAAATCATACCATCACCGCTAATATATTTTCAAGAGGCCAACTGTTCTGGACAGTCCCTCATCTCAGACCTCTGATGCTGTGCCCTGGGCTGTGTCCCGGAATCACAGCTTGCAACTAATGCAGCGTACACACGGTCGTTTTTTGCGATGAAAAAAAACGTTGTTTTTTAAAACGTCATTTAAATTGATCGTGTGTGGGCAAAACGTAGTTTTTTGTCTTAAAAAAAACGACAACAAAAAAATTCCAACATGCTTGAATTTTTTGTGTCGTTTTTCAAAACGTCATTTTTTGTTTCACAAAAAGTCACCGTGTGTAGCAAAAACGTTGTTTAAAACGACGTTTTTCAACCCGCGCATGCCCAGAAGCTAGTTATGAAGCGAGCTTCAATGGAAAAGAGTGGTGAACGTAACCTCGCTTTTTGTGAAAAAACGATGGTGTGTAGGCAAAATCGTCTTTGAAAAGTGACGTTTCAAAAACGTCGTTTTTTACTTCACAGAAAACGTCGTTTTTTTTCATCACAAAAAATTATCGTGTGTACGCGGCATTAGAGTATCGCAGTTGCAGATTTGTCATCATCACATCATGTCATCATCTCTTGAAGATCTCTTAGGCCTCGTACACACGAGCAGACAGATTTGTTCAAATCTGTCTGTCCGACAGATTTGAACAAATCTGTCTGCTGGCATTTTGGTTTGCTCGCGTGTACACACGAGCAAACCAAATTCCCCGCCCAGCAGACAGCGTGCTGACGTGGCGGTGACGTTGACGCCGCCACGTCACCGCACCAGGAAGTAAAACACTTCCGCGCATGCGTCGAAACCATTCGGCGCGTGTGCGAGAAGACATGTCTGCTGGTTAGCGTACTAACCAGCAGACATGTCGGGCGGACGGGTTCCCAGCCGACAAATTTCAAAGCATGCTTTGAAATCTGTCGGGTGGCCAAATCCGTCTGTTAGCCCATACACACGATCGAATCTGTCTGCTGAAACGGTCTAGCAGACCGTTTCCAGCAGACAGATTTGATCGTGTGTACGAGGCCTCAAAGATCAGTGACAGGCGTCAGACAGCTTATGGCTCGTAATCCTGGCCGTATGTATGTTCCATCGCAGTTTTCCCGACAGGAAAAATGCGGGGAAAAGTATTCCCGGCTGACTTTTTCCCGTCGGGAAAACCGGTCGTGTGTATGCTTTTCCGAGGGGAAAAAAAACATGCATGCTCAGAATGAAGTATGAGATGGGAGCACTCGTTCTGGTAAAACGTTCGTAATGGAGATAGCACATTTGTCATGCTGTAACGGACTGAAAAGCACAAAGACTTAAAAGCACGAATTGTCTCTTACCAAACTTTTACTAATCCCTGGATTGTCAAATCCGGGTGAGTCATCTAGTCAGGGTTTCCCTGTTCTGGTGGCTGAGATCTCCGGCCCTTCAGTCCAGAAAGTCGTTCCTTCCCTTTCACTGGACGGTGATCACGACGGACGCCAGCCTAACTGGCTGGGGACGGGGGGGGGGGTGTTTGGGACGTACAGTTGACACAGGGTCGCTGTGCTGGAACTTCGGGCGATCAGGCTGTGCCTCTCCACATAGTCACAGAGGCTTCAGGGACGTCCGGTCTAGCGGTGGCATATGTCAACCTAATGTCGCTCACATCCTGCGGTGGGCTGAGCGGAGTGTGTCGGCTCTATCGGCCGTGTAAATTTCAGGCGTAGAAAACTGGCAAGCGGACTACCTATGTCGCCAGATGCTGGACCAAGGAGAATGGTCGCTACACCCGGATGTGTTTCGGCTTCTTTTACGGATTTCCTGGCTTCTCGACTCAATCTGAAGGTATTGAGGTTTGTGGCCAGGTCCAAAGATCCCTGGGCGGATGCGACAGATGCGTTGGTGGCTCCGTGGGGACAGTATAGGCTAATCTATGCCTTTCCCCCTCTAAAACTCTTTCCTCATCTGCTCCACAGAATGGAGACAGAGCGAATTCAGGTGATTCTAATTGCCCCAGATTGGCCTCGGCGTCCTTGGTACGCCGACCTCGTACACCTAGTGACGGATGTTCCGTGGTGATTGCCATTGCGAGAGGACCTTCTGTCGCAAGGTCCTATGCTTCATCCTGCTTTACAGTCGCTGGCTTTAACAGCATGGCTGTTGAAAGTCAGGTACTAAGGGATCAAGGCCTGTTGGACTCGGTAATTTCCACCATGCTGAGGGCACAGAAGTCTTCTTCTTGGAAGATCTATCATCGCACGTGGAAGGCCTACATCTCTATGTGTGAGGAGATGGAGTAGCGTCCACGGGCATATTTGGTTTCCAGGATCCTGCTGTTTTTACAGCACAGAGTGGATTAAAAACTTGCCTTAAGCACCATTAAGGGGCAGATATCAGCCATGGCTGTCTTCTTTCAACGACCCTTGGTGACTCATTCACTGGTGAGTACATTTGTGCAAGGGGTTCGACATGTGGCCCCTCCAGTTCGACCACCATTACCTCCATGGGATTTGAATCTGGTGCTCTCGGTACTTCAGAAGAGAACATCAGAGAGATTCCCCTTTTGACACTCTCTCAGAAAGTTGCCTTTCTAGTGGCTATTACATCCATCAGGAGGGTTTCTGAGTTGGTTAGTCCCCATACTTAATCCTCCACAAGGATAAGGAAGGCGGTGCTACGCCCGCAGCATTCGTTTTTCTTCCAAAAGTTGTTTTTTGACTTTTCACTTAAATGAGGACATTGTGCTTCCATCCTTATGTCCTCGGCCGTCGCACACAAAAGAAGTTGCTTTGCATTCCTTGGATGTGGTCCAATCTCTGCGGGTATATCTGTCTGTGTTGGTGGCTGGCCCAAAGAAGGGCCTTGCGGTCTCGTTGGCCACCATTTCTCGGTGAATCAGACAGATCGTGATTCAGGCTTATGCCCTAAAAGGTTGGGCGCCTCCCTTTCCTGTCATGGCACATTTGACCAGGGCAATAGGTGCCTCCTGGGCCTTCCGACATCAAGCGTCTGTCTCACAGGTGACCTGGTTGTCCGTTCACACTTTCACTAAGTTTTACAAGGTTAATGTGCATGCACCCCTCGTTGTTTTGACACTGCTTGGGGACGTCCCTACTGTCAAAAATAAAGGAGCTGTGTTCGTCTATGAATGAAAGAGAAAATAGGATTTTTGCACTCACCGTAAAATCCTTTTCTCTGAAGTTCATGGATGGACACAGCACCCACCCCTCCTTTTTACGTTTGTACTGCTTTTTGACGAAACTGAGCTGCTAGATCTAAAGTGAGGGGTTATAGCCAGAGGGACCGCCCCCTGGGCGGTACTGTTCAGCTTTGCTGTTACATGTTTTTAACTGTTTAACATGTCTGCCTAGTCCTCTTCTGATAGAAGGCATATAAATCCTACTGTCAATAATAAAGGAGCTGTGTCCGTCCATGAACTTCAGAGAAAAGGATTTTATGGTGAGTACAAAAATCCTATATTTTCATTGAAAGTTTTCTTTCTTCTACCGCCTTCTGCCAAACTTACCACATAAGTCAGGGGTGCCCAACCTTTTGAAGAGTGAGGGCCAATTAAGCAACTTGGTAACCAGTCGTGGGCCACAATGAGCGGAGCGGGTAATGACAGGTCACGGCTACTCTATAGACCACCTGAACCGCCCAGATGAAAGGGGACAAATTCTCTGCTGTTTTTCGGATTAGAGGTAGGCGGACCTAAAAGGACATCTGTCGCTCTATAGAGGTGAATTGAGGGTCCCATTTGGTCGGGCAAAGTTTAATCACAGATAGTTACACTCACTAGACAGCAGTGGTTTATGGGCACGTCGTTAACAGCAACCAAAAGTATCTCAGGGTTCCAGGGCGGCTTCAGTACAGCGCAGTTGGCGGCATCTGTCGCTTTCCATTTTAGCAGATTTGAGTTTGCTGTGTGTGATACGGCTCTTTATGTTTTTAGCTTTTCTATATGTGATTTTTGGTACACTGGAAAGAGATGGCTTTAATAGAGAGTCTTCCAATGGGATGTTCCAGTGCTTCTTGAAAATGCCTTCCATCTTTTTATGTTGGCCATGAAATTGTGTAATGAACCTGGTTGTTTGAATTTGGGTGGAAGTAGTTGATTTAGAATGAGAGGGATCTCCTGGATTGGTGATAAATGTGATAAATTGTCAAAGGCCTTGTAAGGAAACGTCCCACACTCCGTTTTAGTGCTTTCATCATATAAGGCCTCGTACACACGAGCAAATGAATCTGCTCAAATCGGTCGGACCGATCGAATCTGTCTGCTGAGACGGTCTGTCAGACCGTTTTCAGCAGATAGATTTGATCGTGTGTACGCGGCCTCACGCTTCCTCCCAGTACAAATCTAGATATCGGATATTCCAACCGCTGACAACGACAAACAAGACGATGCTTGATTGCTGAACATTGACTGTTTATTAGAACCAGAATACAAGTCTTCTATACAGTAGAAGAGAAGGTTCACCCCTCTTGCTCATAATACTCTACAGTATACTGTACCAGTAACAAATTAACATGAGCTAATAAACTAATCCCTTAAAGCCCTTCTGGGCATTGTTATGATAACTCAGGATTTCACTACAGGTCAGACTTGTTGTCACCGAGCTTCACACAGTAGATGATACATTATCATAACTATAAACACAGAGCACCTTCTCACAATAGCAGGAGTCGGCCCGTTTCTTACATTGTACGGAATCAAACAAACCAAGAATAGTCAATACATATATCCTGGGGGATATTGTGGATAAATATTACTGTCCCATTTTAAGTAATCCAAGATATATTTTCTCAGTCACCCTGTGCCAGGATGGCACAGGGTGGCTTAGACATAAAAGGAGCATGGGGAGCTGAAACAATGGTTTCCCAACCTTTCCAAGGGATTCTGGGTTCCATGGGCCCTCCCGTAACAAGCCTTATCTACTAGAGATGATGGGTATCCTTTGTGCTTAAATTCGATTTTGAGGAGGTTAGCTTGTGTGACATAGTATACTTTATGAGTACAATTAAGTTTTGGGCGATTAAACTGTGTTTTAGGAATGTTTGAGATCCATCTTGGATGATGGCAACTATCAAAGTGAAGGTATGAATTTCCTGCTGTAGGTTTAGTGTCGTTTTTTGCATAAATGGTATTAGCAGTATGACAAAGTTCCAGGTCTAGGAGGGCCAGACTGTCCGGGCTGCAGGTGGAGGTGAAAGAAAACCCTAGGTCGTTGTAGTTCCAATGAGTGACAAAATCCATTACAGATAAATCAGGTCATAGGAAAACAATGTTTGTATTGGGTCTTCCCACAGCCCCATGGCTAGGTTGGCATAGCTGGGAGCAAATTTTGTGCCCATAGCTGTGCCTTGAATTTGTAGGTACAACTTGGAATCAAAGAAAAAAATAGTTATGTGTGAGACAGAAATGTGTTGAATCTAGAATAAAGCCCTTAATCCCACCCTTGAATACTAACTGTCCTGGGGAAGGATTGTGATGCCTCTGCATTCCTTATAACTGGTCTTGTCAAAGTTGTCACCTTCCAGCATATGCTCAAGCTAAACAGCATCTCAGGTCAAAAACAGAGGGCTTTTGCTGCATACATTTTCAAATACATGTAAAGCCACACTACCATTTCAGCACACCTATGTAGAGTGTTCCCTGACTCCAAACTTTCTGGGTTTCCAATTATAGCACATATTTAGTAATGCATAAACTAAAATCTGTCTTATCTGAAGAAAACTCCTTCCTCCCTACTGCAACAAATCAGAAGCCCAGCATCTCATAGGACAGCTGCAACCCGAATGAAATGCAAACCTGAGATGCTGAAATAGCATTTTTTTTCTGGATTCGATTTTTTGTATTGCAATCTATGGCCAGATGTCTGCAGTGCAAAGTAGCCCTGTACATTGCATGGATTGGGAAAAGAGGGTGTAACGGTCAGGGGTTAACGCCATTTACGATATTCCATTCCACCAACCCACGACAGCTTATGGACACTCCACAATCCAGCAGACAGGACCCATTGGATCTCCCCCAGAATAACGAGACACAGCTCTGTTCTCTGGTTCCAAGCAGACAGATCTTTAATGGTAAAACTCAGTCTTTTATACAGTAGAAACCAAGAGTGAACAATGACTCAACTCCACCCTCAACATGACACAAGAAACTCAATACACATCTTTAGTCAGACTTTCTGGCACCGAATCTACATGAGTTAATTACTACAGCTGACAAGTCAGACGTTATGACTCTCACCTGCTATTCAATACACATTCCTTTGTAGACGTAATTAACATGCTAATCAACTACAGCTGGAAAGTCAGACATCTGACCTTTCAGACTGCCAACCCCCAACACATCTATCATCAATAGACTTTCACACAATGAAATATCTTAGGAGCCAGACTCAATTAACACCTCAACAGTATGTTTCCCCACATGAATGAATACTGTCCTATTGACCTGTTGTAATTAGTTATTTTAGACATTAAGGAATATATTGTGGATTACTGTTCCATGCTAAAACAATCCAACATATGTCCCTTATTTCCTGGCTAAATCTGTGCCCAAAAGTGACTCCCGTTACAGGGGGGTAACGCTGCATGGTAATATATACTTGCATCAAATAAAGCACACTCTGGTACCCTCTTCAGATTGCTATTGCTCTAGCAGTGTAGTTCACTTAACCAGCTGTGGCTATAGATTTTATAAGTTAAGCAGAAGAAGACACATACAGAAGAATGGATTAGAGTAATGGCTTCAGACATGAAACAGTGTGACCTTAACCAAAATGCCTTGACCAGGTGGATTTTGGCAGGCTTTAAAATGTTTTCTGATATAATTAAATGTTTTTATTAGTTATTTTCCTGAAAAGTAAATGAGCTTTTTTCTCTTTCACTTTTCTTTGGAATAAATCAGAAAAGCTTCACATCTTACTTCAACTCTAAGTATGATGTTTCAGTTTAAGTGTAAGAAATGTATATGAATTATGGTAGTAGGAAGAGTGGGAGTCCTAAAGAGAAGTTTATATCTTTAGTATAAATCTGTCTACCCCTCCAGTCTCTGTAGAATAGTCAAGTACTTTTATTACATTTGTAACGGATGTCTGTTGTATAATTCTAGTGAGCAAATTAAACCAGCCATTTCTCGTATTTGCCAAATTAGAAAAATTGACACCAAACTTGAAAATAGTAGTTTTAGTTACATGAAGTGAAGAAGCACAAAGTAAATGAACATAGTAGCCTATTACGCAATAAGGTTAAAAATCAACATTTTTAGAAATGTACAATCATCATAAGCATTCTTTTATAAATTTACTATCAATATATTAATGGGTAGATTCACTAATTCAATTAGAGGAGTTTATCTTGGCGCAACAGCATAGAAACCAGTCAGCTTTAAAGAAAATCAGAAAATCTAGAGACTAAGCAAACAGGCTCCCACCTTGTACCTTAAAGCGGATGGTTCACCTCAAAAAGATATTAAAAGCCAGCAGCAACAAATACTGCAGCTGCTGACTTTTAATATTAGGACACTTACCTGTCCTGGAGTCCAGCCGCGTCCGTAGCAGAGGACGAGCGATCGCTCGTCTCCCTGCTGCTCCCCCCTCCATCCACGGTGAGGGAACCAGGAAGTGAAGCGCTGCGGCTTCACTGCCCGGTTCCCTACGGCGCATGCGCGAGTCGCGCTGCGCCCGGCGATTGGCTCCCGCTGTGTGCTGGGAGCCGAGAGTTCCCAGCACACAACGGGAAAAGCCCGTCTTTTGCCCGAGACTGCGGGCCGGAAGTGGGTGCGGATACCTGTCTTTAGACAGGTATCTGCACCCCCCTCCCCCCTGAAAGGTGTCAAATGTGACGCCGGAGGGGGGGAGGGTTCCGATCAGCGGATCTTCACTTTAGGGTGGAGATCCGCTTTAAAAAGGGAATAGAGTACTGAACACCATCAACTTGCTGTTAAGGTTTATTTGTTGATATCATTAGTATTTATGATGATGCCACCTGCACCCAAATGTGGTATTGAAAAATAATGACAGTTAATATGACATGCAGTGTCACAAACCAATGATCCTTTATGAATCCATAGGAGAGAGACGGATAGTGGCATTCCTGCCATGACATTAAAGTGGAAGTCCAATCAAATTCTAACTATACTTAAAGGAGTTGTAAAGGTACATTTCTTTTCACCTTAATGCATTCTATGCATTAAAGTGAAAAAACAGTAGATGATGCCGCCTCCCCCCCCTGAGCCCCCGTTTTACTTACCTGACCTTTCAAAAGTCCTGTGATTTCTCCTCTTCACTGAAGCTGGCCACTGGAGAGATCATGTGACTGGACGAAGAGTGTCTTCAGTGTAGGTTAGTACATCATACTTAAGTAAGTTGTCACAAACACCCCCATTTTTAAATTTTTTAATTCATGCATTTTTTTTGTCTCAGTGTACTCTGAAAAAAAAAGCATAGAACAAATAAGCAGCTGGACATAAAAAAAAAAAATCATGGATTAATTTTCTTTAATATAATATAATCTAAATGTTTTACTTATTAAAGTAGATGGAGCCGCTGAACACAATTGTGATATTTTTTCTACAATGGAAATAAAATATTGTTCAGACAGTTCTTCCCAAAACTGTTGCAGTTTCCCACAAATGTGCTGCACTTGTAGGTTGCTTTGCTTTCACCTATCTGCCCTGTTCATCCGAAACCAGCTCAATGGGGTTTAAATCTAGACTGTGATGGCCATTCCATGATTTGAAGCCTACCTACTGTCTTGTTCTTTTCACCTAAGATAGCTTTGATACAGCCTGAAGGTTATGTTTTAAATCATTATCTTGTTTTAGTTTGCAATAATTTTTAGAGACTTTACATACATATAAAAACATATATAGAAAACATTCAAAAACTAAATAATGGATCATTCCTAGAATATATCCTCTTCAAAGTTTTCAAAGTTCTTCATAGAAAAAGAAAAAAGCCCATATTTCCTTAACTTATTACATCATTCAATTCCCCTCCCTTCCGTGAAAGCGGATACCTTATACCGGATTTGGGCCATAGGTGGATAGAGTACAGTTCCTCTATCCACCTAAACATACATGGGCCTATGCCAAAATTATACGGTGTCAACAGCATATACTTCCAGTCCATCCTATTGAAAGCCTTTTTGGCGTCTACTGATAGAAAAAGTACTGGTTTCTTTCCCTTTTTAGCTCCATACATTAAAAGAATAGTTCTTAATATATTTTTCCTTGCTTCCCTTGAATGAATGAATGAATGAATGAAAACTTGTATAGCGCGGCACATGCGAACTGAATCGCCTCTGGGCGCTTGTTGTTCCTGTCTCCTTTGATATCAAAAGAGAAAAGTCTTGACCTTTTTCCTAAATGCTAGGTGGCTCTCCTCCAACCGAATGCTGGTTGGTAAAGCGTTCCATAGTCTTGGACCTTGGACCGCGAATCTTCTTTCTCCTTTGGACTTGAAGTTGGCTTTCGGAACCTGGAGCAGGTTCTGATTCGTGGATCGCAGAGCGCGATTGGGATTATGCGTTTTTATTATTTCGCATAAATAAAGGGGGGCATTCCCATGGACACATCTATGCGTAAGACAGAGAGCTTTGAAAGCAATTCTGTCTTTGACTGGCAGCCAATGAAGGGCTCTCAGTGAAGGTGAGATGGATTCCCAGGGTTTTTTCCCAGTCACAAGTCTGGCGGCCGTATTCTGAACGACTTGCAGACGAGCGATTTGGTACTTGGGGAGGCCGAGGTAAAGGGCATTTGCATAATCCAGTCTGGAGTTAACAATAGCTCCTACCACGACCGCTAAATCTTCTTTAGGGATGAACGGAGTGAGTCTGCGTAGTAGGCGCAGTAGATGGTGAGATCCACTGACTACTGACCCTATTTGTGCGTCCATTGTCATAAAGGAGTCAAAAATGACCCCTAGGCTTTTGACTTTGGCGCTAGGGGTGATGAACTTGCCCAGAATGGGCGGGGGGGTCCACGCTGTAGAAGGTTGATTCCTACGCTTGGCGTGAAACAGGAGAAGTTCTGTTTTCGCTCCATTGAGTTTAAGATGACTCTTTGTCATCCAATCCTCTATCAAGGAGAGGCAAGTCTCTAGATTGAGGTGGTGATCCTGTCTATTGCAGATGCGGAAATACAATTGTGTGTCGTCTGCGTATGAGTGATAGAGCAGTTTTTTGCTGCTGATAATCTCAAAAAGAGGACGAAGATAGATGTTAAACAGCACTGGTGACAGAGGCGATCCTTGAGGGACTCCGCATGTTACTGTGCGTTTTTCTGACGTAAAAGGTCCTAACTTTACTGTTTGCGATCGGTTTTCCAGAAAAGAGGAGAACCAAGATAAATCGCCTTCTGCGACTCTGGCTACTTCAGCAAGCCGAGTCAGTAACAGTTTGTGGTCTACAGTGTCAAAAGCTGCACTTAGGTCCAACAGAACTAGAAGACAAGATTCTCCTTCGTCTGCGGCCTTGAGAACATCGTCCCATACTTTCAGCAATGCTGTTTCCGTCCCGTGTCCGGGGCGGAAGCCTGATTGTAATGGGTCAAGTAGCTTGTAGGTATCTAGATGCTGTTGCAGCTGTTGTACCACTACTTTCTCCATTATCTTGGAAAGTACGTTGAGGGTTGTTATGGGACGGCGGTGGAGTGGGTTCTTGGGGTCCAGGGAGGGTTTCTTCAGGATGGGTTGGATTATACCCTCTTTCAACTGTGTGGGCACTTTGCCCTCCAGAAAAGACTGGTTGATAAACTGCGTGATGGGAGGAGCCAGGATGTCGGCGCATTCCTTCAGCAGTTTTGTGGGGATAATGTCATTCGGCGCTGTGCTATTTCGCAGAGTACAAATGACATTCTTAGTGGTCTCGATGGAGATGGGTTCTAGGGTAAACTTACCTGATATAGGAGAATTACTATGGGTGCTGTGTGAGAGGCTGCAGGGGGGCTGAGGGGGGAATTGTTTTGCTGAATGCTTTCACGGATTGCCTCGATTTTATTAATGAAGTAATCCGATAGTTCATTGCAAAATTCTTGTGTATCCGAACTGGGGGCTTTGATGCATTCTGGATCCATGGTCTGGGTGACCATCTTGAAGAGTTCGCGGGGGCGGTTAATGGCACCGTTGATAGCCTCCGAAAAATAATTTTTCTTGGCTAGGAAAATTCCTTTGTGGTATTTTCTTGTCGCTGCCTTGTAGATGGATAGGTTTAGGTCTGAGGAACATCTTTTCCAGGCAGATTCTGCCCTTCTGCGTTCTTGCTTCAGTAACGACAGCTGGTTGTTAAACCAACTGCGGTTGTTTTTCCGGATGCGGGTACTTCGTTTCGGCGCTACCAAGTCAGCTGACTGTAGCATAGCCGAGTTAATGGCTTCCAGAGTTTCAACGGCCGTTTGATGCGGCTGAGTTGTTTCTATTTTTTTCCCTTAAAGTCGTTTTGAAGAGTTCCGAGTGGAGCTTCTTCTGACATCTAGTCCAGTGTGTTGTCACTGGATTTGATGTTTTTGTTGCGGGGGGGATGGTGGAAATACTGAATATAATTGCATGGTGGTCTGTCCATGGCAACTTTTCATTTTCCCAAATCTTTATTTCCAGAGTTTGTCTGAAAATAAGATCAAGTGTGTGACCTGAAGTATGTGTGGGCCCACATACTAGTTGCTGCAATCCTAATCCTTCCAGGTGGTCAATACAGGCGTCGGCAATGGGGTCTAGTGAGGAGTTGGCCCAGAGATTGAAATCCCCGAGCAGCAAAAGATGTTTGCTGTTAAGGGTATAAGTGGAGAAGAAATCTGTCCAAGATGATAGCAGCTGCGATTTTGGGCCTGGCGGCCTATAGCAGAGCAGAATGTGGACGGTCTCCTTTGTGTTTGCTTGCAGTTGCAGAGTAAGGGTTTCCATGAATGGAAGAGGGTTTTGGCGGACTGGTTTGGTGATCGTAAGATGAGTCTTGTGGATCACCGCCAGGCCGCCTCCTCTTTGCCCTATTCTGTTTTCCGTTATAATACGGTAATTTTCTGGCACCAATTCACCTAGAATGGTGTTACAGTCGGCTGTGAGCCAGCTCTCTGTAATAAAAAGGCAGTCTAGATCCTTTTGTTGAATAAAGTCGCGAATTTCTAGTCGGTGTTTTACTGCCGATCTTGTGTTGATCAGAGCACATGATATGTGCTTGGGTTGGGGTAAATGGCTGAAATGTCTGACCGTCGATCTATGATCGATTCTCAATAATCGCTCAGTTCTTAGGGCCTTTTTGGTGATGGCTGGAAGTATTGCGGCGCATTGCCTCAAACTCCAAATGGTATCGGCAGAATATTGCCGACTTACCATGATCGCCACTACACCGGGGAGGGGGAGGGGTTTGGGGCAGTGGGGAGAGGAATTTACTGGCTCCTCTCTCCTGGCTTGGTCCAGAGGAAGGCAAAAAACCCTTTCAGAGCTCGGCCAATATGCTCCGGTAGGGAAAAAATTCCTTCCTGACCCCTGTAAGAGGCGATCGGTTGACCCCTGGATCAAGCTACTGTGAGTTGGGACGACGAGGGGGCTAGGGCTGAGAGGGAGAAACTTGTTGCTGGCCTGGTGGCTGCCTGTTCAGGGATGAGGGCTGACAGGGGGAGCTGAATGATCTGGGCTGAATGGGTGAAGGGTGGGCAACAGGGCAGGGTAACTGTCCTACAAGGATAAGGGGGAGGTTTGCCTGGGAGCAGGGTGAGGACCCTGAAACCGTGGGGAGCGGCGCGCCGTTAGGCCGCGAGTGAAGCCGCGGTCTTTCCTAGACCGCGGCCCCGCGATTCAGAACGGCCTGGCGCGGTGCTCCCGAATGAGCCCCGGAACGGCGGAAATAACCGCAAGGTGGTGGCGGGGGGAGGGGGCCCTTGTCTGCCTCCTGGGATCGAGTGCTGCGGCTTGTCCTGAGAAGGACGGCCGCCCACAGTGCCAGGGAGACAGGTAGCGCTTACCTTCCAAAGGAGGGGAGAAATGCTGGAGAGAGGCTAGAACTGGAAGCTGGAAGCTGGAGGGGAGGCAAGGTGCAGAAGCAGGCTGGAGCTGGAGCAAGGGGAGGGCTGGGCTAGAAAGAACCCTGCCTGTCTGACTACCTGCTACGCCTGCCTGGAGCTATGACTCACCCGTTCCTACTCCTAGGAACGAGCGCCGCTTGTAACTCCTGCTGCTAGTCCTTCTACCTCACTCACTGACTTTGCTATCTGCAATAAGAAAACCACAAGGGATTATAGGAACAAAGCCTGCATGGTCTGTCTCTTTCCATTTTCCCATATGAGGATTCAGTCTTTCGGCCAATATTCTCGCATAAACTTTTATGTCTTCATTATTGGCCTAAAGCTGGAGCACAAAGTTGGATCTTTCCCTTCTTTTACAAGATGTGATATATAGGCCCCTAAGGCTTTCTTTCGTGTCTCCAGTTCTCCTGGAATTCATGTATGTCTAAAAAAAGGGGGTCAATTTCTAAAAAAATATTAAAATATAGGGATGTGTACCCATCCAGGCCTGGACTTTTACAGAATTTGTTATTTTTAGTTGTCTGTTCTATTACTTCCTTAGAGATAATGTTGTCCAGCTTAGTTGAACCCTCTTCTGATATAACTGGAATATTTACCTTCTGTAAATACTGATCTATTTTATGTCTTCTACATTGCATATCCTCACAATTATGCATATTCTCACAATTATGGGTGTTATTTACTTTATATAATAGTTTGATAAGATTCCAAGAAGGTTTTACTGATATTTCTCGTGCAATATTTCATCTCCGCTTCCTTATCTTTCATTTTCATTACATAGTTTGGGTTCTTTCTGGATTTAATTACCCCTGCCATCAATTTTCCTGGCTTATTTCCAAAATGCCTTTTGGCAGATCTGTTAAATACCCGCTTAGTTACCTGCTCCATCAATACCTTTAATGCCTCCCGTTTCCTGTTAATTCAACCATTACCGTTTAAACCTTTATGCATCTGTTCCATCTCATGGATTTCCTGTAAAATAATTAGTTTTTTCGAACTAACTATATTTTCTTCCTCTTGGCCCCTTCCGCTATTAATCTCCCTCTCATAAACACTTCATGGGTTTCCCAGAGCACAGTTGGAGTGATATTTTCCAAGTTATTTTCTTTAAAAAATTAATTAATATCTTTTTTCAGGTCACTCACTATCTATATTTTTCAGGTCACTCACTATGGTATATACTTCACGTCCAAGATGACCATAACCGGGGCATGATCCCAGAGAGTTATTGATTTTACTTCTGCCCCTAGAAACCCTTCCAAAAGCTGATGATCTAGGAAAACATTGTCTATTCTCGAATAGGAAGAATGCACTTGAGAGTAATAAGTAAAATCCCTCCCCCTGGGGTGTAGGATTCTCCAAGCCTCTACTAGCTGCTGTTGATACAATTTTTGTTTGATTACCCTGGGATGTTTTCCTCCAATCGTAAAGAGAAAGGTTGAATATCAAGGGTTGGATCAAGAACAAAATTAAAGTCTCCCCCCCCCCCCCAATGATCAATTTCCCCTCTCTCAAACCTTCTAATTTATTTATTACCTTTTTCAAGAAGAGACAGCGATGGAGATTAGGGCAATATATATTAGCCAGTGTATAATCATTATTAAACAAGGAACCCCTAATAAATAAATATCTTCCTTCAGGGTCTGTCTCCAATGCTTTTAAAGTGAATGGTGTATTCCTATCAAAACCTATCACTATTACTCTAGATCTTTTATTGGGGGAGTAGCAATGGAACCAGACTGGATTTTTTTTAGGGTTTAGGCTGACCTTAGATGACCACTTTAGATGAGTTTTGTTTCTTGTAAAAAAAAAAAAAAAACGATGTTAGATAACAAGCCTTTTAATTCCTGCGATATTTGATACCTTTTGCTAGGGCTATTTCAGCCTCTAACATTATAGGTGATTATTTTTAAAGGGGCCATTTTTCAAATGGGAAAAAAACAAACTACAAAGAGCAACGAGCCGTGGAAAAGTACACACTTTTTCACACATTCCAGAGATACTCCATTCTACAAATACAATAATTGACAAAATACCATATAGACTTTTACTTACGGACACCCACATAAAAACCTTCCCTCCCACCCATACATTGAGAATCAGCGTTATGGCCCACCAGGCTAATGCCTAAGTTTTAGGTGCACAACTAAGCAGGGCATCCATTGGGGGCTTTTGTATGTCCACTTGAAATTTTGGGGATGGTTCTGGGGGGCAGGCGGGCACAACTACTCCCCAGTGTTCCCCCTGAGCGAATCCTTTTCCATTACTGGTCTATCTTCCCCATACCAAAAAATCCTTACTATATCCTTATCTCCTATTTTATTACATTCTTCAGATTCTATACTTTATTCCATAGTCGATCTTTTAACTTCCCCAATTCTGGGGGTATATTTTCCCAATTCGCCAAGTTAATACATGGCAGATCTAATCTGTAGCAGAATTCCTTTAAGTCCTTTGGAAATCGCAGAGTAGCTGAGATACCCAGATTGTTTGCTATCAAGCACGCTGGAAAACCCCATCTATAGGTAACAATGTTTGCTTGTAGCTGACTTGTCAAAGGCTTCATGGCCCTTCTACGGGCTAAGGTCTCTGATGATAAGTCTGTAAAAAAAGTAGCTTAGTTGCATTGAATTTAATCGATGCAGCATTTCTCATGCCTTGTGAAACGGGCTCTTTTACTTTGTAATGGAGGAATCTCGCTATTACAGTCCTAACAGTATTTAGATAACTTTAGATGACTTTGTTTTTTCTTTGTATTCTTTGAACTAATTGAACTCTTTTAAAGTGAATCTGAATCTTTTTTCAATATTTTATTAAACACTTCTCAGACCGTATTTTCTAGATCTTTATCTTCGACAGAATCAGATAATCCACAAATCCTTAAATAATATTGTCTGTTTCAGTTTTCTTGATTTTCAAGCCTGTATCGGATGTTCCACATTTCAAGCCCATCCTGCTCAACCTTCCCTCAAAGCTCAATGGCTCTTTTATGTTCATCTATGGCGCCGTACACACGGCAGAGAACCTCGACGGGCAGAACACATCGTTCCGCCCGTCGAGGTTCTCTCCCGGCCGTCGAATTCGGCGACCCGCCCGTCGGGAATGGCAACCAGCCATTCTTCCAGGCGGGCCGTCGAGGAAATAGAGAGCGTGCTCTCTATTTCGGCTCGACGGGCTTCCCGACGGGATTTTTGCCGAGACCGTACACACGGCCGAGGTCCTCGCTGGAATGTGCATTCCAGCGAGGTTCTCGCTGATTTTCAGCGAGAACCTCGGCCGTGTGTACGGCGCCTATGTGTTCTTCAGACTCCTCTACCCGTGGTAGGACTGTATGTCCATTCTAGTTGTCCTCAGTTCTCCTTTAATCATGCATTCTAGATGAGACATCATCTCTGACATATCTTGTTTTGTAGGGAGTGCTTGTAAGTTTCCAATTTATTTTTCCATTTTCTGTTGTTGTTTTTTTTGGAGATCTTTCTTCTTCTACCATAAGTGTTCTATTTTTTGTTTGCTCAACTGAAGAAGACGTTATCTCATCTACACTCTCTACTACATGTTCCACTACCTGGTCTACTTTATCCTAAACCATATATGATTTTATAGAGTTACAGTTCTCACTTTCTGCTTGATTTGTTTTTGCTCCTTTTCTCCTCATTATCTTTCTTTAGGATGAACCACTGACCAACTAGGCCAGGGGTGGCCAACCAGAGGGCCCGCAGAGCCCTCTGATGTGGCCCGCGACCTCCTGCTCTAGAATGGCAGGTTGGCAAGTCCAGATCGCAGGTTTCGGACCCGCCATACAACAGTATCAGTGTTGTGAATGAAGCTGGCGGTAGAGGAAGCAAGCGGCGGCGGAGCAGAGCCCCATAAGCGGATGCTTCCTGTACAGCGCCGGCTTTTGCCACAGGCGGAGTCTATGGCAAGTTCAGCTAACCTGCTGGATAGACACAGGAGCACTGCGCTGCACCTGCAGTGTGGATAAACCGCAGCACATCAGTGTGAAAGCAGTCTTAGGCCCTTTTTCACACGATCAGGCTGACCAAATGGGACTCTCAAATCACCTCTATAGAGCGTCAGATGTCCGTTTACGCCCACCTACCTCCAATCCGAAAAACAGAAGGGAATTTGTTCCCTTCCATCTGGGTGGATTGGAGGAGCCTATAAAGTAGCCGCGACCCTTCATCCGCCCACTCCGCTCATTGTGGCCCATGACTGGTTACCAAGTTGCTTAAGTGGCCCTCGCTCTTCAAAAGGTTGGGCACCCCTGCCATAGCACATCAGTGTGAAATCAGTTCAAAACAGAGTGATAACATACATGAATATTGTGTCAATACGTAAGACGTCTATGTAGCAATGTGGAATATCAGAAAATGGCAAGTGACAAACAAGAAGTACAAAAAAATATATATATATATATATATATATCTGTGGAAAAAATTACTGCGCTGGTCTTTAACAATATATACAAAACGATGAAGTGATTGGTTGCTGCTGCTGCTGCATAAACAATGTGCGATACACATAAAATTACCTATAAAAACAAAAATATGCTGCGCTGCACTAACAAATAAATCATAAATCAAATATCAAATGTGACCATTCCTATTAGTGTAAACATAAGTGAAACGTTGGTGACGTGACAAATCCAAAAAACATCACATTCAAAAACAAATAATAAAGTCCATGGCCCAGATTCACAGAGCGATTACGCCTGCGCAACTGGTGTTGCGCGTGCGTAAGTCTAAATGTGCGCGTGCGTTTAGATGCGCGCGATTCAGAAAACGATTTACGCCAGAAATCTACTTTTTTTGGTCCGGCGTAATTTCGTTAGACAGACGCATCCGTCCGCGCAAAAATGCGCTAGACACACCATTGATTTGCTAGTCAAATATGCTAATGAGGGAGTTGTGGGGATCCACAAAAAAACGCAGTTGCTGCGCAGGCTACGCGATGTGCGCAACAGCAAAATGTCCTGTCTAAAGTTAGAGCACATAAAAGCTGGTCTAAATTTTGAAAAAAACGTCTACATCTCACAGAAAGCAACACCGTTACTGAGGAGCAGACCACACACACGTGTTGCACTACAATTTGACTGCCAACATGCCAGGGGCATCGTCGCTCATAGCTGCACTAGTGAATTTAGATGACCAAAAAAGGAGGAGGGCACGGAGGATGGCACGGGAGAGGGTATACCGCACACGCATAGACCTCTTTGGCATGAGTGATTCTGAGGTGTATCGCATCTTTAGATTCCCCCCTCATGCCATCCTGGAATTAACCACAACCCTGCAGGAGGACATCACCAGCCCAACACAACGCTCACATCCAGTGCAGCCACTGGTCAAGGTACTGGCAACACTCCATTTCCTTGCCAGTGGCTCTTTTCAGCGTACAAGTGGAGTGGTGGCTGGGATGTCACAATCCTCCATGAGCAGATGTGTGCACCAGGTTGTCCCAGCAATCCTCACACGCTTGGCCAACCTAATCATCAAACCCACCACTGAGGACCTGCGGCTAAAGGCAATGACAGATTTCTACAGAATTGCCAGATTCCCACGCACCATCGGGGCCATTGATTGCACACATGTGGCACTCCAGCCCCCCCATGACACAGAGCACATGTACCGCAATCGGAAGAATTGGCACTCCATCAACGTACAGGTGATAGTTGATGCCCAAGGACTCATATGGCACGTCTGTGCCAAACACCCCGGATCCACCCATGACAGCTACATCTACAATCAATGCCACATCCGAATGCAATTCTATCAGAACGTGTATGGGAACACCTGGCTGGTTGGTGAGTGACATGGGAGTCAGGCATGACTATCCCCTCCCGTGATGCACACCTCACAAGTGGCACATGCATGACTAACATTCTCCTGTCTTTTCCCTTCCAGGTGACTCTGCATATGCACTGGGACCCCATCTCATGACTCCTATCCGGAACCCCCAAACCCCAGGAGAGGAAAGATACAATCAAGCACACATCAAAACCCGAGCAGTGGTGGACCACACCTTTGGCCTCCTGAAGTCACGTTTCCGATGCCTGGATAAGTCTGGGGGTACACTGTTGTATTCCCCAAACTTCGTGTGCCATATCATCGTTGCATGTTGCATGCTGCACAATCTCGCAGTGAGGAAGGGCCTGCAGGTTGAGCTACGTGATGACCTGACCCCCCAACCAGACAATCCCCCCCTAACCGAGGATACCCCGTCTTCTGAGGGAAGAGCAGTCAGGAGACAGCTCATATTGGGCATCTTTGCACGTTAAACACACACATTAATCATGGCACAATGAGAATGCATGCATGCACACCACTGTGGTCCCTAGCACACACACCCCACATCCTCATCAAATTGGATTGGCACCAGTCCACCATGCACGACTGGTGAGCAGTAACGCCACGTCAAGGCTCCAATTATGTCACTGTACATTCATACACCATTCACACGGACCTGGGAATCACTTCTCCCTGGTCCTGGGGAACCCTTCTCCACCAAAATTGAGGATGACACCCCTTTTCCAGCAGGAATGTCACCCCCACATTCAAACAGCATGCACAACCCAAAATTTAAAAAAAATGTCAGCAAAAAAAAAAATTTAAAATGCCAAAAATGTCAGCAAAAAAATAAAAAATAAAAAATAAAGCAAGAAAACAAACGCTCAGAAATATATCAATCAAACAAACAGTCTCTCAAACACTTATCAAAAAACACTTTCACAAATATACCAACAAGAACTTGATCACACAGAACACTAATCTGACAACTACAAGACACACTGCAACGAACAACAGGAACAAAAGCACTTGGTTAAATGGGAAGGGACACAAAGGGATGTACTTTTGCAATGCAAGTGCGTTTGTGTGTGTCTATTTATGCTGTCTGCGTAGTTCACAACGTTGCCCTAGTCTATTTCCAATTTCACTGATTGCGCTGCTCCCGAGTTGTGAGCATGCGCACAGCGGAGCTGACATGGTCTCCTTCACGCGCGCATGCGCGAGCCGGCCGGCCCTTCATTTGCATGGGGTCACGGCTCATTTCAATGTAACACGCCCACGTCCCTCCCAATTTGTATTACTCCTCCTTACGCCTCAGGAAAAAACCTTACGCTTGCGCAATTTCCTGCGCAAAAGCTACGTGAATCGGGGGATTACGCGGCTAGATGGCGCAAGTCTAACGTAATGGCGGTGCGCTACGCCGGACCGATAATGCGCCGATGTACGTGAATCTGGGCCCATGTGTGTCAAACTTGCACCCGAAGTGTGTTTGAAAAAAAGTTCGTAGAGTAAGATCAGACAAAGGGCACCTCCACCTCTAATAAAATTGCCTGCTTACCAACTCCCAATGATCTTATTGCTAAGATCACAATCGCATGTAGCTCTATGTCTCTATGGTAGGCTTGCTTCTAATATTCATCTACTGTTCATCTCCACATGTAGGTAACCATACATCGGTGCATGCCTCTCCCACACCAAAAACGTCTGGAATTTCTTTTGAGTGGTTTTGTATATCCGAATAACTTGCATTTGCCGAGTTTGTCCTGGGTCCTGGATGCACACCTGGCTCCTCTTCTTCTGTGTCTGGGCCGGGTGGACACTCGGAGTGGGTAAAGGGAACCCTCACACAACATGTATGTCAGGAGAGAGAAAGACCATAGTACAGCCCCGCAAAAATGGAACAAGTTTATTGAAACATGGATGCACTCACATTTAGAAGATAAAACTGGGCACAGAATACCAGACGGACGACAGGGGGGTCTTGCTGCGTCAGGCGTGTGGACTCTGATGCTCCTCGATCCCTACGCGTCTTGTCACGTCACGTGACTTCCTTAGGGGATAGCATTAGTGGAATGATAGGGTCTTAAATAGATCGCCTGATGGTCTGCTGTAATGGGCGCATGGCGGCCATTTTCTTGTAGCCCGCACTCATATGGATAACTAGTAGCAGCTGGGATAGTAGCCATCTTGCCTGGGTCACTTCCTATTCGTAGGTAGGGGTGGCTCAAAGGCGGGGGATAGCACAGCTCGACTGCCTAAGTGTCTGCTGTGTGTCTGCTATGCTGGGCGCATGGTGGCCATTTTCTCGTAGCCTGCACTCTAATTGTGATGGCTAATAGCAGCTAGAGAGCCATTTTGCCTGGGCCTCTTCCTATTGATAGTTAGGAGTGGCTCCAGGATCAGAGATGGTAATGAGTGCAATGTACAGCAGAATGGGCGGACCTATAGCTACACATAGAAAGGGAGAGAACCTATGTGTCTAAAACCAGAGAAAGCTGTATGCTGACATATAGCAAACAGCTATCATGTCTGCATATACAACAGAGAACCTCAGTGGTCTGATGGACTAAGAGGGGGGGGGGGGTTATTTCCATACCATAGATGGAGAGAAGATTTTATTATAGAATTTAGCTTATTAAAAATAAATAATTAAATGAATAAAATATCTAGAGGGCAAATTCCTTCATGGATATAAGTTAAAAGAACCAGTCTGGTATATAAACCGGCCAGTCTCGCACATACTGGGATGTTATAGGATAGCGGCTAATGTGTCAAGAGCCCACGCATCAGGCTTTACAGGCCTGGGGCATGTCTGCTATGAATCCTAATACGTATTGACACAATATTCATGTATGTTATCACTCTGTTTTGAACTTCTCCTATATCTTCAACTCATAGATGCTTGGTGTCTACTTCAACCTAAAGAAAAGGATTACTCCCACTTCTCTAAAACGCATCACTCTTACTCCAGAATAGACAACATTTTGTTAGATCACCTCCACCTACCTCTCCTTCGTTCAACCTGCATAGGTACTGCAACTCTTTCAGATCATGCCCCTGTCTCCGTAGATTTGACCATGCCCACTTTGCCTCACCGCACTAATAACTGGAAGCTTAATGATTCTCTCATCACCAATCCAACAGAAGTTTCCATGCTATCCACTAAGCTGTCCCAATACTTTAAGGACAATGCATCTTCGCATACCTCCCCCTGTGTCTTATGGGAAGCTCATAAAGCTTCAATAAGGTGTAGTCTCGTTGAATTAGGTGCAAGGAGAAAAAGAGAGCATGGTCAACAGCTTAAACAGGTCCTAGAGCAAATTGCTGAACTAGATAAACAACATAAACTTTCTCTACACGCTTCACATCTTGAAGCTCTCACTTTTAAAAGAGAGGAACTCAAAACTCTTCTTGACCTTGATACTAAACAGAAATTCTACTACATTTCTCAAAAAGTCTATGAGTGGAGAAACAAACCAGGTAAACAATTGGCTAGATCCCTCAAGGCTAAAAAAAGTTATATTTTATACCTAAAATAAAACTCTCATCAGGGGAATTAGTACACACCAACCCCCAAATCTCCAAGGCCTTTAGGGAGTTTTACACTGACTTGTACAATGTAGAGGGCAGCCTGGCTATCTTACTACTACCAGAAAAACGCAAACGTATACTCACCTATTTGAAAGAGGCTAACCTTCCTAAATTGTCTAAGATGGCCCTGAAAAACATGGAAGCTGACTTTTCCATAGAAGAATTCCAATGCACATTAAAATCTTCTACCTCGAGTAAAGCCCCTGGGCCCGATGGTTTCACCATCCTATATTATAAAACATTTAGTGATATTCTGCTCCCCCACCTCGCAGCATATGCAAACTCCATTTACCATGAATCTGGCCTTTGCTCAGAATCCCTCTCTCTGCCTACATCACCGTCATTCCTAAACCTGGTAAGGACCCTACCCTATGTGGCAGCTATAGGCCCATTGCTCTCCTAAATATTGACACCAAGCTTTACGCCAAGGTTATGGCGAATAGATTGCTCCCCCTTCTGCCCCTGTGGATTACAGCCGACCAAACTGGTTTCATACCCAATAGGGAGGCCAGAGACAACTCTCTTCGCACCTTGTCTCTGATAGATTATTTTCGTAGATGCACATAGCCCACCCTCCTTTTTTTCATAGATGCTGAGAAAGCATTTGATAGGGTGGACTGGGACTATCTCAAGACAACCCTCCGCTATTTTGTCCTTGGTCCCAAAATGTATCCCCAAATTTCTTCCCTGTACTCGAATCCCTCTACACTTTTTATTAATGTGACTTTATACACTCTGTGGCAGTGAAGTCATATCAAAGTCAGACCAAAGTAGTGCAGGAACTTTTTCTAAAGTCAGATAGACTTGTGTAGTATCAGTTAAGACAGCTTTCATAGGGAAACATTGAATTTGACATTTATTTCAAATTAAGGTCTCACAAGTTGGATCCTATGTCGCATCAGTGTGAACCGAGCCTTAGATTGTTGCAGAACAACTGTGAGTTGTTAACCCATTACTTCTAACCTGAAAAATACCTTTTTATATAACTCTGAAATGTACATTATTTTTTTTTTTTTTTTTTACTTAAACTGTTATTTTGATCTTTGGCAATTTACTGTTTACCTTTGTACTATTTAAGGTTATTTACTGGACTTAAACTGTTTACATTTTAATAAAAAAAATGGAAAAATGGGGTGTTTGAAAACTTTTGACCAGTAGTGTATATGGATCTTTCCCATACAGAGTAGTTACAACAGGCATATACATGGGATGGGAGCAGGTTTAGGTATAGTTAGGGTTTGAATGAACTTCTACATTAAGGGTAGTCCCTATTCCTAAATGGCTGCCAAAAGTATGTAAACCTCCACAACTAAACAACATTTTTAGTCTGTGTCCTGTATGGGAGATTCCCCCTTTATTTTCTGTCCCAGGGGCACAGCAGAAAGTAACAGGATTAGTGAGGAGACACTCCACAGTTATCATCAGAATGGGTTTCCCCAATGAAAGATCTCTCCTCACCACCTGATTTACTTAAATCTCAGATATCATTGGTCTGGTGTTTATCTTGCTATGTACGTGTGTTGTGTCGTCATGACAAGATCAAAGGACCTCTAAAGCACTCAGACATAAAATCAATAATTGCACTGTAATGAAAATAACCTGGTGGCATTGATATCAAAAAGACTGCGAATTTGTACAAAAATGGCAAGTCCAGTAAATTCTGAATTGCATAAAGGTGTGCCAGCCTTTGCTGTCCAAGAAAAACATTAGAGCAGGACTAGAGTTACCACTGAACACATAGAGACAAAGACCAGGCCTTCTGGACTGACATATCAAAGATAAAGTGAAAAAAGTAAATAAAACTTGCGCTTAGGGTCTTGGCGGTGGCTCCTGCCCCCCTAATTCCGACCCCTAAAAAGAGGTAAGTGATAAAGATATAAAGTGAGAATGGGGGTAGTGGCGCTGCCTATGCTCTCACCCCTACCTAGGTGTGAGTGAAGTTTAAATGTGATAAACAAATATATATATGTACAGTGCACTTGCTAAACAAATCCAAATTCAAGTAAATATTATTGATGCATATAAATAATATACAATATATATAAAAGTGCTACACCTATATATGGACCTGTATATGGTGTAACCAGGGGCCCACACAGACCGCCCTGACACCACTCTAGGTCTCCAGGGTCATACAGATGCCCAATAATAGGGTGAAATGCATAAAAACAAATGATGAAAATAAGGACATTAACCACTTAAGACCCGGACCAAAATGCTGCTAAAGGACCTTGTTCCTTTTTGCGATTCAGCACTGCGTCGTTTTAACTGACAATTGCGCGGGCGTGCGACGTGGTTCCCAAACAAAATTGGCGTCCTTTTTTCCCCACAAATAGAGCTTTCTTTTGGTGGTATTTGATCACCTCTGTGGTTTTTATTTTTTGTGCTATAAACAAAAATAGAGCGACAATTTTGAAAAAATGCAATATTTTTTACTTTTTGCTATAATAAATAACCCCCCCAAAATATATATAATGAATTTTTTCCTCAGTTTAGGCCGATACGTATTCTTCTACCTATTTTAGGTAAAAAAAATCGCAATAAGCGTTTATCGGTTGTTTTTTGCAAAATGTATAGAGTTTACAAAATAAGGGATAGTTTTATTGCATTTTTATTAATTCTTTTTTTTTTACTACTAATAGCGGCGATCAGCGATTTTTTTTTCATGACTGCGACATTATGGCGGACACTTCAGACAATTTTGACACATTTTTGGGACACTTGTCATTTTCACAGCAAAAAATGCATTTAAATTGCATTGTTTACTGTGAAAATGACAGTTGCAGTTTGGGAGTTAACCACAAGGGGGCGCTGTAGGATATGTGTGTTCACAGGGTCTGTATACAACTGTAGGGGGGTGTGGCTGTAGGTGTGATGTCATCGATCACGTCCCCCTATAACAGGGATGACGTGATCGATGCTGCGGCCACGGTGAAGCACGGGGAAGCCGTGTTTACACACGGCTCTCCCCGTTCTTCAGCTCCGGGGACCGATCACCGCACTCCAGCGGCGATCGAGTCCGCGAGTCCCGGAGCTTCGGACCGGGTCACGGGAGCGCGCCGCGGGTGCGCGCCCGTGACCCACGGCTGGATACTAGAAACCAACGTATATATACGTTGATGTGCCCAGCCGTGCCATTCTGCTGACGTAAATGTTCAGTAGGCGGTCCTTAAGTGGTTAAGGACAAGCCACAGCCTGAATTTTCAGTGAGTAGTCCCAACAGTTCAAACAGTTCCAATAATTGAGGATCATGAAATCAATCAGTGGAATATCATCAAAAGCAAAAAAGAGGGGTCATCAATAGCAAAAAGGAGGGAGGGAGGGTACGTCAGTCTCTAGGCCTTATTTGTTCTATAAAATCTTCTAATAGGTCCAGACCACAGGACTTGGATAAGGCTTTTTGTGATGGGGAAGGTGCTCCTATACACACTGTATTTCCGGTGCTCCCCTCAGGGGTCCCCACTCACCAGATGTAGCTCCCCACCAGGGGTGCCAAGTGTGTAGTATAGGCTCCCTAATCACTGCTCCAATTTCCTCCTTGGCAGATCTCCAACTTTCCACTCCACCGTCCGTGTCCCTCCTCAGCTTTCACTGATCCATCAGAGGAAAAAATACTCCAATAGTGTAGTAGTTTTAAAAAAAATGAGTTTATCAAAGCCAGTGGTTATGAAAAGATTACCGCCCTCCACACAATGGAGCAGGCTTGTAAAACGGTTACAAAACAAAAATACGGATAAAAATAAAAGTAAAAAGAGAGCAAACAAGCACTCTGTAGCTCACAGGGTACACAAATACGAGTGTTTCGGTGGTTTGTAGCTTTCGCTCCAGCTGCGTTCCATCTCACGCTGACCCGGAAGTGACGTAATGCGCAAGTTCCACCTGACGCGCTTTTTGTGATGTCGTCTTCTGAGGCGTTGTTCCTCATTAGTCACTGCCAGGTTTATATGGGTGACACTGTGCTACATAGACCGCCCTCCCCTTTGGGAATCGGCCAATGAATGGGATAGGATAGTACCCCCTTTTCATTACACTGGGACAGGAGAATTCACACCCTTGGAATTATTTATGTCACATACATTGTAGAGTGTCCTTGCCATCTCCAATATGTAGGTAGGACTACTAGGCCACTGTGCATTCGTATACGCGAACATATTAAGAATATTTGCAAAGGGTTCCCTAAACACAATCTATCTCGCCACTTTGATGAATTCCACCAAAAAGATCCACCTGGACCCATCTTTTATGGGATTGATATGATCAAAGACAACTTGAGAGGGGGCAACAAGCAAACGGCCATATCCCAAAACGAAACCAGTTGGATATACCGTTTAGGAACCCTTGTGCCACATGGTTTAAACGTGGACATTGACCTCAACTGTTTTTTGTATGCCTATTTTTGACATTTTCTATCTAGCTAGCCAGCCCCCACATGCATTGGGGTACCCATTGTAACCTCCCCTCATACGGGGTGATAGAGTGTTTTGGGGGAGTAGCATTTATTTTCATTAATGTATTCTCCAGCATTTTCCATCTTGCATTTTTTTGCGTATCCTTTCCTTTTCTCCATACCATTGTAGAGGGTCCACTCCAGGGGTGATTATAGCCTCCCACCCCCACTAAGGGTATGGGCGGTTATACCCAAACATCCTGGAGAGGATTGTTCGACATTAACTACCAAGCTTGGCGTGGGGTGCCAGTATTTAATAATGTAGGATAGAAACTACACATTGACTCTCCACTACTAGATGGGCCATTAATGCTATATTTATTTGCACACACTTCTACACCTATTTTATAATCTCTTAGGTTGGCAATTTATGGTATGTACCTGTAGTCTATATAAGTCATATCCCCCGCACATTCTGGAGGGGACTGTCTGACGTTTATAGTCTGGATTGGATTGCTAGATAGTAATCCATACTATTCATGCAGGATAAGAAAGTACATACTGATTCTCCATTATTAGATGGGCCATTAGTGCTATAATTATATGCACACACTTATCATGAGTATTTTATGTTATTTTTATCTGAATTTTACTATTGATATACTTATTTTTGTTTATCCCATGGTGACTGACTGAGGACTTTTGGGTCTGCGTTTTGCACGGGGCTCGAATGCCAACCAAAAAATATTTAAAGACACTAATCCCAGATTTTCTTAACGCCGCAAAAAGTCAGATCTCGAGTAACTGGCAACAAGAAGAGAGCCCTACATTAAGAGAATGGGGGAAAAAGCTCGATGAAATTTATTACAATGAATATTTAGGATATAGAGAGGAGGAAACTTGGGCAGATTTTGAAGATAAATGGGATACCTGGAAAAAATATAAGTTTAAGATGGAATACGCAGAAATGATGGAAGCTTAAGTAACAATGAGGGTAGGAAATTACCGAATAGGAGAGACGATAGAGGCCTAGTAAGAAGAAGGGTAGGAGGTTGGGGAGGAGAGGAGGTGGGAGATGGGGATGTGGGAGGAGTGGGATGGAGAGGGGGAAAAAAACCCATATATATATATATATATATTCTCCACATGTGATGCAAAACGAGACATAATCATTGAACGTAACCATGAGCAGGTCTCAAGTTATGGTTAAGTCTGAAGTGGAAAAAAAAAAAGAAAAAGAAAAAAAAAGATGGGCCATTAGTGCTATAATTATATGCACACACTTATACACCTATTAATATTAGTTTAGGGTGGCAATTTATTGCATGTACCTGTAATCTAGCTTTATATTAGTTAATGATAAAATATGCTCATTGGCATTTATCATGAGTATTTTATGTTATTTTTATCTGAATTTTACTATTGATATACTTATTTTTGTTTATTCCATGGTGACTGACTAACTCGATATTATTGAGGATGGTGGCCATCTGGGAATATAATAATAATTTTTACAAATTTCATGAGGTTTCCATAGAGGTATAATTCTCTACATATTAGGGAGTGTATATTCTCTTAACACTAGGGGGAGCAACACCGTGCTGCGGTATAAATAACTCCAAGGGTGTGAATTCTCCTGTGTAATGAAAAGGGGGTACTTAGTACTATCCTATCCCATTCATTGGCCAATTCCCAAAGAGGAGGGCGGTCTATGTAGCACAGTGTCACCCATATAAACCTGGCAGTGACTAATGAGGAACAACGCCTCAAAGATGACATCACGAAACGCGCGTCAGGTGGAACTTGCGCATTACGTCACTTCCGGGTCAGTGTGAGGTGGAACACAGCTGGAGCGCACGCTGCAAACCACCACAACACACGCTTTTGTGTACCCAATGAGCTACAGAGTGCTAGTTTGCACCCTAGCTCTCTTTTTACTTTTGTTTTTATCCACATTTTTGTTTTGTAACTGTTTTACAAGCCTGCTCCATTGTGTGGAGTGCGGTACTCTTTTCATAACCACTGGCTTTAATAAACAATTTTTTTTTAAAAACTACTACACTATTGGAGTATTTTTTCCTCTGAGGGATCAGTGAAAGCTGAGGAGGCACACGGACGGTGGAGTGGAAAGTTGGAGATCTGCCAAGGAGGAAATTGGAGCAGTGATCGGGGAGCCTATACTACACGCTTGACACCCCTGGTGGGGAGCTACATCTGGTGAGTGGGGACCCCTGAGGGGAGCACCGGGATCACCGCGAATACAGTGTGTATAGGAGCACCTTCCCCATCACGAGAAGCCTTATCCAAGTCCTGTGGTCTGGACCTATTCAAAAGTTTTATACAACTAATAAGGCCTAGAGACTGACGTACCCTCCCTCCTTTTTGCTATTGATGACCCCTCTTTTTTGCTTTTGATGATATTCCACTGATTGATTTCATGATCCTCAATTATTGGAACTGTTTGAACTGTTCAGACTACTCACTGAAAATTCAGGCTGTGGCTTGTCCTTAATGTCCTTATTTTCATCATTTGTTTTTGGCATTTCACCCTATTATTGGACATCTGTATGACCCTGGAGACCTAGAGTGGTGTCAGGGCGGTCTGTGTAGGCCCCTATTTACACCATATACAGGTCCATATATATGTGTTGCACCTTTATATATATATTGGCCCGGATTCACAAAGCACTTACGCCAACGTATCTCCAGATACACCGCATAGGTACAAATATGCGCCGTCGTATCTGTGCGCCGAACCTACAAACTTAGATATGCCTAAACACATACTTCATCCCACCAACGTAACTTGCCTACGCCGGTGTAGAGTGAGCGCATATTTACGCCGGACGCATGTGGTGCTCCCATTGATTTTCTATTCAAATATGCAAATGAGGGAGATACGCCGATTCACGAACGTACTTGCGCCCGGTGCATTATTTACGTGGTTTGCGGAAGTTGTATCTTAGGCAGTTGTTCCAACGTGGTTGTACATATGGGCATGGGGATACATCCATGTCCCGACATGCGCAGTTCATTTTAAGTACTTGTCTAGCGCCCGGCCCATCATTTGCATGGGGTCACGCCTCATTAACATGTTTCACGCCCCCTTGAATTTGGATTTGTTTAGCAAGTGCACTGTACATATCTATCTATCTATCTATCTATCTATCTATATATATATATATATATATATATATATATATATATATATATATATATATATATATAATTTGTTTATCACTTTTAAACTTCACTCACACCTAGGTAGGGGTGAGAGCATAGGCAGCGCCACTACCCCCATTCTCACTTTATATATCGGAGATAAAGTTGCTTGGCCACAGTACAGTAGGTATGTTTGGTGCACTTTAGAGACAGTCTTTCAGAAGAAGAATCTCATACCAACTGTGAAACATAGTCATGGAAAGGTTATGGTCTGGGGTTGTTTTGCAGTTTCAGGGCATGGGAGGCTTGCAGTCACTGGGTGGATTTGCTAAAAGAAAATAGGCTGTTCACTTTGCAAGGGAAGTTGCACTTTGCAAAGGAATCTTCCCCATGGCTTAGTGAATGTGGTACAGTTCCACTTTGAGACGAATATCCAATCTGACGCTGAGTTCTAGGGACAATTACCTTTGCAAAATGTTTATCAAGTTGCATTTATTATGTCAATATTGTATCAAGGTGTGCTTGAAGAGAATGAGGACACATTTCAGAAGGTTGAAGTTGAATTGTAAATGGATCTTTCAACTTGATAATAATCTGAAGCACTCTAGCAAATCCACCAAGGAATCGTTTAGAAGAAATGGAGGATTATGAACTGGTCTATTTAAAACCCTAATCTGAATCCCAATGAAATGTTGCAGGGGTCTTTGAAACAGCCAATTCAGGCAATTCACCAACTATACAAACAAATATACAAACAAACAAATGGCAACCACCCTGACCTATAATTAGCCATTGCAGCAAGAAGTACATGGAGGGGCAACAGACATCAAAAACCAATGAAAAATCCCCGCTCACATGTGTCAGCCTGTAACAAAACCAAATTGACCCTGTCTAATAGTTCACGTTAAAAACAAAATGATTAGTCGCACATAAATTTATGTGTAAGGCCGCGTACACACGATCAAACATGTCTGCTGAAACTGGTCCGCAGACCAGTTTCAGCGGACAGATCCGACCGTGTGTACGGACTAGCAGACAGGTTTTTCCAGCAGACAAGTTTTAAAGCATGCTTTAAAACTTATCTGCTGGAAACCCGTCCATCCGACATGTCCGCTGGTTAGGCGTACAAAAATCCCCCGCATGCGTCGAATGGATTCGACACATGCGTGGAAGTATTTTACTTCCTGGTTTGGTGATGTGGCGGCAGTGGCGTAACTAGAGACTTCAGGGCCCCGGTGCAAGAAATCATGAAGGGCCCCCCCTCCACAGTGGCATGACAGTCAGGTGGACCCCTCACACTGGCAGACTTGGCGGAATTACAGGGCCCAGTCGCAACGGCGACTGCTGCGACCCTGATAAATCCGCCATTAGTTAAAGGTGTGCTATGTACAGAGTGCAGGGTGTGCTTCATACAGAGTCCGGGGTGTGCTACGTACAGAGTCCGGGGTGTGCTACGTACAGAGTCCGGGGTGTGCTACGTACAGAGTCCGGGGTGTGCTACGTACAGAGTCCGGGGTGTGCTACGTACAGAGTCCGGGGTGTGCTACGTACAGAGTCCGGGGTGTGCTACGTACAGAGTCCGGGGTGTGCTACGTACAGAGTCCGGGGTGTGCTACGTACAGAGTCCGGGGTGTGCTACGTACAGAGTCCGGGGTGTGCTACGTACAGAGTCCAGGGTGTGCTACGTACAGAGTGCAGATTTCAGAAGTGCCACATTTCTGCGGAAAAAAAGCCTGGAGAAAAAGTATACAGTGCAAACACTGTCTACAGCCATGAAACATACAGCCACAGCACCTGTGATCATCATTATCATGCTGATAATTACACTGTACTTCATGTGACTGTACTGTATATAGCCTATATACACTACAGTCACATGAAGTACAGTGTAATATAGGCTGTACAGTGTGATCATCACTCAGCATGATAATGATGATCACAGGTGCTGTCTTTCATGCCTGCAGACAAACTTTGCTCTGTATACTTTTACTTTAGTATACTATAGCAACCACTGCAGTCTGAGTCTCAATACATGGACACTCACTCACATACATACATACATACATACATACATACATACATACATATTCACATGCAAACACACACACACACACACACACAGTAGATAAAAAACGTCAGTCTTTTACCTTAGCAGCTCTTCCTGCCGGGTACTGCACTGTAGGGGGAGACAAAGAGCACACACTTTGCTTTCAGTTTATAATGACTGTGACGAGCTCCCCGCACAGTGCCGATTACAGTTCGGCTTGGGATCGGGGAACTTGTCTGTGCTCCTTCTTTTGAAGCACTGTATACAGGGGGCCTTCGGGGCCCCCTCCAGCAAGGGGCCCGGTCACCATGGCGACCTCAGCACCCCTATAATTCCGCCACTGTGTGGCGGCATCAACGTCACCGCCACGTCACTGCGCTGTCTGTCCGCTGGGATTTTGGTTTGATGGTGTGTACAACCATCAGACCAAAACAGCCCAGCAGACATATCCGATGAAAACGGTCCGTCGGACCGTTTTCATCGGATAAGTTTGATCGTGTGTACGCGGCCTAAGCTGCAGTGACCATTTCAAGGCACCCCAGTTTACTGCAAAACTGGAGCACATATAGCAGTGTATAGATAAAGGGCAGGTATGCCTGGAGAGAGTGACTTGCTTTGAGCACACACCGGATACCTTCAGCTTCCATTGTGCCCTTGTTGGGTGTCCTGTATGTCCCTATCACATTAAGGAGGTCTGGGCTCCCTAATGATAATTGTTCAATCAGTGTAGAATTTGTTTTTTTCCTGCTGGCTAGTTGGTAGTTGGTATGAGCGCTGGAAAATGTTTGAATTGTATTGTTCTTTGAAATGCCCAGTCCATATGCACACTGCTTTAAAAAAGCTGGGTGTAAATTTATTGGATTGGTTGAAACCTGACCGAGGTTCCACCGCTTCCACATTCTGTCCAAGTATTTATTTTTTTACGTTTTGGCTTGACATACATTTTAATGGCAGACACTTTTAATCCCTTTAACCCCTTCCATACAGGGCATTTTCACCCCCTTCCTGCCCAGACCAATTTTTAGTTTTCATCGCTGTTGCACTTTGAATGACAATTGCGCTGTCATGCAACACTGTACCCAAATTAAATCGTTATGTTTTTTTCCCCACACAAATAGAGCTTTCTTATGGTGGTATTTGATCATCTCTGCGGTTTTTATTTTTTGCGCTATAAACAAAAGAAGAGCGACAATTTAAAAAAAAACAATATTTTTTACTTTTTTATTTAATAAATATCAATTTTTTTTTTTTTAAAACAACAACATTTTTTATCCTCAGTTTAGACCGATACGTATTCTTCTACGTATTTTTGCACAAAAGTTATAGCGTCTACAAAATAGGTGATAGATTTATGGCATTTTTATTTTTTTACTAGTAATGGCGGCGATCTGCGTTTTTTTTTTTTGTGACCGTGACATTGCGGCGGACATATCAGACACTTTTGACACATTTTTGGGACCATTCACATTTACACAGCGATTAGTGCTTTAAAACTGCACTGATTACTGTGTAAATGTGACTGGCAGGGAAGGGGTTAACACTAGGGGCGCTGAAGGGGTTAAAATGTTACCTAAAGTATGTTCTGTAGGGGGAGGGTGACTCACAAGGGGAGGAGACCGATGTGTGTTCCTCTGTACTGGGAACACACATCAGTCTCCTCACCGCTGACAAGAGGTGGATCTGTGTGTTTACACACACAGATCCACACTCCTGCCATGATCAGCGGTAATCGCGGGTGCCCGGCGGCAATCGCGGCCGTCGGGCACGCCCTAGAACGCCGGGGAACAAAGGACGTGTGATGTCCACTCTCATCGGCGAGGGGTTGCTACAGACGTCAATCCCTATGACCCGGTATGGAGGTGGTTAAATAGCAAGAGAAAAATGAAGCTTCATGAATATCTATCTGTATGTCTTGTATGAATAAATGCAGAGAGATATCAACCAGCAGATATTTGCAAGTTCTAAAAAACATATTATCATACCTTCCAACTTTTTGAGATGAGAATAAGGGACACCTATTAGCAAAAGGTTGTAGGCATAGGACACACCCCCTGTCACACCCCCTTAAAATTATAAAAAAAAAAAAATGATTAGTTAAACCCATAAGTCCTTTTTTTTAGCAGTACTATTCCTTTATACATTCTTTTTTTTTATTTTTTACCAATGAAGAAATTTAGAAATTAGATTTAGCATCGGGAAACACTTTTGGAAATATAAATGGTGCATTTCATATACAACTGTATAGATCAGACCAAAATGAGGGACAAATGAGGAGGAAAGGGGGACAGGGGGACTTTGTTCCTAATCAGGGACGGACACTAGAAATTAGGGACAGTTGGGAGCTATGTATCATCACATTAGGCTTTACATTTACCAGTCCGGTTTTCATCAGTTAAATAAATACTGAACATCTTGAAGCAATACACAGTCTTGTTAAAACTAGCTTAAAATATGTGTTTAATATCTGAAAGTAACTCTGTTGAACTAATCCTAATCTTGGACAAACACTTGCCGCACCCATGGTATTGCTTCATTAAGTATTTACTTACTACTACTATAAGGTCACGTCAAATATTTAAATATGCCAGTGTATATCTGAGTGATAGCCTGAAAAGGAACTGTGAAAAATGGTTTCAGATAATAAGAGAAAATACTTCTTATTTCCTTGCTGTGTTAAAAGAATGTACATTAGAATATGGCTGTGTGCCTGGTACTTTTAAAGATTACCTGTTGTCAGGATGTTCTGTATTAAAGGTACACTGTAATCAGACATAGAAATGTAGCATTAACAGTGGATATAATCTGCCTAAAGTAGACCTATCAAAACTTTGCAATTCTGCATTAAAGCACTATTACTGTTTTTTTTTTTTTCCAAGAACAATTATCGGGTTATAAAATAGTCCCTAATTGCAAACCTATGGGGTACTTGGGAGTACGACCCTAAATTAAAACTGTATTACACTGCAACATGGCAGTTTTTCCATATACTGTATCTAACTCTTGATCATGATAAAGTCAAAACACAGGTCTAATGTTTAAAGCCCTGTACACATGATTGGTTTGTCTGATGAAAACGGACAGATAAACCGTTTTCATAGGACAAACCGATCGTGTGTGGGCCCCATCGGTTTGTTTTCCATCGGTGAAAAAAATAGAACAAGTTTTAAAATTTTTCTATGGATAAAAAACGATAGAAAAAAACGATCGTCTGTGTGAAAGTCCATCTGTCAAAAAAACATGCATGCTCAGAATCAAGTCAACGCATGCTCGGAAGCATTGAACTTAATTTTTCTCTGCACGTCGTAGTGTTTTACGTTACCACGTTTGGATATGGTCCGATTTTTGACCGATTTTTGACCGATTGGCACTGATGGGTACTTATGGGTGGCACTGATGGGTACTTATGGGTGGCACAGATGGGCACTGATAGGTGGGCACTGGGCATGGATTGGCACTGATGGACACTGTGGGGTGGTACTGATGGACACTGACGGGTGGCACTGATGGACACTGACGGGTGGCACTGATGAATCTATGTTGCCAGTCAGTGCCCATCGGTTAAAAAAAAAGCCAACTTGCTTTAAATTTAACTGATGGATTCCTAACCGATAGGTCAAAACCGATAGGTCAAAACCGATCGTTAGTAGGCACGACCATCGGTTAAAAATCCACGCATGCTCAGAATCAAGTCGACGCATGCTTGGAAGTATTGAACTTCATTTTCTTCAGCATGTCGTTGTGTTTTACGTCACCGCGTTATAACACGATCGTTTTTTTAACCAATGGTGTGTAGAGAGGTACCACTAGCAACTGAAACATGTTTGATATGGCCTCAACATGTCTATTTTTCATAAAGCATGTTCCTCCCGAAGTATGGTCCAAGTACAGGTATACAACGGTATTACTGGTTACCACCCATTCTTTACCTCCCAAGACAGTCTTCCCAGTAAACAATTAACAGATTAGTTGTAGATTGTCTTTACGTAACTTTAAATTGTGAGCTTTATCAACTATTTTTAGTTAGAGGTGTTGTTTCAGAGTTGTTCCCTACAGTAGACTAATAAGCAGATGAGCAGTTGTAAAATGTGTATCTTAGGCCGCGTACACACGATCGAACATGTCCGCCGAAACCTAGCGGACAGGTTTTTCCAGCGGACAAATTTCAAAGCATGCTGGTTAGTACGCGGACATTCGACGCATGCGTTGAAGTATTTTACTTCCTGGATTGGTGACGTGGCAGCGTCAACGTCACTGCCACGTCACCGCGTTATGCGTCCGAGGGGATTTTGGTCCGATGGTGTGAACAGTACACGCCATCAGACCAAATATCCGAGGAGACATGTCCGCTGGATGCGGCCCATCGGACATGTTCAGCGGACATGTCTCCTCGTCTGTACGCGGCCTCAGACTTATACTTAATGCAGTTGTATTCTATTACATGTTCTGCCTTGGGCTCCAATCTCTTTTATTGCTGGTATAAACTTGTCAAGGTATTTAACCTTTGATTAATAAGCCTCAACCACAACAGTCAAATTCATTGTTTTCTAGCCAGTGGTGTTAAATCAGAACTAAAGGCATTTTGGACAGAATAAGGGAGGGTTAAAAGACTACCAGGTAATTTAATGTTGTATGTATCCCATTAGGGGATTTCCCTTCACTTCCTGTCCCATAACTAGAACAGGAATTGAGAGGAGATTCCTTCAAAGTGAGGGATATCCAGGGGTGTCACCAGGGTCACTGGAACTAGTGTCCCCTTTGGAAGATTTCCCATAATTTCCTGCTCTGATGACAATCCAAAATGCAGGATTTTCTTTTACTTTCACTCTAACTTTCACTCTTACTCTAACTTTTACTTCACGATCAAATCTGTCCGCTGGAAACGGTCCGCTGGACCGTTTCAGCAGACAGATTTGATCGTGTGTACGGCCGAGCAGACAGATTTGTCCACCCGACAGATTTCAAAGCATGCTTTGAAATCTATCGGGTGGGAATCTGTCCGCCCGACATGTCTGCTGGTTAGTACACTTACCAGCAGACATGTCGTCCCGCACCGCCGCCGCACCGCCGCCGAATGGATTCGGTGCATGCGTGTAAGTGTTTTACTTCCTGGTGCGGTGACGTGGCCGACACGTCACCGACACGTCAGCGCGCTCTCTGCTGGCGGGGATTTTGGTTTGCTCGTGTGTACACGCGAGCAAACCAAAATCCCAGCAGACAGATTTGTTCAAATCTGTCGGACGGACAGATTTGAACAAATCTGTCCGCTCGTGTGTATGGGGCCTAACAGTAACAGATAACAGGAAACAAGACAGAGGGGCAAATCTCCCAAATGGGTCACAGACAACAATAAAAACCAGACAAGTGTTCTAATCCCTCTCCATTCTATCTAAAACTAAAATAATGTTTTGTCTTTAAACCCCTTCCTGCATGGCCTATTGTAATAAGATGGTCGGACAGGTGCTCTGTTATCCTGGGTGGATGTCATATGACGTCCTCCCGCCTATGCGCCTTGTGCTCACCCTAGGAGACATGCAGCGGTGCGATCTGTGGCCCACTGTGTCCACTAGATACAGCAGAACAGAGATTATTGTACTGGGCCGCTTTCACGTCAGTTGTAAACAAATATTGGCTGTCATTCATAGTCATTATACAATGGCACATTCAGGGATGCCATTCACGGTGTAAAAATGATTGCTTATACATTGATCATCACTGTAATAAGCACTCATGTAAGTTTTTCTTAATCCTGATCACCTCCCCGTGTCATTTCGGTGACTGTTCTGTTCAGTTAACAAATGTAAACAAAAATCGAAAAAAAGAACAAAATAGTAAAAAGGAATAAATAATTGTATTTTACATAGCGTCATCAGTCGGTGTCCCTGATCACTGCAACATCGGTCATATGCTATAATGACAGTATGTAAAAAAAAAAAGTGAAAAAAAGTTATTTAATTATTATTTATTTTCTGAAACATTTTGACAAAGAATTACAATTTAAAAAACCACACCATGTCTCCTATTAAATACCTTGGGGTGTCTACTTTCCAAAAAGATTTTTTTGGGGGGTATTTATACTGTCCTGGAATTTTAGCCTCAAGAAATTAGATTTTAGGCTCTCGCTACATCAGCACTGGTCAATTTTCAAATATATACCATAGTTTTGAGACTCTATAATTTTCACACAGGGGTAAATCATATACATTTATTTGGGTTACTACAGCACCCCCTACAGGTTAACCCCTTCACTGTCAATGTCATTTTCACAGTAATCCGTGCATTTTTTTAGCACTGATCGCTGTAAAAATGACAATGGTCCCAAAAATGTGTCAAATGTGTCCGATGTGTCTTCCATTATGCCGCAGTCATGATAAAAATCGCAGATCGCCGCCATTAGTAGTAAAAAATAAATAATTAATAAAAATGCCATAAAACGATCCCCTATTTTGTAGACAATATAACTTGCGCAAACCAATCAATAAACGCCTTTTGAGATTTTTTTTTTACCAAAAATATGTAGAAAAATACGTAGGACTTATATATATATATATATATTTGTGGGGGATATTTATTATAGCAAAAAGTAAAAAATACTGAATTTCTTTCAAAATTGTCGCTCTATTTTGGTTTATAGCACAAAAAATAAAAACCGCAGGAATGATCAAATACCACCAAAATAAAGCTCTATTTGTGGGGAAAAAATTACGCCAATTTTGTTTAGGAGCCACGGTGCACGACCGCGCAATTGTCAGTTAAAGCAACCCGGTGCTGTATCGCAAAAAGAGGCCTGGTCCTTTAGCTGCATATTGATCTGGGGCTTAAGTGGTTAATGAAGGTACAACATTTAGAATCATATTGTTATACTTAGAGGCGCCTCTCTTCTCTTTTATACTCTGTAACTCCTGCTGGATTTTTTTTTATAATCCCCTTGTGGAGGCTGACATTTGTGGATGGACATTTTATAGTTACACAACCTATCACATTGCTATAATGTTTTTTATATGGGCTTTAAACGGAAGCACCTATGAATAAATGGTTGTGGAACGAATCATTTGAGTTTACACTATTTCTTATGGGGAAATTCGCTTTGATATACAAGTTCTTTGGATTACAAGCATGTTTCTGGAATGAATTAAGCTCGCAATCCTAGGTTTTACTGTACAAATATTGTCATAGATAGCCTTTCTTCTATCTATCCTCTACGTATTGATTAACATAGTTTATCAATCATGTTTTAGCTATCAAAGTAGCCCTTTTGTGGTCTTCTTTTATAGTACTATGAATTTTTTTTGTGACTTTCCCCATCTTGCTAACAATACTAATATGTTCACTATATACCTTTGGTGGTATGTTACCCCTTGCTGACCATGTAAGGCATATACATTACATGTACTATGTGGCAGCAGCAAAAGTGGGTTTTAACATCAGCCCGCTGCTTATATTCTGTATGTCCTTACTGCATGCTCCCGACTCACTGCACGAGCTGTCTCTGACAGCCCTTATTGGCAGGCTTTGTTTGGAAAGCAAGTGGGATAGTCTCCTGATTATGTCACTGCTGTGAAAGACATTACAGAAGCTGCACCACCTCCAGACATTAAAGACCACTTAAAGGGCCTTCAGGAGGTGGTGTGAAGGGCATAAATTAAATCTTCAACAGGTTGTACATATAGATGTCTTTTTTTTTTGTAAAACTTATTTTATTGAGTTTAGTCACATCTTACAGTTTAGCAATACTCGTTAGTAACAGTGACGTACAGTTTTCTATTACAACAAAACAACAAAGAAAACACAAAGAAATATCTGAAGATAGCCAAAACAAGCAAAGCATAAGAAGGTTATTCTTGAGAGTAGGGTGGATGGCTCGCCTATCCTCCTCAGTTATCTAAGTACAATGTGGTTTGGGCTCTGGTATTGTCACGGGTGAAGAACCACCCTAGGCGGAAGCCAGGGGCGACCCTACTCAGGGCCCACGCCGGAGGAGGGGTGCCATTCAAGGCCTCCAACAAACGCCCCCAGCTTGCCCTCCAAGCCCAGGCCCCCCACCGGTCCCCGCATTTCACAATGAGAATCACAGCGCTGACGCTGTCACCCAGGGCAAACTCACGTGGGTTGTGAGCCCTGCCCTGCGTAGCCATCTCAGCATTTCGGGGGCACCAACCATCAACCATGTCAACAGCAACAACTGTAAAAGTGCTTAACCATATAGAAAATAAGAACAATAATAATGATAAAAATAGAAGGGGGGGGTTTGAAGGGAATAGAAGGGGGGAAGAGAGAGAGAGAAAGAGAAAGATCGGAATCTCACCAAAGATGCATGAGGGATCCACTCTGTCCGCACCAGGCCACCAGCCGCCAGGCCATCGCGTTAAAAGAAAAAACGGTTATGTTAGGCAATATCCGCGATCTACGCTCCGTATTATGGGGGGTTTACATTCCTGTTGTGACCCAGAGTTGGGTCCGCTAGCTTTAGCAGGGATTTTTCCAAACTAGAGGGGATATAATTGGGGTCTGAAAAATGATCTGTACAGAGAATCCATCGGGCAGTGTGCGCATCTCTAGTGCCTTTACATTCTTCCGCTCCCCTGACCTCATTTATCCTGCGTATCCACTCCTCCCTGTTTGGGATCTGCATTTTCTTCCAGTAAATCAGGATTAGCCGCCTAGCGGCATCGAGCAGGTGAGGAAGTGTGCTTTTTCTGTAACGACTAATAGGCATGGGAGGGATGTGCAAGAGAAAGTGGGTCGGAGAGAGGAGGATGTCTATCCCCAAAACTTCCTTAACCTAATCTCTAACGTCTTCCCAGAAAGGTGCAATTATAGGGCATTCCCACCACAAATGTAAAAGGGCCACCACATCCCCACCAGCACTGGTCAGAGATGGCAGGGTATATCCGTGTCAAATCCACAGGGACCCTGTACCAGCACGACATCAACTTGTAATTCGTCTCTTGCATTTTAGAGTCTGTCGAGCTGGAATGAGTCATCTGATATAAATGAGTCAGTTGAGGCCCCGTGAGCTCTTGCCCCAGGTCTCTCTCCCATGTCCGTATACAGACGGGTTTGGATGCAGAGGCCGAGGACCCCAGCAGTTGGTACAACTCTGGGACCATACGTGAGATTGGTGCGTCCGCTATGAACAGGCCCTTAAACGGCGTAAGTAACGTGATATCTCTTATTGAGCTACCAATCTTTTCAAAAAAGTGGTGCAGCTGTCTATATCTCCAAAAATTCATTTGCGGTTTACCGGGCCTGCCCGTTAAGGAGTCGTAGGGTAACAGTTTGCTGTTTCTTAACAATTTCCCACAGCTAGCATTCTTGTCGTCAACCCACTTTCCAAAGAAGTCTGTGTGCTCTCCGGGGGGGGAACCAAAGGTACCCACCCAGTGGCGCCAGCGGGGACACAGGGGGGGCCAGACCAAATATGCGGTTAATTTTGTCCCACATCCTGAGCGTCAGATGCGTCAGGGAGGACGTGTCTCTTGACAGCCCCCTGTGTTCCCTCGAGAGCCACGGAGCATACACCAGATCCAGATTCCTTCCAGCCATGTATTTTTCCATTGTAACCCATATTTTGGATTGGTCGTGAAAGCGCCAATTGAGAAGCCTCTGGAGGGCTATGGCCCGATAGTATCTCAATAAGTCAGGGACGCCCAAACCACCGGAGCGCTTTGGGCGTTTCAGGACCCCTAGTGCTATGCGTGGCTTCTGTGAGTTCCATATGAACTTCGTGAACATGTGGGAAATGTGGGCGAAAAAGGTCTTGGGTAAGGATATAGGGAGCATCTGCATGTAGAACAAGATCCTAGGAAGGACGTTCATTTTTATAACGTTTACTCTCCCTAGCCAGGTGAAGGCGGTTTTCGTCCAATGTTGCAAGTCTTGTTTGACAGCAGATATTAACTTAGGGTAGTTCGTCACGTACAGCGTGTCAAGACTGTTAGTTGTATGCCTAGATAACGGAGGGAGATTGTAGCCCACGTAAAGGGGAATTCTGATTTCAGTCTGTCTGTCAGGTTTGGGGATAAGCATATGGGCAGGATTTCAGACTTCGAGTAGTTAATTTTAAAGTTCGAAAGTGTCCCGAAATGTTGAAGCTCCTTCAGCAAGACTGGCAGTGAGATCAGGGGGTTCGATAGGTGGAATAGTACATCATCCGCATAGGCAGAAAGCTTATGTTCCACAGTGCCCACCGCCAGGCCTTTGATGTCCACGTTCGCCCTCACTCCACGCAACAAGGGTTCTAAAGCCAATGCGAAGAGAAGGGGCGAAAGCGGACACCCCTGTCTCGTGCCATTCCTGATGGGGAATGTGGAAGAGAGAGTGCCATTTATCTTGACCTGTGCACTAGGATCTGTATATAGGGCCCGTATCCAAGTTAACATATTGGAGCCTAAACCTAATGTGTCAAGTACTGCGTGTAGGTAGGACCAGTCGATGCGGTCAAGCGCTTTCTCCGCGTCCATAGAAAGTATCAGGTATGAAAAGGGGTCTTCCTGCGTCTTGGCCCAGTGAATGAGCTGGATCGCTCGAATGGAGTTATCCCTGGCCTCCCTACCGGTTATGAAGCCTGTTTGGTCAAGGTGGATTACTAAGGGTACGAGGTGCTTTAGTCGGCTCGCCAGGATTTTCGCCAAAATCTTCACGTCATTGTTCAGTAGGGATCTGGGGCGGTAGCTTTGTGGGGTGGTGGGGTCCTTCCCTTCCTTCAGTTTAACCGAGATGTGTGCTAAGAGGGCCTCTGGGGGAATACAGTTACCCCTCGTCAGGGAGTTGAAGTATTTGTACATCTGACTAGTGAGTATCTGAGATTTTTTTTATAGTATGCCTTGGGGTATCCGTCTGGGCCTGGGCTTTTCCCATTAGGGAGTGAGTTGATGGTGTTTTCAATCTCTGCAACTGTTATGGGGGAGTCTAAGTTGGTTTGTTGGTCCTCAGTCAGGGGCGGTAATCCGTTCACGGTTAGATATTGTTGGATTCTACACATTTTGTCGGTCTTGCTTTCTAGGGGTGAATCGGCATCCAGGTTGTAAAGGGTAGCATAGTAGTCATGGAACCCTGCAGCTATTTGAGAGGATTTAAACACCATGTCCTCCGAGGGGGAGCAAAGCTTGTGTATCTGTGTCTGAGTCCTTTTTTTCCGTAAAGCTCTCGCCAGCATACGGCCACATTTATTGCCGTGTTCGTAGTATCTGTGCGACAGGTACTTCATCTGTCTCCACGCCTGTCTTTCCAGCATGCGCGAAAACAGATCCCTAAGGTCGGTCAATTTCTTCAGGTCCTCCGGGTCACCGTCTCTTTTATGTTTAAGCTCAGCCTGTTGGAGTGCTGTGAGCACTCTACCAAAGTCTGCTTGGCGTTCCCTTTTAAGTTTTGTGCCCAGGGCGATAAGCTCACCCTGTACTACTGCCTTGTGGCATTCCCAATATAGATTTTTAATTAAAAAAAAAACCCTAGTTGAATCCTCCAATAGACTGCGTGCATGTAGCACTTGAACTAGTCCTAATCTGTTGTGTTGTTGCTGAACTGCGTAGCTGGACAGCCCACCAACCTTCCCCCACTGCTATCCATCCACGCTGCTCAAAAGGAAGCTAAAGCTATCTTTTGGCTCTATATAGTGGACCTTAGATGATATTTCCGTCATATATTATCGCTATACATTTTATTTTTGTACTATTACTAGAATCAGAGGTTCTTGGTACATTGTCTACCTGGCCATCTTGTGCTTGGGTGCACGCTCCTAGAGGGGGTTAGGCATACCTTTTGCACACATACAAACCAGGGGATTTTTAATAGGGATATAATGTATACAATATATTATACAATATATTATATGGGTGATTGATAGGATACGTTTATTGTATTATATATATATTATTTTGTGTTTTTTCTTTATATGTCCAGTGACCACTGCTGAATTCTCATGCATCCTGAGGAAGCGGAACAGAGAAACACATTGGGCCAGATTCAGGTAGATGGGAGCATCTTTGCTCCAGAGTAACGCTTCTCATTTACGTTACTCTGCCGAATTTTTAGCAGCAAGTGCTGTCATTCACGAAGCACTTGCTCCTAAAGTTGCGGCAGCGTAACGAAAATGAGCCGGCGGAATTCAAATTGGGCGGGTACGGGGCGTGTAGTATTTAAACTAAGCGCGATCCCGCCACGAACGTACTGCGCATGCGTCGAGTGTCAAAGCATCCCCGTGCGCATGCTCCAAATTCTGTGAATGAACGTCAATGACGTCACATTCCCATTCATGATCTTTTTACGCAAGCGACGTGATTTTTTTTTTTCCCGACGCGATGACGACGCCTATACCTAACATAGGATACTCCAACCCCATGTAGGTATATCTTCGCGCCACGTATCGCTTCCGGAAACGTCGTACCTTCATTGCGTCGCGCCGGAATTCGCTCGTGAATTGCCGATTTCCGCTCATTAACATATTTTTTGAGCGGAAATCGTCGGGAACGCCCCCGGCGCCATTTTTAAGTTGAAGTAACGATGCGATTGCGAAACTCAGTTACGCTGATCGCATCGGAGCTTCAACCCGGCGTTTCTTGTTTTCTGGTTACAGAAAACAAAAACGCCGGCTCAAAGTGACAGTTAGGCTGGCGGATCACTGGATCCGCCAGCCTAACTGTTCCTGAATCTGGCCCATTGACTCATGAGGACTTATCATACAGATTAGATAGTCGAGTTATAATTATTACAAATCAATGTATTGGTTCGTAAGTCAGCAGTGTGCTATATTTTGTTTGTATGACTTCTTAGCCTTATGTATTTTAATCTTTGGTAATAAAGAACTATTTTTTATGAAGTTTTATATGTTCCCCACTCAATGCCCGTAAAATATATATATTTTTTTTCATGTTGGTATAAGCTGGCCATACACTAGCAGAATTTTGAATGATTGTTCCTACAAATATTCGTACATTAATTCTTTGTACATTTGATGGCTGAATGAATGTCATTCAAAAATATTGTTTCTTTATATATTCAGTTTTGGAAAGAGTGTATCCTTCTCAACAAAAAAAAAACAAAACACATATACTGTAATGTATTGTACATACAATCACTTTTCGGCATGAAAAAAAACTACGTTTTTAAAAACGTAATTTAAAATTACATTGTTTTTCATCTTCAGAAAAACGTAAAAAAAAAAAATTGAGCATGCTGCATTTTTTAACGTTGTTTTAAAAAAAAAATGTTTTTTGGGTTGTAAAAAATGATCGCGTGTGTGCTAAAACGACGTTAAAAATAACGTTTTAAACCCACGCATGCTCAGAAGCAAGTTATGAGACGGAGCGTGAATGGAACTTCCCCTTTAGAGTGCCGTCGTACGTGTTGTACGTCACCGCGCTTTGCTCATCATTTTTTTAAAACGATTGTGTGTGGGCAACATCGTTTTTAATGATAAGGTTGGAAAAACATTGTTTTTTTCTACATGCTGAAAAACAACGTTTTTTTTTCATGCCGAAAAGTGATCGTGTGTACGCGGCATTAGAAATTTGTTCAAGAAAAAAATTCCATCCTGCTCCTTCATTTCACTATGGGCGAAAATGAACATTGATTTAACTTCACTAATGTTTAGAACATTTAACAAACATTCTTAAAAAATAAAAAATGTAAAATAAATTCTACTAGTAGATATATAGTGTATACATAAGGCTACATCAGCTTGATACATACAGTACAGACCAAAAGTTTGGACACACCTTCAAAGAGTTCTCTTTATTTTCATGACTATGAAAATTGTAGAGTCACACTGGAGGCATCAAAACTATGAATTAACATATGTGGAATTATATACATAACAAAAAAGTGTGAAACAACTGAAAATATTTGTCATATTCTAGGTTCTTCAAAGTAGCCACATTTTGCAGCAGACACATCTCTAGAACAACTGTTACGAGGAGACTGTGTGATTCAGGCCTTCATGGTAGAATATCTGCTAAGAAACCACTGCTAAAGAAAGGCAACAAGCAGAAGAGACATGTTTGGGCTAAAGAACACAAGGAATGGACATTAGACCAGTGAAAATCTGTGCTTTGGTCTGATGAGTCCAAATTTGAGATCTTTGGTTCCAACCACGTGTCTTTGTGCGACGCAGAAAAGGTGAACGGATGGACTCTACATGCCTGGTTCCCACCGTGAAGCATGGAGGAGGAGGTGTGATGGTGTGGGGGTGCTTTGCTGGTGACACTGTTGGGGATTTATTCAAAATTGAAGGCATACTGAACCAGCATGGCTACCACAGCATCTTGCAGCGGCATGCTATTCCATCCGGTTTTCGTTTAGTTGGACCATCATTTATTTTTCAACAGGACAATGACCCCAAACACACCTCCAGACTGTGTAAGGGCTATTTGACCAAGAAGGAGAGTGATGGGGTGCTGCGCCAGATGACCTGGCCTTCAGTCACCGGACCTGAACCCAATCAAGATGGTTTGGGGTGAGCTGGACCGCAGAGTGAAGGCAAAAGGGCCAACATGTGCTAAGCATCTCTGGGAACTCCTTCAAGACTGTTGGAAGACCATTTCAGGTGACTACCTCTTGAAGCTCATCAAGAGAATGCCAAAAGTGTGCAAAGCAGTAATCAAAGCAAAAGGTGGCTACTTTGAAGAACCTAGAATATGACATATTTTCAGTTGTTTCACACTTTTTTGTTATTTATATAATTTCACATGTGTTAATTCATAGTTTTGATGCCTTCAATGTGAATCTACAATTTTCATAGTCATGAAAATAAAGAAAACTCTTTGATTGAGAAGGTGTGTCCAAACTTTTGGTCTGTACTGTATGTATCAAGCTGGTGTAGCCTTATGTATACACTATACATCTACTAGTAGAATTTCTTTTACATTTTTTATTTTTTAAGAATGTTTGTTAAATGTTCTAAACATTAGTGAAGTTAAATCAATGTTCATTTTCACCCATAGTGAAATGAAGGAGCAGGATGGAATTTTTTTTTCTGTCCAAACTTTTGGTCTGTACTGTAATTGGGTCTGATTGACATAACACTTCTCTGGCTGCAGGCACATACTGTAATGCCGCGTACACACGATCACTTTTCGGCATGGAAAAAAACGTTGTTTTTAAAAACGTCATTTAAAATGATTGTGTGTTTCATCTTCTGAAAAACGTAAAAAAAAAATAAGAGCATGCTTCATTTTTTAACGTCGTTTTTAAAAATGTTGTTTTTCGGGTTGTAAAAAATGATCGTGTGTGGGCTAAAACGACGTTAAAAATGACATTTAAAACCCGCACATGCTCAGAAGCAAGTTATGAGACGGAGCTTGAATGGAACTTCCCCTTTAAAGTGCCGTCGTACGTGTTGTACGTCACCATGCTTTGCTCATAATTTTTTTGAAAAACTAGAGAAAGTAGTGGTACAACAGCTGCAACAGCATCTGGATACCCACAAGCTACTTGACCCATTGCAATCAGGCTTCCGCCCCGGACACGGGACGGAAACAGCATTGCTGAAAGTATGGGACGATGTTCTCAAGGCCGCAGATGAAGGAGAATCTTGTCTTCTAGTTCTGTTGGACCTAAGTGCAGCTTTCGACACGGTAGACCACAAACTGTTACTGACGCGGCTTGCTGAAGTAGCCAGAGTCGCAGAAGGCGATTTATCTTGGTTCTCCTCTTTTCTGGAAAACCGATCGCAAACAGTGAAGTTAGGACCTTTTACGTCTGAGAAACGCACAGTTACATGCGGAGTCCCTCAAGGATCGCCTCTGTCACCAGTGCTGTTTAACATATATCTTCTTCCTCTTTTTGAAATTATCAGCAGCCAAAAACTGCTCTACCACTCATATGCAGATGACACGCAACTGTATTTCCGCATCTGCAATAGACAGGATCACCACCTCAATCTAGAGACATGCCTCTCTTTGATAGAGGATTGGATGACAAAGAGTTATCTTAAACTCAATAGAGCAAAAACAGAACTTCTTCTGTTTCACGCCAAGCGCAGGAATCAACTTTCAACAGCGTGGACCCCCCCGCCTATTTTGGGCAAACTCATCACCCCTAGCGCCAAAGTCAAAAGCCTAGGGGTCATTTTTGACTCCTTTATGACAATGGACGCACAAATAGGGTCAGTAGTCAGCGGATCTCACCATCTGCTGCGCCTACTACGCAGACTCACTCCGTTCATCCCTAAAGAAGATTTAGCGGTCGTGGTGGGAGCAGTTGTAAACTCCAGGTTGGATTATGCAAATGCCCTTTACCTCGGACTCCCCAAGTACCAAATCGCTCGTCTGCAAGTCGTTCAGAATACGACCGCCAGACTTGTGACTGGGAAAAAACCCTGGGAATCCATCTCACCTTCACTGAGAGCCCTTCATTGGCTGCCAGTTAAAGACAGAATTGCTTTTAAAGCTCTCTGTCTTACGCATAGATGTGTCCATGGGAATGCCCCCCTTTATTTATGCGAAATAATAAAAGCTCATAACCCCAATCGCGCTTTGCGATCCACTAATCAGAACCTGCTCCAGGTTCCGAAAGCCAACTTCAAGTCCAAAGGAGAAAGAAGATTCGCGATCCAAGGTCCTAGACTTTGGAACGCTTTACCAACCAGCATTCGGTTGGAGGAGAACCACTTAGCATTCAGGAAAAAGGTCAAGACTTTTCTCTTTTGATATCAAAGGAGACAGGAACAACAAGCGCCCAGAGGCGATTCAGTTCGCATGTGCCGCGCTATATAAGTTTTCATTCATTCATTCATTCATTCATTCATTCATTCATGGTGTGTGGGCAATGATGAAGTTGGAAAAACATTGTTTTTTTTCCATGCCGAAAAGTGATCGTGTGTACGCGGCATTAGAGTCAGTACAGATTACACACAAATGCACAAGATAAGATCAGCTGGCTACTAGTAAACAACAGTAGCACACATCACTGTAATGGTGGTCATACATGCTTCATTTTTTTAAGTCTGATCAATGTATGATATAATCAAAATAGTCAAATCTGCACACAATCGATAGCCATAATTTCCCTTTTAATCATTTTAGACTCAATTTCAATATGATTTGATCAAATTGAGTCGATTAACCAGGGTGAAAAAATGTTGATAGTTTCACATTAATTGGCAGCACTAAGATACTTTGTCCATGATACAATCATGTTTATTTTGATCAGATTATGAGATTACACAGTGGAAACAAAGATGTAATTAATAATTTATGATCGCAAGTTAAGATTGTATCTTAAAAGATATGTATGGCCAAAGCTTTTTTGGTCATACTTCTCTTCTGGGTCACTTTTGTCTGCATCTGTGACAATTATTTAGTCAGCAGAGGGTTTAAGCATGCTGTCAGCTGATGTGACAGAGTTGGTCCAAGCTCTGCAGACATCCCATCAATAATGTTGGGATCCAGCCATATGCCTGACTGACAGCAGGCCTAACCTCTCAGCATGCTGCTGAGAGCCTGAGCCAACCATTTATGCCCCCTGCACAGCCCAGCACCTCAGTAAGCAGCGCTGAAGTGGTACAGCAGAGATCAGTGGCTGACAAGGACCACTCTCTGCTCAGTGAAGACCAAGAACTGAGTAATCAGTGGTCATGTGATCACTCAGTTCTTGGTCTTAGACACAGATGCTGCAGCCATATCAAGTTGTGCTCATAAGTTTTATGATTTATGATTTCTTGGCCATTTTTCAGAGAATATGAATGATAACACAAAATCAGTGTTTGGCTGTAGCCATTTATTATCAATCAACTGTGTTTCCTCTTTTTAAATCATAATGGTAACATAAACTACCCAAATGACCCTGATCAAAACGTTACATGCTCTGGTGATTTTGGCCTGATAACATTCACACAAGTTGACACAAAGGGGTTTGAATGGCTATTGAAGGTAAAATCCTCACCTGTGATCTGTTTGCTTGTAATTAGTGTGTGTGTATAAAAGGTCAATGAGTTTCTGGACTCCTGACAGAACCTTGCATCTTTCATCCAGGGCTGCACTGATGTTTCTGGATTCTGAGTCATAGGGAAAGCAAAAGAATTGTCAAAGGATCTGTGGGAAAAGGTAGTTAAACTGTATAAAACATGGAAGGGATACAGAAAGATATCCAATGAATTGAGAATGCTAATCAGTAGTGTTCAAATTCTAATCAAGAAGTGGAAAATGAGGGGTTCTGTTGAGACCAAACCACAGTCAGCTAGACCAACTAAAATTTCAACCACAACGGCCAGGAAAAATTGTTCTGCATGCAAAGAAAAACCCACAAATAACTTCAGGGGAAATACAGGACTCTCTGAAAACATGTGGAGTGGCTGTTTCAAGCTGCACAATAAGGAGGCATTTGAAAAAAGATGGGCTGCATGGTCGAGTCACCAGAAGAAAGCCATTACTATGCAAATGCCGCAAAGTATCCTGCTAATAATACGCCAACCAGCACAGAGACAAGCCTCAAACTTTCTGGCACAAAGTCATTTGGAGTGATAAGACCAAAATTTAGCTCTTTGGCCACAACCACAAATGCTACATTTGGAGAGGAGTCAACAAAGCCTATGATGAAAGGTACAGAGGTGGATCGCTGATGTGTTGGGGATGTGTGAGCTACAAAGGCACATGAAATTTGGTCAAAATTGATGAATTCAGTATGAATTCAGTATGTTATCTAAAAAATACTGGAGGAACATTTGCATTCATCAGCCAGAAAGCTGCACATGGGGACGTATTTGGACATTCCAACATAACAATGATCCAAAAAACAAGGTCAAGTTGACCTATCATTGTCTAGAGCAGAATAAAGTGAAGGTTCTGGAGCGGCTGTCTCCTGCCCTTAATATTATTGAGCCACTCTGGGGAGATCTCCAAAGTTCAGTTCATACAAGACAGCCCAAGAATTTACAGGAACTGGAGGCTTTTTGTCGAGAGGAATGGGCAGCTTTACCTCATCCACAAATGCCACAAAAGACTGCTGTCATTGATGTTAAAAGGGGGCAATACACTGTATTAATAACTGGGGTATGTAAACTTTTGATCAGGGTCATTTGACTAGTTTCTGTTGTCATTATGATTCAAAAAGAGTAAACACAGTTAATTGATAATAAATGGCTTCAGTCAGACACTAAGCATGAGTGAAAGAAACGTTTTTGTGTTATTCTTATTCTCTGAAAAATGGCCAAGAAATCATTAATTCTGCCAGGGTATGTAAACTTATGAGCACAACTGTAGGTATGAGTATGAATGTTTATTTTTTTGCTTCTTCATTAAAGTGGTAAACCTTCTCGTATACCCAGTGAATTGAATAGCCTCAGATAATACGTAGGGATGAAACAAATCTCCCTACATACATTTTGCATGTACATCAGCCGTCTTTCCCTTTTTACACTCTTTAGAAAGTGCAGATTGTGCTACAAAGCTTGTTTCCTCATTTAGCAGTGGGTGTGGAGTCTGGGCATACACTGTATGAAAGCTGATTGGAGGAAAGGGACACCCCCCCACACCACATAGGCAGCAGAAGAAGGAAACAAGCAGAGCTGTACTGTAAATAGACCAGCTCTCTGCTAATCTTCCTCTAAGCTCCCTCCTGTGTCTAAGAACTTGTCAGAAGTGACTCTGCTGATAACAGAGGAATGGATCAGCTTTGGAGAGTGGTAAGTAAACACTACAAATATATGTGCCTAGGTCAGATTTCATGAATGGGATTTACAACCACTTTAACTATCAATCAAAATCTACTTCCTCATGTGTGGCATATTGATCAAATGGGTTATCGACGACAAAAGATTTATCTGTTCTATTGGGAGAGAATGATCGGAAAAGAAACTGATCATTTATCAAAGCATTTATCAATGTTGTATGGCCACCATTAGTCTCGCAGCCACTTGCTTGTCCCTGTCGTTTCAAGACTTTTCATCCACATGTTCCCCATTCTATAATCTGTCTCTCCCTTTGTCACATACTCTCATTCACTGTTCTATTTAATTTTTATTATTTGCACAGCAGAATTAATTTAGTCTTTGTATAAGTTGTATCCTAATTATGTTTTTTTTTTACATTCATTTTATTATGCTTCTAGCTGTTTTACAAGAGGTTATGAGTTTTGAGGAAAGAATAGATGCACTATGAGGAAACATACATTATGATTGAAACTTTTTGTAATAAGTTTGTGTTATATTTGCCTGATTTATGAATTATTTTACATTGTAATAAACCACAATGTATTTTTCCAGGATGAAGAGTTAGCCCGTCAGCTAGTTGAGCTAGGCTACAGAGGAAGTGGCGAGGTTTTAAAGAGGGAAGAGTTTGAAGCAAGAAAAGCTGTGGCAGAAGCTTCCAGACTTTCCCAGAGAACTCAACAAAAGTAAGTCACAGCTGTGTCTACTAACAACTGAATCGCATTCCTCGCAGCTCCGTATGATTAGAAACAGTTTTATAAGCATGTGCTTCCCCTCGACTTCAAGTAAGGACACCAGCTACAGGTCTGATACCAAGACACATGTGTTGTGCAGATCAATTAGGGTGAGCAAGCTGGAAGATATCTGCTGTGCGACCACATTTGACTGTAAGCTACTAATTTATGAAAAGAGGATAAACATAAAAAATATGCAAGCACAACCAACAGACCATGATGAAAGCACAGGGACAGTACATATTTCTAAAAATGTATGCAGAAACAAGGAAAGCGCTGGAACACATCAAGGGTAATCACTGCCCAGAATGTCCCAAATGCCCTGTTAGTGACAGTAAAATCAAGATTTCTCTGGTAGCTTCCTCTCCACTGTTTGATCATAGAAACATGAGTACCAATCTTGACAGCAAGAACATACTTATTATTTAGTCTTTTGCGGCAGCCTGTTCACTTCCTTTCCGGAAGGCTCATTTGTTCCTTTTCAGATGTGCCTGAATGTGTCTTTAGGCTTTTGGAAACCAAGTAACAGACTGGAATAGACAAACCACAAGTGCCAAATACTGTCAGATACAATTCGCTGTACTTAAAAAACATATTTTTAATGTGCAGCTACATGTGGCATATTTCCTTTGTGATTTAGATTTTTTTTAAGTGTAACCGAATATATGATATAGTATGTTAATTGTAAAAGATTGGATCTGTGTAAATACTTTGAAGAAGACATTGTTCCATCTAAAGAATTATATAGAAAGGTTGAACTGTGAGTAAGTGACTGCCCAGGCTAGGGGAAAGGGTTAAACTGTGAAACTCAGTTTCCGGGCTTTTTGGTCCTAGGCAGTCCAACTGTGGTATACAAAGGGGAAAGATTGAGGTCCAGGGCTCTTGGTTTGTCTTCCTGTACTGGTCGGTTCTGCTCATGGAATCGGCACTGCTACTGAAGTCGTTGGAACTGTTGGAAACATCCAAGTCATGGACAATGCCATAATGGACTCTTACCTCACAGAGGTATGCCTGAGCAACCATGCTACTATAGTAAGAGTTCAGTAAAAGACATTGTTCATATTGAACTGTTATGCCACACTTGCTCAGTAACATTACATTAACCGTTCTGAGCCTGGTCTGAAGTTATTTAACGGGGTGCATGTTGGTTTTGGTATATCTAAAGAACCAGGGTCTGTAAAGCACAAAGGGGTATGAAGTAACATCATTACAACAGGGTTGGCAAGACAAGGAAGAGGAGTGTAGTTGCTAAGAATAACCAAGTACAAGTTCAAGACAAAAAGCAACTAGTGGTTAGGGAAGGTACCTGGTAAGGTGACTGGTCCTTTGGTATTGAGTGGGTCGTTGTCTGGCTCCCTCACTAGCAGTCAGTATCCAATAGCAACTGGATCTGAACATGCATTATGGAGATCCATGGACTGGTCTCAAGGTATGCAAAGTGAGAGAGCTAATAAGTGTGTGCATAAAATCTAAGCTAAGTGCAAGGCGGGACTCCGTTTTGTTACTCAAAGTGAGGTAACAGAGGTATACTGGACTGGTGGAGTGGGCACAGGCACAGCAAGTCCCTCCTAATGCAACACACAAGTTACAGTGTATAGTGACATGGGATAAGCCGTTTTTTTAATTGCCGCACATGCATTCTTCTCTTGACCGCTGTCTTTGCCTGGTCCTGTGCACTGATGAGAGTGCTCTGTGCGAAAGGTTGCAGGGCTAGTGACCCCATTCATCATCTGGTGTAGCCCAAGAACCAAGTGGGGATACAACTTGGCATAGTCAGCAAGGATACACCACCTGGTACCGCCCACACCACAAGTGCATCTATCCATATCTGCACATTGTCCCCTACGCACTTGTAGCTTAGATAATTTAGCCCCTTATCCGAGATTTTTCAAGCACAAATGTTCAAGCCCAAATTCAAGATGAGATTCTGAAATGCCTTGAACCACTGTTTTCAATGTCCCCCTGCTCGTGAACAAAAGTTCTGATCTGTTATTCCACATTTTCCCTACTATTGTAAGCACAGCATATTAACGTGGAGGAGAATGATGTTACAGCAGGGTCTTCTGTTTATAATGCCATATGCCATTCCTGTCTGCAACTACAATTGCTGGAATGCAATCAGCCAGCTCCATCTTGTGGTTATTGACTAGACACTCTTGCCCTAATTTTTTAAAAGAACACACCCTGAACACATCAAAGACAGTACTCAATTATTATTTTTAAAAAGACTTAAAAAAAAAAGACGTAACACACACTTGCAAGGCATCTGACAGCATCATCTCTGGAAAAAAAAGTGATACTTAGCATCAGGGTGGGAAGTAAGCTCACCTTTTCTCTAGGAAGACTGGGTATTGTTAGAGGAGGTAGGAACTGGATACAGAGGCATGCTTTTCTGTAACAGATGGCACTGCAGAGACCTCCTAATTGAATATTAGGCTACAGTTAGGCTACTTTCACACTGGGGTGGTGGTAGCATCGGCTTTTATCCCCCACTAATGGCCAAAACAAGATTAAAAGTGCCGCTGCTACATTGCTTTTCTGGCACTTCTGCAGTGCTGCAAATTGATTTCAATGGGCAGGAGGTGCTTTAAGAGTGGTATATACCCAGTGCCTCAAAGATGCTGCTTGCAGGACTTTTTTTTTAGTGTCCTGTCAGCGCACCGCTCCAGTGTGAAAGCACTTAGGTTTTCACACTGGAGTGAGAGGAGAGACTCTTTACAGGTGCTTTGCAGGCGCTGTTTTTAGAGCTTTAGCGCCTGTAAAGCACCTTAGTGTGAAAGCAGCCTAAAACAACACAGCTTGAACAACCTCTCTGCCCCCAACTTTTGATGGACATATACTGAAAAGCAGTAATCCAATGGAGTCAATTGCGTCCTCTTGTCTTCTGTCAGTATATTCCCAGTCAGCACCTGTGCAGTACCCCTTTATTTTGTACTGTGAGTTCGACTGTGCAGAAATATACAGGAAGCAGATAAGAAAACTACAACAGCCAGCCATAGATGGTTTGAATCTTGGCCAGATCAACAGGAACCAGCCAAAATTCAAACAAGGTATGGACAGGCTTAATGTAAAGTTGTAAAGTTGATCGATCGGGTACAGCCAGCCTGTCAGATTTTACATGCAACTATCGCTAGAAGCTGGTATAGTCAGTAGCAATAATGGTTCGGTGGGAGAAATTCCCTCTCAACACTATGGATGTGGGAATCGAGCGGGTTGAGGAAAGAAATTCACTCCATGTCTGGCCTCCATTAGACTAGCTGGATTTAAAATTATATTCCAACTTGATCTATATGTCGTGACAGACGTTTTGAAGCATGGTAAAACTTCTGTCACCGCAGGAACACAATAAACATGCTGCATTTTATCACACTGCAATGTTGGACAACGCTAACAGTGCCGTGAATGGAGTGTACATTTTGTGCACTTCACATAAATCTTGTACAATATTTTTTTAAGAAAGTAGCCGTGTAGTGCAGAGCGGCCAGAGAGAATTGCTCCAGCTGCTTTGCGATTTAGAGTCTGAATTCACTCTTAAAGATTCTTAACAAATGTATAACCCTTTATAACCCTTCCCTTTAAATGCAGTTATACATTGTAAAAATGTCATTTGGGTACAGTGTTGTATGGCCACGCAATTGTCTTTCAAAGTGCATCAGCGCTGAAAGCTGAAAATTGATCTGGGCAGGAGAGGGGGTTAAGTGCCCAGTAAGCAAGTGGTTAAAGCACGTATTTACTTTTTTTTTTTTTTTATGAAAAAAAAATGCTAGTGGTATTGAATGGAAAAAGAAACTCTGATTTCCCCCCACACCCAAAAGACATGCTGGTAGCTTAATTGGCCCCTGTCTAAGTTGGTCCTAGTATGTATAGATGTGAGTTAGGGACCAATAATTGTAAACTCCTTGAGGGATGGGACTGATGTGAATGTACAATATATATGCGTAAAGTGCTGCATAAATTGGCAGCGCTATATAAAATACTTGTAATAAATAAATAATGAATAATGAGAGGACTGGGGGTATTTTTTGTAAAAGTAAATACATACTATGCAGCTATGGCTGTGGCAAATACTAAAAGAATTACCAGTAGTTTGCAGTTAAGCAAACTGGTGGTAAGACCAACTCAAGCAATGTATGTTTCATCCCCCAGCCTATTAAGTGGCAAGGAGATTCTCTGTCCGACAGCTGAAAGTAAATAAAGAGATGGGGGTACTGGTGATGTTGTTACCCCAAATGCATATGGCAATGGCCATATTTCGATGATGATGTCATCAGCATCTACACCCTTTGTTTACTTTTAGCTGTCAGCCAGAAGATTTCATGGCAGGCAGCCTAATAGGCATTGTATGAGTCATCCATTTCTATGGCACTGTCGGATGCACAGCTGACAGTGTCCTAGGTAGCAAGGGGCTAGACATGCACTATTGACAGATTATCCATGGTATGGACACTCCAGCATCAGTGCCACCAATGCCTCCATGTGAGAGCTTAATGTAACTGTTCCTGACATATAAATCTGTCACCCGCAAAGACATTTGTTGTTTGGACACTCCTTATGGATTCCACTGATTCTTTCTCTATCCTCAATTTTATTGATTACACCTAGTACATGGTGGAATTAGGTGGCATACAGTGAGACTGGCAAGGTGAATCTACAAATACATTTTACAGGGTCTGTGTCTACCTAGCTGAATTAAAATTAACAGGAGTGGAGAGATTGCCCAGAACACAATTATGTATAGGAAAAACCAATGCATCACTATTTCCTATGAAAAAACTTGGCAAATATGAATTGGATCATCATAAACAAGTCTCTTTAAGAGTACTGGTGTAAAACTCTACAATGTGTGAGAAACACACTGGGATACTTATGTAGGCCCTCTGCATGTGTACATTCGCAGTCATTTGTTTTTTGTGATATATGTCATTATTCCAATCAGCAGTTTTGAAAGTGTTTCATGCTTATACAGTATAATCATTCATCATATTATGACATCTGCACATGTTCCTTGCCAGATACATGCATCATAAGACAAAACCAACAAAGTCAATATACAGGTTGTTAAAAATAGAACTCTCTCTGATAACCAGTTAGCACGGCACCGGTCATTTAAAAAACAAATAATGGAATGCAAATGTTTAGCAATTCCTCTATCCTTATGCCGCGTACACACGATCATTTTTTGTGATGAAAAAAAACGACGTTTTCTGTGAAGTAAAAAACGATGTTTTAGAAACGTCACTTTTCAAAGACGATGTTGCATACACACCATCGTTTTTTTCACAAAAAGCGAGGTTACGTTTACCACTCTTTTCCATTATAGCTCGCTTCATAACTAGCTTCTGGGCATGCGTGGGTTGAAAAACGTTGTTTTAAACAACGTTTTTGCTACACACGGTGACTTTTTGTGAAACAAAAAACAACGTTTTGAAAAACGACACAAAAAATTCAAGCATGTTGGAATTTTTTTTTGGTCGTTTTTTTTAAGAAAAAAAATGACATTTTCCCCACACACGATCAATTTAAATGACGTTTTAAAAAACGTCGTTTTTTTTTCATCGCAAAAAACGACCGTGTGTACACGGCATTAGGGCTTGCATATGTCCTTCCGAAGAAGTGTAAGCCCACTATACTGTATACAGGAATTTTTGATGACAAATGTTCAGGTCCTTCAGATGTTTAATCAACGTGACCTTGGGTTTGACACGACACAGGTGTGTTTGGGTAGCTTTTGGCTATTCCAAATCCAATTCTTTACATGGCAAACAGTGTTTCAATGAACGTCAGGAAAACAGCTAAATACACAGTTGACTACATATAGTATATGTGGACTGTGTTACCTGCAAATTCATTTGTAAGACCTTTTAGCTTGTTTTTTTGTTCCAGGCACCATTGCCAGACAGCAGGCGGCTCTTAGATATCTTAATAGACTATACTACAGTCTGGTCCAAGATTCAGTCTGTGATTGGATAATAAAGGAGTAGCACACCGATTAGTTTGTGTGTTCCTACTTCTTGTAAGCATGTTTGCAAGCTTAGACTGACAGCACCGTGCAAAACAATAGAACATGAATGGCTCAAAGTCCTGGCCTTATCTTTTTCTGACTGACTGCTGTTCTACAGGGGGTTATATGAGGCTAATGCTAAGACAGAACATATGCTACTTCAATGTAATGTACAGTGTGTAGTTAAACAGTAAGGCCCCTTTCACATGGGGCGGATCAGTAATGAACCTCCGTATGCTCAGCGGTGATCGCTCCGGTGATCCCCGCTGAGCTGGCGGATGACAGGGCGGTCCCCGCACACTGTGCAGGGACCGCCCTGTCTTTTCTCCGCTCTAACCTATGGGGGGATCGGATGAACACGGACCGTCTGTCCGTGTTTATCCGATCCGCAGACGGAAGGAAAAATAGGTTTTTCTTCGTCTGCAGAATCGGAGGAATGCGGAGTCGGGCGAGATCGAGTGTCAGCGGATGTTCATCCACTGACATCCACAATCTCATAGGGACCAATGTATGTCCCTTTTTCATCCACACACGTATGGATGAAAAAAAGCGGACATGCGGTCTGCAGGTGTGAAAGGGGCCTTAGGCCCCTTTCGCACAGGTGTCTCTGCTAAGTGGAATCTGCTGGCTCAGCAGGAGATCTTACCACTGATCAATGCTGAGCAGGTGGATGACAGGTCTGTGTCTGCTCCGCTATGCAGAGTGGGGATGGACACAGTCCCACTCCCCTCTATGAGGAAATCAGATGGAAATGAACTGCCTGTCCAACCGATGCCATCCAATCTGCCGGACAGATGGAAAATACGACCACCATCCACCAACCAGCCTGTGTGAAAGGGCCCTAAGTGCTTCTGCACATATAGTTTTTTTCAATCACCCTGCAAAGTTGCACTTCACCCAATTCTCTGAAGTCAAATGCCAAATAGAAAGTTATGAAACATCTTCACTCTTCGGTGGGGAAGGACGTGACGTCACCCGCAGCCGTCCACTGTTTGCATATCTCACTGCTTTGCCTGGCACTGGCTCAGTGCACATGTTTGTGAGTTTTTTACATTTTATATTAATACATTTTGTACTATTATTTACGGAGAGCACTATGGTTTCCCCTCTTTTTACATGATTTGATTCACGATTGTAATACATAATTTCACCTGCTAATCTGACTGCCTGGTTCCTGTTGGAGTATTGCCTAGGATTATATCCTCATGGGAAAGCGTGATTGACCTTATCTAATAGAGTATCCACTCCATGAGGTGAGCGGCCATTTCAGCTATTGGTGGAGCTGTCATTCTATTTTCCACGTTCCTCACCCGCATGATTTCTACATACAGTCACCTTTTAGGATCACGTGGATGATCTTTATATGGAGTTGTTAAAAAGCGCTGCACTATCTCTTGTATATCTTCACTAGTAGCAATACCAAGTTTAGCTAAATCTAGGACCCCTGGATTGCATACTGCCATTCAAATCTAGTTGTCTAATCTGGGCCTTTATTGGTCCAGTTGTTAATTATATACAATATTTCCCCACATCATACTCCCCCACCACCTCTCTACATTTACTTTCTTCTTCCTTTCTTCCCTCTCCTCCCCTTCTCCATTTTTTGTCTACCCTTTGAAGATACATTTAAAGCCCAACTTTATATTTCCTCCCTAGGTGGGGATATATAGTGTAGGATATTGCCCTCTGTCCTTGATTTAGGCATGCTTTTTGTAAATATCAGTGACACGTATTGTGAACGCTGACACTGCAAGCTGCTACAGACAAAGTTAGCTGGGTGTGGAGACATGTGATTCCTAGTTGTGCCCCTGAATTAATATCCCTTTTAAACTAGTTTAAGTTCCTATTGTAGAGAAAATGCATAACATAATATTTTATATTCTTAGAAATGTACACAATTTAGTATATCTATTTTCCTCGCTTTTTTGCTGTTAGAAAATAAAGATTTTTAAAGTGTTTCCAACCCAATAATATAGAGCCCATGGTAGAGCTTTTACTAAGCTGAGATTCATCCTAACATTAGTTAAGTTACAGGAGTCTGCTTTATAGCTCCAGAAGACATTTTATGTCTTCCTTTGCTCCATGAATTCTAAATGTATCCACCCCTGTGTAAATAACTCAACAATAAAGGAAATACCTTTAAACCAGAACTATTCAGTAACATATGATCATAATGTCTTTCCTATTATAAGTGTTTTATTATTACAGTTGGGGAGCAGCTTATATACAGTCAATGCATAGCAAATGAAACACAATCCTATTTATACACCTGCTCAACAAAAATATACTATCCTGGAGGAAAATTACATTGTACTGCAAAGCCTGACTGCTCCATAAACAAAACCAAATTCAAATTACACTGTTTCCTAAAGGCAAGCATGGAATTATGTTGAATTGGCCTTGCATCTACGTTATGAAACAGAATAAAATATTTAAAAACCTTCACCATAGCAAAGAAAGCATATACCTATATAATTTTGGTTTGTATCTTTCCGTACATTTCCTTGTAGCTTAAGGGTTTGGTTTTTATGGCTTTGTCATATGTGTGGGTAATAGTATTATACAGTATAGCTATAACCCATTTTTCCACGTAACCCCATAATTAGTCCTCAAGTCATTAAAGACACAAATGAATGATGACACACATCCAGTGCTTTTGTGGAAAAGATGCATTTCATAATCTCATACAGCAATTGCAAGGCTAGCTGTTGTGCTAGAGATAGGGAATACCACTGATGTTGCCCAAGTCTCATGCCCCATACACACAAACAGATTTTCCGATGGGAAAACTGCAAAGAGAGCTTTTGGCTGGGAATCCCGGGCCGTGTGTATGCTCCATCACAGTTTTTCTGATGGGAAAACTGCCAGAATTGGCCAGCAAAAAACAAACAAAAAAACAGCTGACTTTTTCTCGGTGGAAAACGGCTGTTTTTGGCCGTTTTCCTGTGGGAAAAAAGACCGGTGGAGCATACACACGGTCGGGATTCCAGAGGAAAAGCTCTCATCTGAGTTTTCCTGATGGGTAAACCGAATGTGTGTACGGGGGGAAAAGTAGAGAGCAGGTTCTTGGTTTTCCCCTTGGGATTTCCGACTGACCTTTTGCCATCGAGAATCTCGGTCGTGTGTACAGGGCGTCGTATGTATTTAGCATGTATGTTTTCTAGCAGTGCATGCTAGGTTTTCTAATAACAAAAGCAAAGCACCATCTCTGCACGTGCTAACTGTACTTTTCTAAATGTATGCATGAGGAGCCAGAGAAAGAGGGTAATATGTTCTACTTCCCCATGATGCAACAAAGGTCTTCCTTTATTTTACTGGCTGTGGGAAATACAATCTAAAGGGAATCTGTGTGGAAAGAAATCTGGAAGCTGCCATGGCAGACTTGAAGTTGTTATCTTAAACACAGCTTTACGACATAACACAGAAGTTTTTTTCAAACAAAACCTTGCCTGGTTTTTACTAGGGCCTTAGAAAAATCAAAGCTGACAAAGTCAGAGATGACTTTAAATATAATTGCTAAACGCTGTCTCTACAGTCTCCGCTTACCCTTCTAGCAGACTTCACATCTTCTAATTGCTGATCTGAACACAGAGATGATAGACCAGATGCAGGGTGAGATGAACTACTAAAAAAAACACATTCTGTGCTAATGTTGTAAATTTGGAGGATGAATTACTCCACAGTACCTGCAGCTACAGAGGTCAGTGAGATCTTGCTTTAAAGCTCCTTTAAAGCTTGTTAATAGCATGTAAACACTTGAATGCTATTAGCCTAGCCATATGTTCACTTTAAGAAGGATGGAAACAAAGATGCATTAGGAATTTAGGAATTCCAGGACTTTTTTATGCCATATGACCACCAAATATATAAAGTATGACCTTCTTAAAAGTCTGGTAATAGGTCTACTGTCTTGCACCATATCTGTCTTACACCATATATACATTTATAATTATTGTTATTATAAATTTCCATGGTAAAGGCAGACTATTTTAAGACTTCTGAAAATGCCTGCAGCTACAGGCATCATTCAAATATCCTTTTTTTCAGCCGGCGATTCTGCAACATAAGGCCGCGTACACACGATTGAATATGTCCGCTGAAAATGGTCCGCCGACCAGTTTCAGCGGACATATCCGATCGTGTGTACGACCTAGCGGACAGGTTTTTCCACCGGACAAATTTCAAAGCATGCTTTGAAATTTGTCCGCTGCAAACCTGTCCGTCGGACATGTCCGCTGGTTAGTATGCCTAACCAGCGGACATAAATCTCCCGCATACGTCGAATGGATTTGACGCATGCGTGGAAGTATTTTACTTCCTGGAGTGGTGACGTGGCGGCGTCAACGTCACTGCCACGTCACCGCGTCCTCAGTCAGAGGGGATTTTCTTCCGATGGTGTGTACACGCCATCGGACCAAAATCCGAGGAGACATGTCCGCTGGAAACGGTCCGTCGGACATGTTTGAGTGGACATGTCTCCTCCTCTGTACGTGGCCTAAGAACAATCATAGCGGCAGTTCTGCCGCTTGATCTTTCTTACAGGCTACCGGAGGGGACACCCCCCTCCCGTCGCCATCCAGTGCTTCTTCGTGCTCTCCCGTACCATCAGGGACCCGGAGAAAGAATCGGTTGCCGCCGGATGACGACCATAGAGATTTCCATCTCTTTCATCTCTACGGCCTTCGGAGGCCCGGACGTGTACATTATGATGTCACGTTCGGGCCGCAGATGTAAACAAAGAAGACATCCCTGCTGGTTAAGATGAGATTGTGATTTTTTTTTTTATTTCATGCTTTTCAGCATGGAGGAGAGATGTGGGGTCTTATTGAGCCCACATCTCTCCATAAAGAGGACCTGTCACAAACAATTCCTATTACAAGGGATGTTTACATAATAGGAATAAAAGTCATCAAAAAAAGTGTAAAAAAAACCACACGCACAATTAAGTCCCACCCACAAATGTAAACGCTGTGCAAACCACAGGTGAGGTATCGCCGCGTGCGCTAGAGCACAAGCAACAATTCTAGCACTAGACCTCCTGTAACTCTAAACTGGTAGCCTGTAAAAAAAAAAAATAAGCGTCGCCAATAGAGATTTTTAAGTACTGAAGTTTGGCGCCATTACATGGGTGTGTGCAATTTTAAAGCGTGACATGTTGGGTATCTATTTGCTCGGCGTAACATTATCTTTCACTTTATACTAAAAAATTGGACTAACTTTACTGTTTTGTTATTTTTTAATTCATGAAATAGTTTTATTTTCCCCCAAAATAGTGTTTGGAAAATTGGTGCACAAATACAGTGCAAGATAAAAAGTTGCAACGACTGCCATATTATTCCCTAGGGTGCCTGTTAAAAAAAAAAACATATATAAGGTTTGAGGGTTCTGAGTAATTTTCTAGCAAAAAAAAATATTTTTACATGTAGGAGAGGAGTGCCAGAATAGGCCCGGTATGGAAGTGGTTAAATTCATAAAACATTGGGCCAGATTCACGTACAGTGGCGCATATATTGACCGGAGTAGCGCACCTCCTTTACCTTAGACCGGCGCAATGTAGAGGCGCAATTACTGTATCCTCGTAGTATTTGCGCAGAAATTTGCGCCGGTGCAACGTAATTTCCGATGCGTAAGGCGGAGTAATTCAAATTGGGAAGGACGTGGGCGTCCTTGAAATGAAAATGGAAATGAGCCGTGACCCCATGCAAATGAAGGGCCGGCTGGATTGCGCATGCGCACATGAAGCAGACCATGGTCAGCACCTCTCTGCGCATGCTCACAACTCGGCACGGCGCAATCAGTGAAATTGGAACTAGGCCCGGTCAACTTAGTGAGCTATGCAGAGAGCTTAAATAGACAGAGACAAACGCCATTCATTTGCAAAAGTACATCCATTTGTATCCCTTCCTATACAGCAAGGTGCTTTTGTTCTGTTGTTTCTTAGCGTTTGTTGGTTTGTGACATGTCTTTGAGATATTTGGTGACTGTTTTGGTTGGGGTTTTGAGAGTGATTTTTGTTTTTTCTGTGTTTTCTTTGCTGTGTTTTTTTTTTTTATATATATATTTTTGCTGGTCATTTTTTTTTTTTTTGCTGGGCATTTTTTTTCTGTTTGTGAATGATTTTGGAATTTGGGGGTGACATTCCTGCCGGAAAAGGGGTGTCACCCTCATTTGTGGTGGAGAAGGGTTCCCCAGGACCAGGGAGAAGTGATCCCCAGGTCCGTGTGAATGGTGTATGAATGTACAGTGACATAATAGGAGCCGTGGCGTGGCGTTGCTGCTCACAAGTCCTGCATGGTGGGCTTGTGCTAATCCAATGTGATGAGCATGTGTTGTGTGTGCTAGGGACCACAGTGGTGTGCATGCATGCATTCTCATTGTGCCATGATTAATGTGTGTGTTTAACGTGCAAAGATGCCTAATGTGAGCTGTCTCCTGGCTGCTCTTCACTCAGAAGACGGAGTAGCCTCGGTTGGGGGGGGTTGTCTGGTTCGGGGGTCAGGTCATCACTTATGTCAATCTCCAGGCCCTTTCTCACTGCAAAGTTGTGCAGCATGCAGCATGCAACATGCACCGATGATCTGACATACAAAGTTTGGGGAATACAACAGGGTACTATGGGGGGTTCCGGATAGGAGTCATGAGATGGGGTCCCAGTGCATATGCAGAGTCACCTTGAAGGGAAAAGACAGGAGGATGTTAGTAGTGCATGTGCCCCTTGTGATTTCTGCATCATGGGGGGGACAGTTATGCCTGCCACACATGTCACTCACCAACCAGCCAGCTGTCCCCATACATGTTCTGTTCGAACTCCATTGGGATGGGGCTATGATTGTATATGTAGCTGTCATGGGTGTCATGGGTGGTGTCATGTGTTGGGCTGGTGATGTCCTCCTGAAGGGTTGTGTTTAATTCCATGATGGCATGAGGGGTGAATCTGAAGATGCGAGACACCTCAGATTCACTCATGCCAAAGATGTCTATGTGTGTGCAATATATCCTCTCCTGTGCCCTCCCCCGTGCCCTCCTCCGTGCCCTCCTCCTTCTGCGCTCATCTAAAGTCAGTAGTATAGCTATGAGCAAGGATGCCCCTGACATGTTGGCATATAGATTGTTGTCCTGCAAGTGTGGCTGCTCAGCTCGTCCCTAACAGTGTTGCTTTAGATGACATGTAGACGGATTGTCTAATTTTAAGCAAGCTTTTATATTGCCTAATTTTAGACAGGACGTGCAGCTGATGCGCAAAGTGTGTAGCCTGCGCTGCACAAACTTACTTTTGTGGATCGCCGTAACTCCCTCATTTGCATATTTGCCTAGCAAATCAATGGTGTGTCTAGCGCATTTTTTGCACACACGATGCACCGGTCTAACTAAATTACGTCATTCGAAAAAGTCTAGATTTCTGGCGTATGACGTTTTGAGGATACGGCGCATAGAGACGAAGGCGCATATTTCCAATTATGCAGGCGCATCTCCTGATACTCCAGCGTAAGTGCTTTGTAAATCTGGCCCATTGTTTTCATTCCTGTATAGAATATGATCATTATTATGATAGGTGATAATAATTTGGAGTTATTACCAAATACATAATTATTTTAAAATGATTGTAAAACTTTACTTATAACCAGTGAAATGACATAACAGAGGTGAAACAAATCCTTCTACATAAGTTATACCTGTTCATTTGTCTTGTACATACATGTATAACTCAGAGATAAAAAGCAATGTTCACAGATTAACAAGGCAGGGGACAGGGAGCTGAGGTTACGCAATGTACAAGAGCTCTTAGGCCCTGTACACACAATCAGACATGTCTGAGGAAACATGTCCGACGGACCGTTTTTATCGGACAAGGCTGAAGTAGTCTGTTGGTCTGATGTGCGTACACACCATTGGACCAAAATCCCCTTGGACCAGAACGCGGTGACGCAGAACACAACGACGTGATGAAAAAACGAAGTTCAAGCATGCGTCGACTTGATTTTGCACATGCGGGGGATTTTGGTCCGAAAGTTTGTAGGGGTGCAACGGATAGTCACCGATCCGTGATCCGAACGGGTCACCCCGTTCGAATCGGCACACCCCATGATCCGCGGAGCGCTCCGGAGCCTCAGCCTAGGAAAGTCCCCGGCTTCGGCCTAGCTCCGGAGCGGCGGCCATCTTGGTACACCCGGCGGCGGCCCTCCTCTCTGTTCACACCCAGAGGAGGAGAAGCCCGCGCTCGAGGGAAACACACACACACTGTTGTCTGAGGTCTGCACTATGTGGGGGGGTTACTGTCTGAGGTCTGCACTATGTGGGGGGGTTACTGTCTGAGGTCTGCACTACTGGGGGGAACCGTCTGAGGTCTGCACTACTGGGGGGGGGGGGTTACCGTCTGAGGTCTGCACTACTGTGGGGTGGGTGTCTGTACTGAGGGGGGACCATAGTGGGTGGGGGGGTGACGCCATTTTTATTATTTTGTTTGCACCGAGTGACACCACTGCAGTGGGGGGGGGGATGTGGATATTACAGTGGGGGAGATTTTTTTTTTTTTTTTTGCTAATCCGAAAAATGATCCAATCCGTGACTCCTGATCCGAGGAACGATCCGAACCATGAGTTTTTTGATCCGTTGCACCCCTAATGGTTTGTGTACTAACCATCGAACCTGTCCGACGGACAGGTTTCTAGCGGACATGTTTTCAAGCATGTTTGAACATTTTTTGTCTGCTGGAAAACGGTCCGATAGGCCGTACACACAATTGAACACGTCCGCTGAAACTGGTCTGCGGACCAGTTTCAGCAGACATGTTCGATCATGTGTACGCGGCCTAAGAGGTAATTGGAGGGAAGGGACACACCCCCTTCAGACAGGACACAGGAACAGAGCTGAGGCTGTCAATCACAGCCTGTGCCCTTCCCTGTCACCTTTTTAGCTCCTGGTGTCAGGAAAACTTGTCAGAAGTGACTAATGCTAATAGCAGAGGAGCTAGACGGCAAAGAGAAATGGCACTTTGTGCTTTGGAGAGAGACAAGTAAACACTATAGAAATATGTGCTTTTTTTAGATTTCACATCTGAGGTTTACAGCAAGTTTAACCACTTAAGGACCAGCTGTCGCAGTTTTACTGCGGCAGGTTGGCTCGCCATAGCTGTACGTTGCCCACTTTAAGACCACTAGAGGGCACCTGTGTGCGCCTGAGAGAGACAGAACGGAGATCTGTCAATGTAAACAGACAGATCTCTGTTCTGTCAGGAGAGAGGAGACAGATCTGCTGTTCATAGTAAGTATGATTGGTCTCCTCCTCCAGGCAGTCCCATCCCCCCACAATTAGAATCACGCCCTAGGACACACATTTACCCCTTGATTGCCCCCTAGTGTTAACCCATTCCCTGCCAGTGTCATTTATAAAAGTAATCAGTGGCTATTTTTAGCTCTGATCGCTGTATAAATGTCAATGATCTCAAAAAAGTTTCAAAAGTGTCCGATATGTCCGCCGCAATGTTGCAGTCCAGCTAAAAATGGCAGATCACTGCCATTACTAGTAAAATTACTAGAGGGGGATATTTATTATCGCAAAAAGTAAAAAATATATTGCTTTTTTTTTCAAAATTGATGCACTTATTTTGTTTATAGTGGAAAAAATAAAAATCACAGAGGTGGTCACACACCACCAAAAGAAAGCTCTATTTTTGCAGGGAAAAAAGGGTGTCAATTTTGTTTGGGTACAGCGGCACACCACCGTGGAACTGTCAGTTAAAGTGACGCCATGCCGTATCGCAAAAATTGTCCTGGTCATTAAGGGGGCAAATCCTTCTGGACTTAGGTGTTTAAGTGATATTTTCCAAACTAAAGAACACAAAATGTAATGTATATTGCAGCTTACCAGTCCTTAGATGTTGTGACCACATTTTTTATTTTATTTTTTCGTAGGCTACGTTCACATCTTGTGAATGCGTGTTTTTGGCACGTGTTTGCACTACAAACATAGAGAAGCCTATTTATCTCAATGGGATGCCTCATGCATGACAAACACAAGCTCATGTACTATTTTGGGTATTTTTTTTTTTACAGTGTATTTTTTGCGCATTTTACCATGTGTGAAAATGCACATCCGCTTGCTGTGTTTGGGGTACCATTAAAATTGTACACACTTATGTAATATATGAATGCAGTCTCGGGCTAAGTACATTTTATGCATGTACAGTACATGTCGGATCTGCTAAAAATCTTGCATCCTTATAATGTCCTGTGCTCTGAACTAAAATCTCAAGCAATGTTTGAGCCAAAAAGCCTGCCTGCTTGCAGTATATAAGTGCGTAACTTTAGTTCTGCTTTAAAATAAAGGAAAAACACATGATAAAAGTAAACTATTGCAGCCATCACATCTAAGGACTATGTGCAAAATATTATTTTTGGGGTTTAGCTGCACTTTAGTATATAGATCACATAAATTAGCACTTGACCAGGATGATGATTCATTGATACTGGAGAAAAGAAAACTGAATATGTTGAGTTAGACCCCTTTCACACTGAGGAGTTTTTCAGGTGGTACAGCGCAAAAATAGTGCTGCTATACCGCCTGAAAAACTCCTTTACTGCATCCTCAATGTGAAAGCCCGAGGGCTTTTACACTGAGGCGATGCGCTGGCGGGAGAGAAAAAAATCTCCTGCCAGCAGCATCTTTGGAGCAGTGAGAGAATCGGCGTGTATACCGCTCCTTCCCATTTAAAACAATGGGAAACCGCGACAATGCAGAGGCGCATTGCGGGCGGTATTAACCCTTTATCGACCACTAGCAAGGGTTAATACCGCACCGCTAGCGGTCGAATACCGCAACAAATCCGACGGTATTTTTAGCGGCGCTATACCGCCACCGCGGCTCCCGCCCCAGTCTGAAAGGGGCCATATTAGCAGTAGCAAGTAAAAGGGGTGTTGGACTTCCGCGCTAGGACTGGGTAGATGAGCTGCTGCCCCCTGTGTGGCCCCCCAAAGAGAGGCAAAGTGTAGATTGAAATAGAATGCATATTCAGGGTAATGGCGCTGCTTAGGTGTGGTATCGGTATGTCCCTATCTTCAATATGACCAAGCTGAAAATAAGTGAATGAGAACGTCCATTCGACGAAACACGTCAGGTGACGCAACCACAATCACATCACACGCACCACGCCAGAGTCGGTTCCGGGTAAGCAGTATCGAACGGTGGAACGCAAACACACCACACGATCCACGCTCCATCTTGGGACCGTACAGCAGACATACCCAGGACCTGCCTGACGTTCCATGTTACCATTGAGGACCTGATACCACACTTCGGTCCCTGGTCGCTTGTTAGCAAGCTTGTTTTCAATTTTTAATACTTTATTTTATTTTATTTTTGGCTTTTTGGTTTTTAACTTTTGCTGGATTATGCACGTTTTTTAAATAAATACTCCCAGAGTATCGGAATTACTACTCTATGTAGTCATCACCTGCAACACCATTGAACGAGGTCCCTGAGACGTGCTGAGGATTCTGCCCGGCAGCAGGTAGTAAGCACGATCCACTGATCCCGTACGGCTCTATACCCCCTGGTGGTTATAATATTTTCTTCACTTTGTTGCCCACCGGAGGGCTTATTTCAATTTATTTATCGTTTCACCAACACTCACACCAAAGTGCCCGACACTGTATCATTCACTTATTTTCAGCTTGGTCATATTGAAGATAGGGACACACCGATACCACACCTAAGCAGCGCCATTACCCTGAATACACATTCTATTTCAAACTACATATTACCAGTAGCAGCCAACTTTTTATTTTATGGAAAATACAACAAACATTTTGATTGTGCAACACCTATTCTTCTTTCTTTTTTAAGTTTTAATGAATCAGCCCTCTTGTAATTATCAACTTTACAACATTAAAAACAATAATATTGCAGCAATATAGTAGGATAGAAAGTGTACAAGTGAAATGCAGTGGATTATGTCACAAATCATCCCAGTTTTTCTATTGCTTCATAAAGATCACTGAGGCCAGCAAGTGTATTAGACACCCGCTCCACACCTGCTGTTTGTCTGAAATCCTCATCCTTGGGAGTTGACATGATATAGTCTGTTCCACAGACAAGCTGTTGCTTCTGCTTCAGGTCATGGACCTTAAATTCCTTCTAAGCCCTAGTCAACAGCCCAAGACACTTAAAAGGAATTTACAACCAACATAGAAACACATTCCAGGCCAAATCCTGCCAAAACAAATAAATCATTATAGATGTCCACTCCTAGAATGCTGTTAGAAAATTGGCAAACAGAATATGGTTTGATATGGCTTTTTTTTCCCAAAAATATTTTAGATATTTTTTTACAGATAAAACGTTAAAAAAAAAAAAAAAAGATTGACACAACCTAGGTAAACTTGGGGTCATCTATTTTATGCAAAATTCTTTATAAATATTTTTTTGTTTTACAGAAAATTTCTTTTTAATTATCCGCTTGCCGACTGCCGCATGATGATATACAGTACTTCGGGAGAATGGCACGGCTGTGCAAAAGGACGTATATATACGTCCCTGTTAGACCCCTTTCACACTGAAGCATTTTTACAGCACTTTAGCGTTAAAAAAAATTGTGCTATTAAAACGCTCATAAAACGTTCTCCATGCGTCTCAATGGACCCTTTCACACTGAGTCCTGCAATCAGCTTTTTGGAACAGCTTTTGGGCTGTGAAAAAAAAAAAACGCTCCAAAAATGCCCCTCTTCATTGAAATGAATTGAAAGCACTGTAAAAAGGCCTTGCCCTTTCACACTGAGGCACTGCAAAAATGCCCTAAACTGTTAGGGTCTTAGCGGTGCTTTACCAGCGTTTTTCGGGCGCTGGCAGTGCGACAGGGCTCTGAAAGCACTCAGGCTTTTACATTGGGATAGCAGATGAGGCTTCTTTCAGGCGCTTTACATGCTTTTTTTTAACGCTAAAGCGCCTGAAAAACGCCCCAGTGTGAAAAAGGCCTTAAGAAGAGGCATTGTGGACGCGCAAGCTCAGTGACTCCGACCACGTATCCCTTGGACTCGATGTCCGTGGGCATACACACGATTGTGTCACAGTGAGGAAGAACGGGGAAAGGCTGATGCAAAACAAGCATTTCCACAGTCTTCCTAGTGACAGGACAGTGATCACAGCTTCCTGTAATCGGAAGAGGTGATCACTGTCATGTCACACACAGCCTATCCCACCTACAGTTAGAAGCACTCCCTAGGGCACACTTGACCCCTTCAGCGCCACCTAGTGGTTAACCCCTTCACTGCCAGTAACATTTTCACAGTAATCAGTGCATTTTTAGAGCACTGATCGCTGTAAAAATGACAATGGTCCCAAAAATGTGTCAAAAATGTCCGGTTTGTCCGCCATAAAGTCGCAGTCACGATAAAAATTGCAGATCGCCACCACTAGTAAAAAAAATATAATAAAAATGCCATAATTCTATCCCCTATTTTGTAGACGTATAACTTTTGCACAAACCAATCAATAAACGCTTATTGCGAATTTTTTTACCAAAAATATGTAGAAGAATACATATCGGCCTAAACTGAGGGAAAAAAAAAGTTGTTTTATATATTTTTTGGGGATATTTATTATAGTAAAAAGTTAAAAATATATTTTTTTTTTCAAAATTGTCACTCTATTTTTGTTTAGAGCGCAAAAAATAAAAACCGCAGAGGTGATCAAATATCACCAAAAGAAAGCCCTATTTGTGGGAAAAAAAGGATGTAAATTTTGTTTGGGAGCCACGTCGCACGACCGCGCAATTGTCAGTTAAAAGGACACAGTGTTAAATCGCAAAAAGTGCTCTGGTCTTTGGCCAGCAAAATGGTCCGGGGCTTAAGTGATTAAACAGTACATGCTGTACTTATACTGAATACAACGTCTGTGTGCATACACAGTACATAAATATGGTATTTATTTTTGACAGTCTGATTTTTTACTTTTCTTTGTAGTAGATCATCTGTGTTCTAGCTTTAGCTTTTAAGAAACACTACATGTAGGGTAAAGTGACAATGCTTCTACAAAGGGGCCCTCGGCCCTCTTAAACTTACCTTGCCAGTGCCCTCCAGCCACTCCTTCCACCATTACAATCAATGGCAATAACTGAGCAACTGCCCTAGACATTGTCAGGACTGAGGGAGTAATGGCTCTTCTCCTTATAGTGGCTGACACTACATATTTTGATGGAGCCTGTGACAGAGGAAAGAGTGGCAGAGGAGCTCTAGCAAAGTAAATGTAAGTAAGTTTGCACTTTGAAGAGACATGGTCAGTTTGCATTGCATGGGGCAAGGCTCCATTCACGCCTAGGTGTTTGGAATCGTGGGCGGAATTGCGCAACTCTGCCCGCAATTCCTGAATTGTGCCAAAACGCGGTACATGATTGTGATGTCATTACTTCTTAATGGCACCCCAATCACATCATGATTTTGCCGCAATTGTTGGGAAAAAAATCACTCTGCAATAGAGGAAAATTGCAGTGCTTCAAAAAGGAAAAGGAGCTTATTTTGGGACGACAGCGTTGCGCAATGCAATCACAGTAAAATCACGTCGCGATTGGGGTACTGTTAAGAAGTAATGGCATCACAATCGTGTCCCGCGTTTTGACACAATTCAGAAATCACGAGCAGAATCGTGGCGATTACGCCCACAATTCCAAACACCTAGGTGTGAATAGAGCCGTAAGGATAGATATATATAGAGGGGGGGCTGCAGTCATATTTTCCTTAAGGATTCATGGTCTGGAGTTAACATTGTTTAACTAAAGTAATTTTGAATAAGACATTGACAGGTTTCCTTTTTTTATTTACACAGTTGTGCTAGCAGGCAGTGACAAGGAATACATTATGTCAGTATAATAGGATAATATCAGAAAAAAACATCTTAACAACATAGTACAATGATGTAATAGAAAAGTAAAAATGTAAGCAAGGGATGTCAAATGTTGATGCTTAAATAAAATGTTCTACTGTTTTTCAATTAATGTATGTGGTTAGATTTTTGTGTTATAACATTGCCCTGCAATATATAGGTGTTACTTCCTGGGTGGTAAGGGTTAACTCTGCTGGCAATTTTTTCCCAGGCTTTTTGGGGAAGCACTGCCCTCTGCTAGGCGCAAACATATAAAAAGTGAAGGAACCACCTTTGGGGGCAATGTAATTAGCAAGATGGCTAAGGTTCAGTTAAATTCTCCCCAGCCAAGGACATGCTGCTGAAGATGTAATCTACTTCGCCCTTGTGCATCAATTGTGGGAGCTCAGTCCATTGGTCAAGCATGAGTATGGACTCATGCTTGACCAATGGACTGTAAGGACTTAATTAAGGTATGGCTACCTCCTGGAGCAAAAAGGGAACCAGCAGGTTAACTCATGGTTAGAAGCTTATGTACTGGAATGTGTATTAAAGACATCTTTGTTAAACTGTAGATATGTTATATTGATGGTACACACATCCAGGTAGTTTATAGGCGCTTCTCAATAAAAATGCAAAATGCAGCCTTTACTGCCAGAGTTTCTTGAGACTTTTGAAATAGCTTATAAGCATTTTTTAACAACTTAGACCATCTAGGCTATACCACCGACAACTGTACAAAATATAGGAATAATATGGGAGTCCCACCTATTTTTAGAGATGTAGTAATCACCGATATTATATCAAAATGACTATAAAAAATTGAAAGATACATACACTCCCAAAAGAGTTAACTACAAAATGTATTAATGCTTATAAGCGATATACAAAATAATTGATAGACATAAAATGAACCCAATCCCCTATATTAATAGGGAACCCTACCCAGAAAATTCCCCATAGATAAACGTCCTAACGGCAATTACACAAGCAACTAGTGTGAGGCAAAGTCCCCTTCTAAAAAAAGGGCAGAAAATCACAGTTTGCACACCCACCCTCCCCATTATTATGCACCCCCTATAACACCTGATGGTACACAAAGCCACTTACAAATAAACTACTGCAATTATTCCTAAACAGGACAGTGAGTTCCTATAAATATTCAGGCAATGAAATTACACTGAGTGGGCACCATAGCGAATAAAATGATTTCAATTGTTATGCATTGCAATGCAATGCAGATGCAGGAAAAATCAGAGCGTCACAAAAATGGGGTGTATGGCCTACCCAGGACAGGACTGGTTGGTGAAGATTGTGTGTGTGTGTGCTATAATTTGTGTTGTCTATGGTTTTGTGTTTGCTGTTAAATTAGTTTAAAGGGCTGATATATACAGTATGTGGCATTTTTATAGCCTTACTAATGCCTACTACTGCTTTATAAAAAAGAAAGGTAGTGAAGTGCTTTACAAATATCCACTCCATTTTTTAAACATGTGAAGCCCCATTTAAGTAACAAATAGGGGGAAAACAGCAGGGTGGGGAAGAGACGGGGTGAATGACTTGTCAAAGTCGTCATGTAAAAATTCTCCTCTAATTAGGTAGTGCTCTCTGCATTGTTGTGCAGAGAATACTCCATGGAGCACCACTGGCTACACATTACACTCTGTATTTTATAAATGAAGCATAACATGCAGTGTAGAGTGTTTACCAAAACTGGAGAGTGCAAAATTTGGCGCAACTTTGCAAAGAAACAACTAGCTTTCAGTTTTTTTGTCAAAGTTTAATTGAACGAGCTGGAGTTAGAAGCTGATTGGCTACCATGCACAGCTGCACCAGGTTTTGCACTCTTCAGTTTTAGAAAGCCAACCCCACAGTGTCTGTCAGAGCAGATATTGATATCCGCTCTCCTTTATATATCAGCCTTTTTATAAAGTGTAATCAGTCTTCTTTTTGCTGCCCTATTGCTATTACTGTCTATTTCAATGTTTCTATCCCTTGCCTCAGCATACCTTATGTGACTGTAACATCTGATTATAGTTGGCCTAGAGGTGCAGGAAATATGTATCCTTCCTTGCTATTGACATTTACCATATTTATTGGCGTATAACACACACAGGGGTATAACGCGCACCCTAACTTTGAGGCGGCGTACACACGACCAAATACACCTGTTCAAATCGGTCTGGCAGACCGATTTGAGCAGATTTGCCTGCTGGGCTGTTTTGGTTTGATCGCTGTACACACGATCAAACCAAAATCCTTTGCCGGCAGACAGCGCGGTGACGTGGCGATGACGTTGACGCCGCCACGTCACCGCACCAGGAAGTAAAACACTTCCGCGCATGCGTCAAATCCATTCGACGCATGTGCGGGCAGATATGTCTGCTGGTTAGCGTACTAACCAGCAGACATGTCGGACGGACGGATTCCCAGCAGACAGATTTTAAAGCATGCTTTAAAATCTGTCGGCTGGCAAAATCTGTCTGTCCGCCCATACACACGATCGAATCTGTCTGCTGAAACGGTCTGTCAGACCGTTTCCAGTAGATAGATTTGATCGTGTGTACGCGGCCTAAGAGGGAAGTTTCAGGAAAAAACTTTCCACAGCCCCCTGTGTATAACACGCAATCACAGTTTACCCTCTATTTCCAGGGTAAAGAAGTGAGTGTTATACGCCAATAAATACTGTAATTTCTCAGATATGATTCCTCAACCTTTTTGGCCTGTCTCTGCCTCTTTTCCTATTTGGGAACTCTCACCCTGTTCAGTCAGTATTCTTGTTGAGAGGTGCAGTTTACCCTCCCCTCTGTAGGTGGCATTGCTGGCCACTGTACAGAGGGAATGGAGGATGAAAGGAATATTGTTCCTCTGCAGCCCCATAAGGTGTCACCAGGGTGCAGTAGTCCAATTTAATGCTGCAACACTGCTTGACCTCAGCGACCATCTTTAGTGGGGGCAATGCTAATACATAGCAGTGCTCTGCTGCAGTTGCGAAGTGGATAGTGTAGTGACAGGATCCATGCTAGATAGCTTATTTAGCCCTAGGGAGAGGTTCCTGATGAGGAGGGACAAATTAACTAGGGACACTGCTGCCGACTCTGCTATTGTTTTGGACTCCAGTGCTGTGATACAGATTTTGGATTAGTTCTTCCAAGTGCTGTTACACAACTACTCTAACAGCCACTACTCTACTGAGATGCTACTCCGGTAATGTAAGCCTTATTTGAGTGAAAACATTAGTGCTGGAACTAATGTGCCACTAACATTACGGAAAAAAATTTCACCAGTGTTGACTGTGTTACTGAGACACTTATATCACAGTGTTAGAAACAGTTTAAGTACCTTGCTGCTGTTCTCCACATGTTATGTGTTACCTTTATGTAAACAAATAATAATTGTGTCACATTAGTTGGTCTCTGTGTGCCATTACTCCATATTGGGTACCATCTAACTGGCCCTGCCCACATTCTGGTTCATGAGAACATGCAGGTTACCAAACACGGAGCATCGAACATGCTTAAATGTTTACCAAAGACAGCAGCAATAGCTGTCATTAAATGACAATGATCTTTCTGTTTAGATCTGCTGAATCATGGGTTTGGAGGGATGGGTTATTTTTAATTATTTGTTTATGCATTAAAAACATGTTGCTGGTAGCATACTGACCATCTCTTTTACTGTATATGCAGGGGACATACACATTTATACAACCAGATACACTACCCATGAGCAAGATTGGGGGGCATTTTGTGGTTACTACAAGCTTTTTTTTTTTTTAATCTTCTGTAATAAATTTTCCTTTAAAACTTTTGATTATAATGTACATCTCTAAGGTGGATAGTAAGAACTATTTTCCAACCAGGGCACATGTGCCAACCTGCCTCATAAAATAAAAGTGTTACCACAAGAGAAAATCTCTGAACTCTTTTCTGCATTTGTTCAGCTGATACTAATTAGGGCTGTGTTCTGTAACAAGTCAATGTGGCTGGTATAATGACTTGACAGATGTGTGATGCCCAGGTTTGTGGTTTAAACCTTTGGCATTCTTTCTCCAAAATATAACATGAAACCCAAACCACATCATTCTCTCCAGTGTTGAAAATATTTTTTTCAGTACTCAACATGATTTTATGATAGGCAGAGTGTACTGTATCAAAAGAAGAAAACTAAAGAGAATTATCTTAACACTAAATATAACCCATTATACTTACACCTTTGACCATCTACCTGGTTGCTTGCTCTTTCCTAAATGTGTTTAATAATAATGTAAACCTGGTAAGAATATTTGAAAAATGTAAGTATGCCACCACGAATGTTTTACTAATAAAAAAAAAATTGAATGGGTCATCAACAAGATGGTACAGCGGTTATAATAAACTAGTTGCAGCAAAAAGTTTATAAATGGGTTTACATTTTAATATTGTTTATGCAAATAACACGAGCATCGGCCATGTTGGCACACACTGTTATGGTCACAGCGTGGCAGCATAAACTTTATACAAAAGGCTGCATGACAGGCAGCACTGCCGCCACAACCACATGTAATACATGCAGTTGCACCGTGGTGCAGAGGGCTTTCAGTGGGTTAATACAGGCACTAGGGAAGCAACATATCACATCCACACTACATTCTAAATGTACCTGAAATGCAATCCATTGCAGATCACGTTTAGAGGGGCAGTAAACACCAATATACGTGGTACATGTAAACAAGACCTATGTGTAGTAGCTTGGAGGTGTAAAAAGGAATACTATAGACCAGAGATGTGAAACTGCTGGCCCATCATGCCTCTGTCTGTGGGAGTCATGCTTAAAAACTGTAAGCCTTGCAAAGCCTCATAGGACTTGTTGTTCTGTAACAGCTGGAGAGCTGCCGGTTTGACACTTGTGCTAAAGATGTAAGTTGAAAGAAAGCTCTGAGTCTGCTGAAGCTGCTCACGTTCAAAATCACATTGCTTTTGGATATCTACAGGAAGGAGGCCTAGATAACATAAAATATGGCACATGTATTCCTATAGAAAGATTTTTGTTGAAATAAATGGACTGCCCACAGGGTCTTAGGAACAGTGGCCCAGATTCACAGAGCGATTACGCCTGTCTAACTGGTGTTAGACAGGAGTAATTTCAAATTTTGCGCGCCGTATCACTAGTTTGAATCCTCAAACCATGATACGGCGGCTTCGGGCTTCGATCCGAGAGGCTTACGTCTTCGTAAGCCTTCGGATCTACGCTGCAAACTTTTTGCGGCCGCTGGGAGGAGTCCGCGTCGTTTTCAGCGTCGGGATATGCAAATGACTTTTTACGGCAATCCACGAAGATACGAGCGGCCTTCGCAATCGCTTACGTCATTTTTTTGCTACGTACTGTTAGACCAGCTATTTGCTGGTCTAACGGTGCGTAGCCCATGTTAAGTATGGCCGTCGTTCCCGCGTCAAATTTAATTTTTTTTTTTTTTTTACGTAACTCGTTCGGGAATAGGAATGTCCGTAAATGACGCTACTCCAAAAAATTGACGTAACGACGTGATTTTGCGCAATGAAATTTCTGAACGGAGCATGCGCAGTTCGATCGCCGCGGGAACGCGCCTATTTTAAATGCTTCACGCCCCCTACTCGCGTAGATGGCTTGCGCCGGGAGAAATACACTACGCCGCCGTAGTTTACTGGACAAAATCTACCGGGATTCCACGTAGAGCCAGGTGAAATACGGCGGCGTAGAGTGTTTCTGATACTCTACGCGAATCTAATTGTATGTGAATCTGGCCCACAATCGTTATACTGAGCTGTAATATGCTTAAAAATGGATTAGGCAACACCTAAGCTACCAAGGTTGAAATCACAAATATAAAACATGGGTAGGTATCTGACCCTCTACTTTCTAGAGTATACATGGCCTTCCTGTTCTTTCTTTACAGTTTACTGATCTCTTTTCTTTACACTGTTTTCATTTATACCAATTGTAAACGTTGGGGGTTTAACTCTTCTGGCAGATGCGTTTTGGTGTAGTGAGTCCACAGCAAACAGGCAATTAGCGTTAAGGGCCTGGTAGCCCACGTTTATTAAATGGAGATAAACAAAACAAAAAGTCCATTCACAGGAATCCCACGCAGGGGTTTAAACGACATCGAAAGATAAATGAAAATTCCAGCCCACCTGGCTACTCTTCAACAGCACTGCTGTTATAGGTAATGGTTCCTCAAACCATCAGATCCTCCAGGCCCACAGTCCTGGATGCACAAGGCCCCGAAGTCCTTCAACGCACACAGCGCCCGTCCCAACACAGAGACACAGCGACAGTCACAGCCACTGCTCCACCTTCCTTCCTCTGCCTCCTGCAGAGACACATCCACTCTGTGACTCCTCTCACAGAGCTTTTGGGAATCACCTGACTCCTTGGCACAGACCTCCTGTCTGTCGGGTGGGGCCCTGAATGCTGTTCAGGTCAGACTTAAAAAGCTGACCACACAGCTGTATAATTAAGGTGTCTGTGTCTGACAGATCCAAACCATCACACAATTTAGGTCTCTTCTATAGGCAAGAGCCTGAAACTTTTGACCCAGATATGGCTTGACAAGGGACTTTTTCAGTTCTAAAGTAACCCTTTTCTATATCTATTTTCTGTCCATTTATATTATAAACCAAAATTCTGTTGCTCCATTTTATCATCATTTTAAAATTACTTTATAAATGAAATTAAATATGTTTCAATGACAAAACATTTTGTGGAAGATAATAAAAACTTACATATTTAAATGTGCTGAGCAACCTAGCAAAGTGACATTTGGTTGTTTTCTTCTTGGAGTTACTAGACAAGAAGTCTATATGATCTATCAATTACAGAGTTTGGAACTGAATTCCCACAAACAACCAACTCTTTGCTGGTTGAGAGCTAATATACTGTATAATCATAATTAGAACAGCTCACCATTGTGTATCATTGATACATATTATCCTATTTATTAGTTTGTAATTCTGAATGTATTTGATATGATAACTTTCATTGTGGTTTTGAGGGGCTAACTGAGTTGCAGTCTGTCATGGACCTGGAGATACCAAAGTGTTTCTACTTGACATCTGTTACACAGGAGAGGGTGGCTAATAAATCATAATTCATGTATTACATGAGATGGGACATTACTGATACGTGATTTCATGTGGACTCACAACCAACCAATCAATAAGAATGACTGTTTCAATGCTTAAGAACAGACTATTGAAATGCTAAGTGAGTTGGCTTGTGAAAGACATTTCATTGTCCACTATGTGATAAGCCTGTTTAAAGCCTTTTGTTTATCAGATGTAAATATCTTCTGTTAGTTGAGAGTCCGTCTGTCTAAAGATGTGGGTTGAAAGACATACAATGTTCTATTGTGTGATGCCAATACTATGTTGTAATTAAGTCAAAAGGGTCTCTGCCCTGTCTTAAGGCTAACGCAACTCTCCAGACGGTCCCATTGTTCTGTGGCTGGCTATTGTGTACATTGATTACCCCCTGGAGCTCCTGTCTAAATACACATAGTCATGCTATTCAAACTATCCGACCAATCTCTGCTGCGTCATTTTGAAGTCCTCATTTGCATGGAAGAGGACCTGAGTCAAAAACCACAAATGTACTTTACAATTGACCAATAGAAAAGCGGTTGTTGGGGGCAGGATGTTCCAAATTCTGTATAAAAGTGTGCTGTGTACTTTCAATAAAAGAGTCCTGTTTGAACAGACATACAGCCTGCCTGGTGTTATGTTCTAATGGGTCCGAATGGCACATACAGTAGCTGTAGGTCGGATCCTGGAACCTTGGATGACTGGACCATCAGATGTTGCAATCTGATCCAATAGAAGCAGAGGTAGAGCAGAAACGAGTGAGCAAGGGTCTCGTCACACAGTGATTTAAAGGAACTAGGCAAGAAAACATCTTCTAGAAATTGTCTAGTTTATGTAATATACAGTGGGGGAAATTATTATTTGATCCCCTGCAGAATTTGTAAGTTTGCCCAAGTGGGTACAAAGAAATTAAGGGTCTATAATTGTTATCATAGATGTATTTTAAATGCTAGATACAGAATATCAACCAAAAATCCAGAAAAAAAAACACATAAAACAAAACCTATAAATGAAGTTGCAGTTCAGTGAGTAAAATAAGTATTTGATCCCCAAGAAAAACATGACTTGATGGGAAAACCCTTGTTGGCAAGCATGGAGGTAAGATATTTTTTGTAGTTGACCAGGTTTGCACATATCTCAGGAGGCATTTTGATCCACTCTTTACAGATCTTCTCTAATTCCTTAAAGGGGTTGTAAAGGTACATGTTTTTCACCTTAATGCATTCTATGCATTAAAGGAGTTAAAAAAAAAATGATTCTGTTAAAAAAACAAGTAAATACCTATTAAATTTCTTCATCTATATCACCTCCAGCGTTCTAGTTTCTGTTCTCTCATTCACTTCTTGGTTTGCGGCGCTCGTTCATGTAAGAACTACTATTTCCCAGTATGAATTGCGGCACGCCCAGTAATTCACACCTCCTTGAAGTCTCTAACATGTAGAGAGCGTCCTGCCGCACAGATGTAGTTCCCAGGAGGGGGCGAGCACGTCACTGACCACTGCAGTAAAGCCTCCCTTCATGGTGGTGAGTAACAATCAGACAAGCAGGAAGTGAACAGAACAGAGAAGAAATAAAGCAACTTCTGAACAAAAACGAACAATGAGGAAGTGAAAATAGGAATGTCTGCAGGTAAAGGATGCTTATTATGAAATTTCATTTACAACCCCTTTAAGGTGAAAAAACATTAGAGCATTAGCGCCCCCCCCCCCCATGCCAAGCCCCCGTTTACTTACATGACCCCTTTGAAAGTACTGCGCCATGAACATGCTGGCTTCTCGGTCAGCTTCTCGGCTCATTTATTGGTTGATTGAAAGCAGCACAGCCATTGGATCACGCTGCTGTCAATCATATCCAATGACGCGCTGCGCCGGGCCGAGTGATACAGTGAGCAGCTAAAGCTGCCGGCTGTATCACGGGAGCGTGCCAGCAAGAACTTACCACCATGCGAGAGAGCTCGCATGAAGGTGGAAAGTTCTTGCGGGGAGGAGCTGAGACAGCCACGAGGGACCCCAAAAGACCAGGTTCGGGGCCCCTCTGTGCAGAACGAGCTGCACAATGGAGGTAAGTATAACATGTTTGTTATTTAAAAAAAAATTCTCTTTAGTGTTTTCTTTAAGGTTTCTTGGCAAATTTTCTATAGGATTAAGGTCTGGAGACTGACTGGGCCACTCCATGACCTTAATGTGCTTCTTCTTGAGCCACTCCTTTGTTGCCTTGGGGGTATGTTTTGAGTCATCGTCATGCTATAAGAATCATCCACAACCTATCTTCAGTGTTCTGCCTGAGGGAAGAAGTTTCTCACCCAAGATTTTACAATACATGCCCCCCGTCCATTGCCCCCTCAAGTTTATAAGTTTTGGTTTGATCCATAAACATAGCGGAGCTGATTTACTAAATGTAAATACACTGTGCACCTTACAAGTGCAGTTGCAATCATTTTCCCCAGAGCTTAGTAAATGTGGTAAAGCACTGCTGATTTCCATCGTCCAATAATGCACAAGCAAAAATGTATTTTTAATTAAAAAAAAAAATCCATAGTGCATGGTCTATTTTCCTTTAGTAAATCCACCCCAAAGTGAGGGTGTCCTGTTCCAGCAATAACTCTGGCATGTGGTGAGCACCGCTCTGCTGAATGATCTCTAGGGAAGATTTTTTTTTTTATTATGGTTTCTGACAGCTGGTCGCTATTCTCCCAAAAAGATGGTGGCAGGTATGTCAGGACATGCATGTATGATTACTTATACCATGGTAAATAATCTTGTGGTGATCCAATCATGCTATGGGGGTAACTGTAATGCTGCGTACACACGATCATTTTTCGGCATGAAAAAACATTGTTTTTGAAAACGTAATTTAAAATGATCGTGTGTGGGCTACACGTCATTTTTCGGGTTCTGAAACAATGCCGTTTTTCGGGTTGTAAAAAAATAATTGCGTGTGGGCTAAAACAACGTTTTTTTTTTTTTTAAATCAGAATGATGTTTTTTGAAAATAAGAAAAAAGCATAAACATACACAGACAGGTCAATGGTGATTGCAGGTACAGAGTAAGATGTCATGGAGCAACCAAGCATTTATACAGAGTACAGAGTAATCATTTATGCCATAAATACATATATAGGTACAATCGGTTCATAAAAGATAAACACCCGAAAAACGTAACGGTAGAAATAATGACATATAAGTCACTGAAGACTATCTCTTAATGAAAGGGACCTGAGTGTGCTCCCTGTAGTGTTACGTATAGGCAGAAGCAAGTAAGGGAAACAAATAGAAAAGAAAAAACCTTCAAAACAAGAGCTGGAACAAAAAGTGTAGACAACAATATAATCACGGCTCTCCAGAGTATTCACGTACACCAATATCACCACCGGGGGAACCACCCACCACCCCACCCCCCTTAGTTTATCAGCGCCACCCTCTACATCCTATAGCCCACATCCACCCCCCCTCTTAACAGGTAAATCAACCTTGAAGCAGTCTATCTCTCACCAGTTGAAGGGGACCTAATCCTGGGGTATCTAGCCAAGGTTGCCACATGGAAAAGAACTTCTGTAAAACATTTCGATGTTGGTATGTAAGATTCTCACGTATCCGTAAGCTATTGACCCGTTTTACCCACTGTCCACCCGTCGGTACCCTCGGAGTGATCCAGAGTCGCGCAATTTCTTTGCGAGCAATGTAGAGTGAGCGTAGTACAGCAATATGACCATTAGGCGACAGATCGGGTAATTCCAAGGCACCAAGCAGGCACACAATTGGGTCTTGTATGACTGGTATTTGAAATACTAGAGAAATAGTATCGAGCACATATTTCCAGTATCTGAAAAGTTTTGGAAATTTCCACAGCATGTGCAGGAGATCCCCAGTGTGTGCCTTACATTTCGGACATAGCGGTGTGTCCCTGATGCCCCGCTTATGTAGTCTGGCCAGGGTTCTATATACCCTATGTAGAAGATATAAATGGATTCCCACCTCCTCCCATTGGCCGAACCCCTTAAGCTTAAAGAGTTCCTTAAAATATTTGTTCTTCCTTATCGGAGTAAACTGACACACCGCTCTGAGCTTAAAAAGGGACCTTACATATTCCCACAGTTTATTCAGCAGTCTGATAGTGGGGAGGGTGATAGGAAATTGCGTGAGGCCTGCATCGAGATACACCAAGGCCGGAAGATTAGAATTCCCGGAGACTATTAGGGACCTAATAGTATCAGAATCATCTACCTCCCCCAATTACTTAGCTGTTGGAGTTGTGAAGCTATAAAATAGTTCCTGGCATGAGGGACCGCCATACCACCCTGGTCCTTCGCAATTTGCAAAGTGCGCAGGCTGATAAGAGCCGGCTTGTTGCCCCAGATCAATTCTCTGTACTGGGTATCTATTCGTGAGAACCATCTGTGTGTTATCCAGATTGGGGCGATGTGGAAAACATAAAGAAGCTGAGGGGCCCATATCATTTTAATTAAATTAACTCTGCCGGTGACAGAGAGTGGTAACTTCCGCCAGGCGGAGCACTTCAGCCGGAGTATTGGGGATAGGTTCTTATCCAAATATTGAGCAGGGTCCGGGGTTACCTGCACCCCTAGATATCTGAATACACCAACTACAGCAATGTCTCCCGCACAGGCAGGTAGTGGGCCCGTGAGAGGGTCCAGGGGCATGAGTACTGATTTGTTCCAGTTGATGCTGAAACCCGACAGCTGACCAAAGCCAGCTATTAGTCTCATCACATTTTGCAGAGACCCAACAGTGTCGCCCAGGTATATCAGAGTGTCATCCGCATATAGGGAGACAACATCCTTCTTGGGACCCCTGCAAAATCCTACTATATCCTGTGACTCCCTGATATGTATGGCCAGAGGCTCTAGGGCCAGGGCAAACAACAGGGGTGATAAAGGACACCCCTGACGGGTGCCTCTAGCAAGGCAGAATGAGTCAGATACCTCACCATTAATGCACAGTCTCGCCGGTGGGGGACCTACTCCAAATTTTGTTAATACTTCCCAGAGATAGGGCCATTCCACACTGTCGAATGCCTTAGCGGCATGCAAAGACAGGACCGCCCTGTTGACCATGTTGTCCGCGGGGACCTGCAGATTCAAAAAAAGTCTACGCAAATTCTGGGATGTGGATCTGGTAGGAATAAACCCGGATTGATCCTTTATGAATCACTTTTTGGATACAGCTAGCTAACCTATTCGCCAGTATCCTGGCCAGTAGTTTAACATCACAAGTGAATAGCGATATTGGTCTATATGAGTCTGGAGATAAGGCATCTTTGCCGGGCTTTAACAAAACTACTATAAGGGCCTCATTCATGGAAGAAGGGAGGGACCCTGTCTCAAATGCATGATTGTACACTTTAAGCAAAATAGGAAGAAGTAGAGCTGTATACCTTTTGTACACCTCTGATGGTAGCCCATCAGCTCCAGGTGCCCGACTGTTTTTGCATGAGTCAGAGCCTCTAATAATTCCTTCTCAGTAAGAGGGGCATTGAGCAGAGCCACATCCGACGCGAACAAGCAGGGTACAGGGTATCTATCAAGAAATGAACAAATGTCACTCTGAGTGGGTCTAACCTTGGATGAGTAAACATCCTGAATAAAGTGTTTAAAAACTGTTGTGATATCCTGAGTAGAATAGCAGGGAGCACCGTTAGCACCCAATATAGCTACAATATGAGAGGATGATTGTTGTGACTTTGCTACCAATGCTAACATATGGCCTGTATTCTCATCTTCCTCAAAGTAACTTTGTTGTAAGAAAAATCGTTTATTCTCGGCAAGTTGCAGAGAAATATCTCTCAGCATAGATTGAGCAGCCAGCCAAGAGCGTTTTGTATCATCTGTGGGGTCAGCAACATATCTGGCCTCAGAGGTACTTGCCTCCTCTAAAACTGACATCTCCCATTCCTTGGTGGAGGTTTTAATCTGGGAGATTACTCTAATGAACTGCCCCCTCATGAAAGCCTTGACCATCTCCCAAACCACACCCAGCTCTGCAAAGTCTAGATTATACCTAAAAAAGGTGGTAAGGAGATCCGGTATGGGGTCCGGGTCTGGAATAAACGAGAGCCAAAAAGGGTTGAGTTTCCAAAGGGTATTACCTCTACACACCCCAAATCAGATATCTATCGATAAAGGGGAATGGTCAGAGACCTGTCGGGGATGGTATTGGGAGGATTCCAACATTGACAATAGTAAATAGTTTCCTAATCCCAGATCAATTCTGGACAGTCCCCCCACTGAAGCAGACTGACATGAGTACACAAAAGCATCTGGATTGCGCACTCTCCAGACATCTATCAGGCCCATTTCTAATAGTAAACGGGCAAATGGGGTAGGCCCCGTCCGCCTCTGCATCTCACTCCCCCCACGCATAGAAAGTCTATCTTTGGCATGATCTAGACAATTGTTGAAATCACCAATACCGGGACGCCCGGGAAGCGGACAATGAAGTCTGTCAGCGTCTTCAGGGTGGTAGTGGAGAATGGAGGGGGAACATACATCCCTGCAAGAACACATTTGGTCCCGTAAAGGGAACATAGAGCAAAAACATAATGACCATCAGGGTCTATTAGTACCTCTAGTGCTGAGAATTGTACCCCCCGTTTAATCAGGAGGCTCACCCCCCTCGAGTACACTGAAAAGGTAGCATGATATTGGTGACTAAACTGTCGTACGGCAAATTGGGGTGTGGAGGACGGGGATAAGTGAGTCTCCTGCAGACAAACAACATCAGCATTTACCCTCTTGATTGTGCGTAACACAGCCAAGCGCTTGACAGGGTTGTTCAGTCCCCTGACATTCCAGGACATAATTCTAGTCATCTTAGACATTGCAATACACAGACTATCAAATTAAGGATATTTCGGATAGAGTCATATCGCCTTGAGGCGAGGTAATAAGGAACACTGAGGAAGTCGAGCAGCAGCATGACATGAATCTGAAGGACGGCAGAGTAAAAAAGTGCAGTACAGTAGTGGTGGAAAACCCAACGGGGTGTAAACCCTATGGCGGGCAGGTGAAACAGTCACGAGGGGGCCAGTGGCCTCAAGGAACAACTGGAGTGATGGTGGCGGTGATCCCATATCGGAGCCTTTAAAAAAGTAGGAAGCCAGCAAAAATAAAAACCAAAATAAAAGTGAAAATAGAAAATAACAGACCAACATGGCCGAACTTGAGTGCCTCAGGGCATAGGGAGGCCTGTACCAGGCCAACATGGGGCAGCAGTGGAAGCGCACATAAGTGTCCAAACTTCTCAACAGCTAGAACAGGTAGCCCTGGCGATAAAGAAAGAGTCAGACATCAGCAGCTTTTCCGCCTGGAAATCAATAATAAGGAACAGGATAATTTAGACAGTACATCACCCATCCTGCTGAGCACGACGTCTATTACGGCTGTCCTTGATCGACTGTTCTTCCCTATCCAGCCACTGTGCAGCCGCAGACGGTAGATCAAAAAAGTGAACAGAGCCCAGGGCCTCTACTCCCAGTCGGGAGGGGTATAACATAGCATATTTCACATCCAAAGCTCTGAGGCGACATTTGATATCAAGGAACTTAGCACAGTGTTTTTGCAGTTCAGCAGAAAAATCTGGAAAAAAAATTAGATTTTAGCATTATCAACTCTCATGGCTTCAGGTTTGATCCTGGCATTGTAAAGTTTAGCATCTCTATCCTTGTAGTGGAGTAGTTTGAAAATAAAAGGTCTTGGAGGGCCCCCCGGTGGATGAGGCCTAGCTGGCACTCTGTGCGCCCTCTCCACAGAAAACAATGGAGTGAACACTTCCCTGCCAAATGCATTTACCAGCCAGTTCTCAATAAATTCAACAGGATTCTTCCCTTCTGCCCTCTCAGGCAGTCCCACCAGTCTCATGTTATTCCTTCTCATCCTGTTCTCCAATTCCTCTAAACGAGAGGAGTGTTGTGTGAGAAGATGGTTGTTGTAGGTAAGATCCCTCTGCATGGGGGCCATGTCATCTTCAATAGAGCTCACTCTCCCTTCCAACGCTGAGGTCCTCTCCCTCAGCTTTTGTGCACCCTGTCTCATAAAGGATATTTATGCCTTTACCCCTTTAATATCAGTGGCCAGGGCGGCTATGGAGGTATTACATGAGGTTATGGCTGTAAATATGTCCCTTAGTGAGGGTTCACCATCAGAGGCAGGGCTGGTGGTGGCCTGAGGCCTAGCAGAGTTGCCATCAGGAGTACTCACTGCATTCCAAGGGAACCCTGATCCGACCCCATCCTCCAGGGGAACAGTGTCATCTGCATCCGACGATCCACCGGACGATTCCCCCTGCAACTTCGGGTGAGTTTTGGGGTCTGCAGCGAGCGTCATGGCAAAGAGTTTTTCTGCCCCCTCTCTGTCTCTCCTTCTGTGTGCGTTGGGCCTGGGTGCCATTTTGGTGAGGCATGCTGTTCACGGACCTGGCCGCGAATTGCTGTCTAGCGGTGGACATCTGGTGCAGATCGGGACGCAAGCGTAACCGGGATACTCAGGGGACCTTCCAGCAGCGATCGGGCCGTTCCTGCAGGTGAGTCGGGTATTATATCAGGCTAGATGTAGGAGATTTGGCGGAGAGGAGCTGAAGATACGTCCGGCTACATCCGCTGCCTGGCCACGCCGCCTAAAACAACGTTTTAAACCCATGCATGCTCAGAAGCAAGTTATGAGATGGGAGCGCTCATTCTGGTAAAACATTGTTCATAATGGAGTAAGCACATTCATCACGCTGTAACAGACAGAAAAGCGCGAATCGTCTTTTACTAACACGGAATCAGCTAAAGCAGCCCAAAGGCGAATAGAACTTCCCCTTTAGAGTGCCGTCGTACGTGTTGTACCGTGCTTTGCTCATCATTTTTTTAAAACGATGGTGTGTGGGCAACGTCGTTTTTAATGATGAAGTTAGAAAAACTTTGTTTTTTGGACATGCTGAAAAAATAAGTTTTTTTTTTCATGCTGAAAAATTATGTGTGTACGCGGCATAAGTCCTGTTCACACTTTTGTGACATGTGGTAAGAAGAGTATAAGCATTAGGGTGCATTACAGTGTACTGCTCTACAAAAAAATGCAGTCAAACCTATTCTTCCATGTGCAGAGGTGTGTTACGGTTCACTCATTTTTAATGAGTGCTGAAATGTACCTCGGTGCACAAAACTAAATTTTGGTTTGAATGGGTCTCTTTTTTTAAAATAATTTTTGACTTTGGAAATTGCCAGCAAGATAACAGACTTTAAAACACAATCTTATTTTGAAACCTTCTATAAATGTACAGATTGTTAAACTATTTTACCTAGAACGTGTAAATCAATTATTATAAAAAAATACCTGTATCAGCATAAATTGAAATATGTATAGCCTTCTTTTCTTATACTTACGTGCTTAAGTTATGAGCCTTATATATGTGACATGTTTGTTCTACAAATTCTGGTCTTTGCTAAACTAGTTAATTAGCTTCACAAATTTTAAAGATCTGTTTCCATAGCAAACCACAGAAGATTACTCACAGCTATATAAGCTGATATTGTGTGTTTTTCATGGCTGCAAGGGGCTTAGCATTCCATGTGTATCTTTGGCTTTTTTCCCTTATATGATACATCAGCAAAGGGGGGTGAACAGTTCAAATTTCACATTTGGGACAGTTCCAAAAACAGATTTTCCAGATGTGAAATAACAAGCACATGGTCTGTAATTAGGGGACAGGTACTCTCGAATCTGATGTAGAGAGAACTAGCTGTGTGTCCTAAGGACTGGAAAATGTGTTGCACTCCAGCATTCTCCAAAGACATACCAGGATCAGTTTTTGCTTGTGTTATAGGGGTGTGAAGTTTATTAACCTTACTCTGCCTTTTGTTAATACAGGTTTCAAGAGATCAATTTTGTTCTTTGTGACATACAGTACATTTCTCCTGGGAAAGTAGATGATAAGAGGGATTTAGGAATTGCTGGGTTGTGCTTTAAAACAGTGGTTTATTGCAGGCTGTTAAAGTTTATACCAATAAGGAATGTGTGAATATTTCACAAGAGAAAACACATTACGCTAATAGTTTTATCAGTCAGCAATTTATGTGTGGACTGACAATATTTACCTCTTTACTTAAAGCAGTAATCCATTCTAAATCTAACCGAGATTTTCAAATAGAGAAGGATGACAATGGGCTTATTAAAAGGGTCATGTGCTGGCCTCTACTTTTTCTTGGCTTACACTAAGGCCGCGTACACATGACCGAGAACCTCGTCGGCTAAACTCATCGTTCCGCCCGACGAGGTTCTCGGCCGGCCGTCGAGTTCGTCGACCAGGCTGTCGAAAAAGGCGTCGAGCCATTAGTCCCGATGGCCCGTCGAGGAAATAGAGAACCTGCTCTCTATTTTGGCTCGACGAGCTTCCCGACGGGACGCTCGACGAAAGTGTACACACGATCGAGCTTCTCGGCAGAATATGGATCCCAGCGAGCTTCTCGCTGGATTCTGCTGAGAAGCTTGGTCGTGTGTACGTGGCCTAACAGGCAGATCCTCCTGGCATTGTTGCCACCCATGGTTGCATGTTCCAGTGCCTGCAGTTGCACTTTCTTTAAATAGGAAGTAAACTCTCCCACTCGGATACTTTTCATTTAGTCCATTATATTAAGTAATTATCAATCTATAGCCACTGTAATCCAGCCCAAATTGCATATTACTTACTGTTTAAAGAAACTTAAAAAAAGTGTATTTCCGCCCATACATTGATCACTTCCTGTACTGTTAACCAAGCCTTCATCTCAATCCAACGTTTCTATGGCAATCCTGCTTCCCTGTTTATAGACACTTGTTTAATTTCATAGTATTTACTTGTGCCGATCATCTAGTGTTTGCCAGTGTCAGTATTATCAGCTTTAGCTGATAAGACTGCAGTAATTCAGTCCGATGCCCAGGTTTACAGTCCATGGTCACATGGTGTAGGAGGAAGCTCTGAGTGATTATGCAGTCTTCTGGGATTTCACTGTTGTACCGTAGAAAGTCCTGATAACAGACAGACAAGCAAGCAGTGTGCCGTAAATCAGGGGAGATCTGGGCATGCTCCAGTGATGTCATTCTAAAGAACAAAAAGGATTACAACAATACTAAGCAAGTAAGGATATTTCTACAAGCAGTGTTCCTTAGGGTTTTTTATGCTGATTTACATGGGATAAAGTTGTGGAGTAGGGTTTACAACCACTTTAACATAGAATTTATTAAAATATTTACATATTGTAACGTTTGGGGGCCATAGCTCAACAGGGGTTCAGTGCTTAAACCGTTGTTTTAAAGGAAAAGGCTTTTATTCATAGAAAAGCAAAATAAGGCTTTCTCAGCATGCCAAAAACTGTAACATAAAAGTCCGCTTGGCTCCAGCGTCAACACAAAGTCTGCTTATATCCAGCACAAAACAGTGAAAGCAAAATGACATACGGTTTGTTGCAAGGTCAATCTTTACCCCCTGCACTTCAAAAGTCCTCACTGTGCAGTTTAGCAGACTTCCATCTTCCTCACAGGTGCACTCTCCCAACTCACTCACCATCTCCAGCACCCACTTCCTGCTTTAACAGGTGGATCTCTGGGAGAGTTAACACCATGTGTGCTGGCTCCCAAGGTTTAGGAGTGGAGGCTCCGTCCCACCCAAATAACACTTTGGAGCCTCCAAAATTCCAGGCCCCAAACTACTTTATTAAAGATAGAGAAGACTGCAAGCCAGTCCTCTCTGAATTAGCGCCTGCCTGGAACCTTTCACCCAATTTTGGGTGACCCCCTGAACCTTCTCCCTCTATTTAAATGGACCACAGTCCAAATAGTGGTGCCGTATAGCACCCGTCCAGGACCCAACCCCGGCGTCCTGTACATATCCCCCCCCTCTGCCTCAACGCGGAGGTGTTGGAGGCACCAGTAGACACCATGCAATGGACTCGGGAGAGGGCATCGGCATTCTGATGCTGTCTCCCGGGTCTGTGCTCTACCACGAAATTGAACTCCTGGAGAGAAAGGAACCACCTAGTTACCCTGGCATTGGTCTGCTTATTTTGTCTCATCCAGGTAAGAGGATTTACATGGGATAAAGTTGTGGAGTAGGGTTTACAACCACTTTAACATAGAATTTATTAAAATATTTACATATTGTAACGTTTGGGGGCCATAGCTCAACAGGGGTTCAGTGCTTAAACCGTTGTTTTAAAGGAAAAGGCTTTTATTCATAGAAAAGCAAAATAAGGCTTTCTCAGCATGCCAAAAACTGTAACATAAAAGTCCGCTTGGCTCCAGCGTCAACACAAAGTCTGCTTATATCCAGCACAAAACAGTGAAAGCAAAATGACATACGGTTTGTTGCAAGGTCAATCTTTACCCCCTGCACTTCAAAAGTCCTCACTGTGCAGTTTAGCAGACTTCCATCTTCCTCACAGGTGCACTCTCCCAACTCACTCACCATCTCCAGCACCACTTCCTGCTTTAACAGGTGGATCTCTGGGAGAGTTAACACCATGTGTGCTGGCTCCCAAGGTTTAGGAGTGGAGGCTCCGTCCCACCCAAATAACACTTTGGAGCCTCCAAAATTCCAGCGTGGTCTGACACCAAGCGAAACTTCCTGCCCAGGAGGAAATATCGTAGGGAGTCCAAAGCCCACTTGATGGCCAGACACTCCCGCTCCACCACCGCGTAGTTTCTCTCAGCTGCCGTCAGCTTTCTACTAAGAAAAACCACAGGGTGCTCTTCTCCTGATTTCCTGAGACAGACCGCTCCCAACCCTTTGAAGCATTTCTTGTCCTTTGAAAAACAGCATTCTTGTCTGCTGCACTACAAAATCTTTTGTAAAATCTCGAGCTACAAGCACCGGATCTTGACATAAACGCTGTCTTAAGCTTTTGAAAAGCTGTCTCGGCCTCGGCGTTCCACTTTATCATCACTGACTTTCTGCCTTTGGTCAGGTCGGTCAGCGGTGCAGCAATAGTGGCAAAGTTGGACAAACCTCCTATAATAGCCAACTATGCCCAAAAATGCCCTGACCTGCTTCTTGGTTAGGGGACGGGGCCAGTCCTGTATGGCTTCCACCTTACTCATTTGGGGCTTCACCAGTCCTCTACCCACAATATACCCTAGGTATTTTGCTTCCTCCATCCCAATGGCACACTTCTCGGGGTTGATGGTGAACCCTGCTATTCTAAGGGAGTCTACGACTGCCTGAACCCGGGGAAGGTGGGACTCCCAATCAGTGCTGAAGATGACTATGTCATCTAGGTAGACAGAAGCGTACCGTTGGTGTGGACGCAGAGTTTTGTCCATGGCCCTTTGGAACGTGGCAGGGGCTGAGTGTAGACCAAATGGCATCCTCTTATATTGGAAGTGGCCTTCCGAGTAGAGAAGGCTGTCTTCTCCCTGGCTTCCTTAGTCAGGGGAATCTGCCAGTACCCTTTTTGTGAGGTCTAGCGTGGTAATATACCTGGCAGGACCCAACCTCTCAATTAGCTCATCTACTCGTGGCATTGGATATGCGTCAAACTTTGAGACTTCATTAAGCTTTCTGAAGTCGTTGCAGAAGCGGAGGGTGCCGTTGGGCTTGGGTACCAACACAATTGGGCTTGACCATTCGCTCTGCGACTCTTCAATGACTCCAAGCTCGAACATTCTTTTAACCTCTTCCGACACTGACACCCTATGCGCTTCTGGGATACGGTAAGGCTTTAACCTGACTTTTACATTGGGCTCGGTCACAATGTCATGCTCGATGACGTTGGTGCGACCAGGCAACTCTGAAAACATGTCTCTATTTCTTTGTAGAAACTCTTTTGTTTGCTGGGTTTGGGGCCTAGTCAGGGTAGCAGCAACCTGCACCAAGTCGATCCCTGCATGGTCCCCTGACTGTACCCCTACTACCGCAGACACTTGTTCTCTGTCTCTCCAGGGTTTCAACAAATTAATGTGATAGATCTGGTATGGTTTTCTTTTCCCCGGCTGGTGTACCTTGTAGTCCACCTCACCGACTTTCTCTACTACCTCAAATGGGCCCTGCCATTTGGCCAAGAATTTACTCTCCACCGTGGGTATTAGAACAGCCACCCGGTCTCCTACTTGGAACTGTCTAATTTTAGCCGACCTGTTATACACTCTCCTTTGGGCATCCTGGGCCTTCTGCATGTGCTCCCTCACCAGCGGCATCACCTTAGCCACCCTCTCTCGCATTTGAGAGATATGCTCTACCACCGTTTTGTGTGGTGAGGACTCACTTTCCCACGTTTCTTGGACCAGGTCGAGTAACCCCCGGGGCCTTCGTCCATACACTAACTCAAATGGCGAGAAACCTGTGGATGCTTGTGGGACCTCCCGGATAGCAAACAACAGGGCAGGGAGTAGCATATCCCAATCCTTCCCATCTTTCTGGACCACTCTTTTCAACATGGACTTTAGGGTTTTATTAAATCTTTCGACTAGGCCATCGGTCTGCGGGTGGTAGACGGACGTCCGCAACTGCTTAATTTGAAACAGTCTGCACAAGTCCGCCATCACCTTTGACATAAAAGGGGTACCCTGGTCTGTCAGGATCTCTTTGGAACCCAGTTCGCGAGAACATTTGAAACAATTCCCTGGCAATGGCCTTAGAGGAGGTCTTCCTCAAAGGGACGGCTTCTGGATACCTAGTTGCGTAATCTAGGATGACCAATATGTATTGGTGCCCCCGTGCCGACTTTACCAGGGGTCCCACCAGATCCATATGCGATCCGCTCAAAATGGATCTTTTCGATAATTGGCAAAGGGACCAGAGGGTTTCTATAGTGTGGCACTGGGGCAGTTAACTGGCAAATGGGACAAGACGCACAGTACCTTTTAACCTCGGCCTTCAACCCCGGCCAGTAAAACCCGGTCGGTTATCCTGGCCTCTGTTTTCTCCTCCCGCCCCCAGGTGCCCTCCCAGTGCATCGTTGTGGGCCAGGTCGAGGAGCATCCGCCTATATGGTTGGGGAACCAGCAACTGCTCTATAGTTTCCCCTCGGCTCTCAGCCACTCGATACAGTAAATCCCCCTTCAACGCAAAGTGAGGGAACCTCTGATCTGCATCTGGCATTTGTGGGACCCCATCAACAACAGAAACCTGCTCTCGAGCATTGACCAAGGTAGGGTCCTGTAATTGGGCGTACCAAATGCACCCCTGGACACATCTAGATCGGGATGTACTGGCCTTGAGGATGTTTCGCCTTCATCCTCCTCAACCGGGGAGAGCTCCTCATCATCCTCCCCCAGCATAACTTGTAAGGGGAAGACTTTCCCTCCCTCAGAGATCAACTCGGGTTTAAGACCTGGGTCAGGGGCATAATCCTCCACATTAGCATTCCCTGCAACTTCATTATCAATGACAGGTATTTCCATATCAGAGGGGTGTATTTCAGGTCCAGACCCTTCAGACCCTGTCCCTTCCAGGCCCAGTGTCCCCAGTTCCCCTGGTAGCCCCATCTGTACCTCATTCCATAGTTCTAGAAATAGGGGACAGTCCCGCCCAACTATGATGTCATGAATTAAACTGTTTACCACCCCGACCTCCTGTGTAACGGAGGCATGGCCATAAGAGACAGTCACCGGGACCAAGGGGTACTCCTTGGTGTCCCCATGGATACACACTACCCGAAGAGTTTTAGTCACTGGTCCAAGCCTCCCAAGTACCCTGGCATGTACTAATGTTACCATGCTACCGGAGTCCAGTAGGGCCCTGGCAGGAAGGTGGTTCACCCACACTTCACACTCAAACCGTCCTTCAGCCAGATCAAGATGAGTGGTACACACACTTTGCACATAGAAGGAGCTTCTCCGACCAGTTCCACACTCCATAGGCTCCTCCTGCAGTGGGCATTGTGCCCGGGTATGCCCCCAGGACCGACATCGCCAACATTGTATGTCTCCCATCTTTGGTACAGGAAGCGACCTCCGTGGTTCTATGGCAGACGGTGTAGACCTGCGGATGCCAACATCTGGCAAGACTTCTCTCCTCAGGGTGGTGGCTGGTCTGGGTGTCCTTGGCGTGGGTTCTCGACGCTTGGCAGGCCCAAGCAGGTCCTCCACCACGGTGTACCGTTCAACCAGCTCGACCAGCTGGTCAGCGTTGGTAGGATTTCCATGGCTTACCCAGCGCTGTAGGTCATCTGGCAGGGACCGTAGGTACCAGTCCATCACCACTCGTTCCACCATTTGTGGACCTGACAATTTTTCCGGCTGCAGCCATTTTTTAACTAACTGGATTAGTTCATGCATCTGGGACCTGGGTGGTTGGTCCGATTTGTACCGCCAGCGATGCACCCTCTGAGCCCGGACAGCTGTGGTCACTCCCAGGCGGGCCAGGATCTCAGCTTTCAGTCGCTCATAGTCACTGATGTGCTCAGATGGGAGATCAAAATAGGCCTTTTGTGGGTCACCGGTGAGGAAAGGGGAGATAATGCCAGCCCATTGGTCACGGGGCCACCCCTCTCTCTCTGCGACCCTTTCAAAGGTAGTAAGAAAGGCCTCTACATCATCGCTGGGTGTCAACTTTTGTAAAAAATGGCTGGCTCTCACGGACACTTGGTTACCAGCGGCAACGACCGCTTGCTCTCGTCCCTGCGCTAGCCGCTGTACTGCTTCCTGCAAGGCAGCCATCTGTGCTTGAGAGGACTCCTGCTGAGCTGTAAACTGGGCAACTAACAGTCGTGTGTTTTCTTGCTGCTGAGCCATCGCTTCCTGATGGCGACGGTTTGCCTCTGCCAACGCTTGCTGCTGGGTCACAGTGGCTTGCTGCTGGGTCACAGTGGCTTGTGCCAGAGCCTTGATGACCTCCTCCATGCTTTTGCTTGGTGCTTGCAATGATTGGGCTGACTTCACCCAAGACATGCCATAAGCACACTGTCCCTTTAAATGTCAGTTTTTAGGTTTAAACGGTTTTGCGCCTGCAAATGCACTGTGCCCGCACTCAACACCAATTGTAACGTTTGGGGGCCATAGCTCAACAGGGGTTCAGTGCTTAAACCGTTGTTTTAAAGGAAAAGGCTTTTATTCATAGAAAAGCAAAATAAGGCTTTCTCAGCATGCCAAAAACTGTAACATAAAAGTCCGCTTGGCTCCAGCGTCAACACAAAGTCTGCTTATATCCAGCACAAAACAGTGAAAGCAAAATGACATACGGTTTGTTGCAAGGTCAATCTTTACCCCCTGCACTTCAAAAGTCCTCACTGTGCAGTTTAGCAGACTTCCATCTTCCTCACAGGTGCACTCTCCCAACTCACTCACCATCTCCAGCACCACTTCCTGCTTTAACAGGTGGATCTCTGGGAGAGTTAACACCATGTGTGCTGGCTCCCAAGGTTTAGGAGTGGAGGCTCCGTCCCACCCAAATAACACTTTGGAGCCTCCAAAATTCCAGGCCCCAAACTACTTTATTAAAGATAGAGAAGACTGCAAGCCAGTCCTCTCTGAATTAGCGCCTGCCTGGAACCTTTCACCCAATTTTGGGTGACCCCCTGAACCTTCTCCCTCTATTTAAATGGACCACAGTCCAAATAGTGGTGCCGTATAGCACCCGTCCAGGACCCAACCCCGGCGTCCTGTACAATATATACAACTTCTTTTTAATCTCTGTAGCAGTTGTATTGACCCAGGAACTCCAGCAGAAATACCTCATCAATAAATAGATTAACGTCCAATTAGTATTAAAAAAAAATGTCCACACAACGGTTAAAGATAGAAAATGCAGCTCTGACGGCAATACTCCCTCTCACTAATGCTATTCCCCACCGATTCACCATTTTAGTTATTTAGTCACCAACATTGCCCCTCTTTTGGGTTAAATAATACCCAGCATCATTCAAGCTATTTCCAGGCTACGATCTCAAGACTTTATCATTTCAAATATTTTTATTGGTTCAAAAATAGAGTGACACTTCACCGTTGTACAAAACAGCGTAAACAAATACAATGATCAACCTTTGTTAATACAGACCCAACTGGAAATTTCTGCACACTTCGTAGGTGGGTACTATAAAAGATATAAACAAACATTTAAGCCTTGACTCTAGATTCAAGGGCACTCCCGCCACGGCTGCCCCACGCATGGGGGAGCACGCCCTACCGCTAAATGTGGACGCCACCCCCCCAACGCAGGGCCTCCGGACGGGAGCCCACACGAACCATCCCAGATTTATGTAAGTCGAATCTGCTCTAAGCAATAAACAAGCCTATTCAATAAACAGGTGGCTTCGTATAGTAATGTAACCCAAATTGTAGTTGCAAGGTAACATAGCACCCAAGAGATGAACCGGGTTATGTCGTCCACTAATAGGACCGAATAAACCAAAACTGAAGTAACAAAATAAAAAATACAAAATACAGTGACAAGAAGAAGCATGGAGAAGCATGGAAAATAAGAGGAGAAATTGGGGAGAGAGAGGAAGGGGACAGGAAAAGAGAGGGAGGAGACATACGGGGTGAAAAAAGGGGGGGGGGACCTGAGGATCTACACTAGAGTTGGTAAGAATGTTAACTAGCCTATCTGCCGGCATAGCCATTTCAGTCTTAGTTTAAAGGGATGTAATTAAGAATCATTCCTGGAATCTCGAAGTCTAGGGTTCCCAGAAGTCTCAAAACTTGGTCACCGTTTGGGATTGAATAGCGAAGTATTTTTCATATGAGTGTTGAACTTTCACCCGATGTATGACCTCACTTACATTGGGGACCAAAGTAGATTTCCATTTAGATGTGATCGTAAGCCTGGCAGCTAATAGGACGTGAGTTGTGATACTTCTAAATTGCATAGGGATAGATTGTATATTCAAAAAAAGAAGAGCTAACTGGGGTGACGGAGCAATAAAAAAAACAGTAATTGAGGAGATCAATTTTAATACTTCACGCCAAAAGCTGCGGATGCCTTTGCAATCCCATAAGATATGGAAAATATTTCCTCTCGATCCGCATAGTCTCCAGCAGTCACTGGTTTCTGTGGGAAAGATCATAGACATTCTAACAGGAGTCATGTATGATCTATGTAATGTCCTTAACATAATGTCCCAGTGGCCAGTGCAATGTGAGAACTTGTAGCAGGTGCCGATAGCCATTTTCCATTCGTCTACAGAATGGACCGACCCCAAGTCTCTTTCCCAGTTCACCATATTAGAGGTTTTGTTATGACTAGAGTTGTTTTGTAGTATGTGATAGAACCACGACAGGCCTTTAGGCACGTTGTGATTAGTCAAGAGGTATGACCATACCTCATTATGTAGTGAGTAATTCGCGTTAGGATGTGTCACGTGGAAATTATGGATTGTCTTAGAAAACTGGTGGGTAACCGGGTCTCTAGCACATAAGTCATTGCGTGTGAGTATGTTATCTCGCAGCCAGGGGGTAACTCTCAAGTTAGGTATCAGAAACTCATATATCTGTAGGTCAGACAAAGCGTGTTTGGTTAATGATTCCTGAGGGGTCAGTAGATGGAGTTTTTTCCATGCAGTGAGAGTCGCCTCTATGGAAGGAAACTTAGGGCAGTCTAAAGGAGTGCTGACTAACTGGGCCAGAAGAAGGGAAGGTAGGTCTCTATTAGACACCACCGACCTCTCTATGTGTACCCACAGTTTAGGAGACTGTGGGTCGAACCAGGCCTTGACCTGATCCAGAATAGCCGCCTTGTAGTAATTCCTCACATTTGGGAATCCCGCCCTCCCCCCATTTCCTATGTTTCTGGATTATGACAAAGGGGATTTTGGACATTTTCCCTTTCCACACAAATTGTCTGAAAATGTTATCTATTAGGTTGAAGAAAGATTCAGGTAGGCAGATAGGGATAGTTCTAAAGTAGTATATCAGCTTTGGAAGTACTACCATCTTCAAGGCTGCAATTCTCCCAAGCCATGAAAGTTCGTAGGAGGCTATATGTTGGCTGTCATTCCTAACCGTATGAATAAGGCTACGAAAATTGGCTTCATATGTGTGGGTTGAAGGAAAGGCTATCCGAATACCCAGGTAGGAGAATGCTTTGGACATCCATTGAAATTGATATTTGTTTTTCAAAAAAGTCACTTGGTTCTGGGACATGTTCACTGGTAACAAACATGATTTTACCACATTCAATTTGTAAAAAGAAACCTTGCTATACCTCTCTAGTACTCTAAAAAAAACCTCCAGGGAGGAAGCCGGACTGGTGAGTGTCAAGACCACATCATCGGCAAAAAGGCCAATTTTGTGGACAACCTTCCCTACTTTTATACCGGATATCGTGCTATCGGTCCTAATAGCTACCGCCAGGGGCTCCATCATAAGAGTAAAAATGATGGGGGAAAGCGGGCAGCCCTGGCGGGTGCCATTTGTGATAGAGAATTTTTCTGAGAGGGTGCTCGATGTAAAGACCTTCGCTGACGGTGTCGAATAGGGCTAAGATTGCTGATAGGATTCGTCCCTGGAGGCCAAACTTCTGCAGCGTAGCCCGTAGATAGCCCCAGTGGACCCTATCGAAAGCCTTTTCGGCATCAAGCGCCAAAAAGGCTGTAGGGAGGTTGTTGGATTCAGCTATGTGTAATAGATCGAGCACCCTTCTAGTACCATCAGGGGCCTGTCTTCTCCTCACAAAACCCACCTGGTCCGGTTTGATCAAAGAGGGGGTAATTAACGCAAGTCTGTTGGCCAGGATTTTTGCATAGATCTTAAGATCGGTGTTCAGAAGGGAAATGGGCCTGAAATTTTGGGGTGAATCTGGCTTCTTCCCTGGTTTAGGTAACGTCATAATAATGGCCTGTAGCATTTCCTCTAGGAAGGAGGCTAAAGATGAGACGTCGCTGAACAACCGTTCCATGTACGGGACTAGGGATTGAGAAAATGTACTATAGTACTCAGATGTGAAGCCATCAGCCCCTGGGGATTTATTTATTTTTAGGCAAAGATTTAATAGTGTCTAATATTTCTTTACTCGTGATCTGGGAGTTTAGGGCAGCCAGATCCTCTTCACTCAATTTAGGTAGGGATAAAGGGTCCAGAAAGGATTTAATAGAATGCGGGGTGGGTTGTGGCGTGTCGCCATCAAGGCTGAGATCATATAAATCCCGGTAGTATTTCATAAAGGAGTTGGCTATTTTAATAGGGTGGTGTTCTAAGATATTGGTATGGGGGTCCCTCATGGATGTCAAGTTAGCTTTTTGTTGGCGTCTAGAAATATAGTTAGCCAATAATTTGCCCGCCTTATTACCATTCACATAAAATTGGGCTTTAAGTCTCCTCAAACTATTCTGATGTCTGGAAAGAAGAGCTAAACGCACTTTTTGTCTACAGTCAAATAAGTCTGATTCTATCTGAGGTGAAGTATTCGTCTTGTGGAGGTCCTCTAAGGATTTTAGATCTGTAAGAAGGTTGTTCAGCAACGCCTCCCTCCGTTTTTTCTCCCTTGCTGCTGCCTGAATAAGGAGACCCCTACTTAAAGCCTTGTGAGAGCACCATAGCGTAGATACAGAAACATCAACAGTATCATTAATTTTAAAAAATTCAGTCAGTTGAGCTTTGAGAGAGGAGACAGCTTTGGGATTGGCCAGTAGATTGGTGTTGTTTCTCCAAAGATACGTGGGGGAAACATTAAAGGTACTTTTCAGAATCAGAGATATGGGGGCATGGTCTGACCACGTAATAAAATGTATCTTGGCTGATTCAGTTCTATGTAGAAGGGCCAGGTCTGTAAGAAAAAAGTCAATCCTTGAGTATATGCGGTGAGGAGAAGAATAGTAGGTGTAGTCTCTTTCCGTAGAGTTAAGACACCGCCAGGGGTCATAGAGGTTGTGCTCTGTTAGTAGAGGTTGTAGCTCTGTTCTAGAGGGCGGTGATGTGCCAGAGCAGTCCAAGTGCTTATTCACAATGCAATTAAAGTCACCAAAGTAGCAAGGCACCCTTTTTAATTTTGTTGACTTTTTTCAAAAGAGAATTAATAAAAGAAAAGGGTCTCCGGTTAGGAGCATATATGTTTACCAAGGTGAAGGTGGAGTTATTCAGGTCACAAACCAAAATGATGAACCGACCGTTTGGGTCACTAATTACCTTGTGTAACTTGAAAGTGACTGTTTTATTGATTGCAATTAGGACTCCTCTTTTCTTTACTGGGGCCATTGAATGGAATATATGAGGGAAATATCTGTGGGTACATTTTGGTGGATTAGACTAAGTAAAATGAGTTTCCTGAGCGCACAATACTTCTCCTTTAAGCTTACCAGCATCCTTCCACATAGCACTCCTCTTGAATGGGCTGTTGAGCCCATGTAAATTCATGGAAATTACTGACAGAGACATAGTGAAAGAGGAGAACTTGCTACATCCTTCACGACATTCATCAGAGTCATTAGATGAAGTACTAAAATGTTACCTGTAGATGGCGCCAACTCCATTGTGATGGAAAAATAGGTTGAGTCAGCAAAGGGAGATGCTGTGGATACCTTTTGCAGATGAGTCTTGAAGCAGGTAGGCATGGAGGTGAAATCCTCAGGTGACTTGACAAGGGAGGAAGAGGTAGAGGGGAAAAAGAAAAACAAACAACAACAAAAAAAAAAAGAAGAACCATAATGTCAAGCAACATATAAAAAGGTGACAACGGTCACAAAGTGCGAGCATATCTCGCTGTATCTCTCTGGGGGGGTGTGAGCTCCAGAAGAACCCAAAGAGAACTAAATGAAATATGATTGTAAACCAGCCTCATGGTTAGAAACATAGAGAGGAGGCATTGAGAGCATATGCGAACAGAGATCAGGCAGTGCTCCATTCAGGAGATAGCCGTGCAGCTGTGGATTTAGCTGGAGGAGTAGTAGCTTCTTCTGGAAAAAGGTTCCATTTTTTTGCTAGGTCTAATCCTTCCTCGATACTCCTGATAGCAAAGGTGCGGTTGTCCCTATTGATCAGTAGCTTGGTGGGGAAGCCCCATGAGTATGTCATTTTGTGATTTTGCAGCAATTTAGTAATTGATGTCAGATTTTTGCGTGCCATCATGGTATACTGCGATAAATCTGAATAAATGGAGATATCTGAGTACGGAGCCGGCAAGGGCTGGTTCTTTCTTGAGAATCTCATTAATTCATCCTTAACATGAAAAAAGTGCACACGTGCTATGACATCTCTTGGAATCTTCTCAGGGAGGAATTTAGGTTTAGGGAGGCGATGTGCTCTATCAGTGCTAGGAAGATCAGGCAAGATGGCTGCTATGAAGTCCTGAACATAATGTCGTAGGTCCACTGGTAGCACTGATTCCTCCACCCCCGCAGTTTAAGGTTGTTCCTTCTGGACCTGTCCTCTAAATCTGCTAATTTTTCGCGCATTGCTTTAATTTCATCATCAGCTTCATAGTGTGCATCTACTTAGTCATTGTGGGCTATTGTAAAATCACCCATTTTATCCTCCACATGGCTAATCCTCTCCCCAATGGCTGTAACCTCCTGCTTTAATTGCGAGACACAGTGTATCATGTCTCTATGCATAGAGCCTCTCAGGGTCACCAGCATATCCTTCATAACAGTGTCACTAAGCGGGACCCCTGATGTAGGGAATTATTGGATTTGAAGTCCCTGGTACTGTTTTGGGAATTACAGGCCTCATCCTGCTCACCTGCATATCTATGGTCCTCCGACCGCCACTGCGATGATTTCTGCGGGCTGCAGATGGGAGAATGGGATGGCGTGGAGCCTCCGCTTCCACCCCCTGTCCGGGGGGTCGGTACACCGCTCGGTAGCTGGAACGGGCTATGCTGGCTTCTTCCTTCCCGCGGGGAGCGCCGCGAGTCCGAGGCCCCGGCGCCATCTTGCGGCCTAGGTGTACTCGCCGCGTGGTAGAAGTCGGTGAGTTTTTTCGGTCTTCGGTCCTGCTTGCGCTTCCCCATCGTTCCCGGGTGATGACAGAAGGCCCCTCCGGTGGTATAGAGACAGTGTGGGACTGGTTTAGTAGCTCAATGTCGCTGGATGTGGGTTCAGTTCACGGAGCTCCTGTCTCACACAGCCATCCGCTCCGGCTGCTGGCCACGCCCCCCTCAAGACTTTATCAAGCCACCCTGGACTCACAGAAGAATGCTGTGGAGACTTTCTGCAGCATTTAAGATCCATCCACCACCAAAGGAAGAAGAAAAGGCAGTGGACCCATAACACCATGACACTAGAATGAGGACCTTAAGATAAAATGTATGTACACAAATTAAACAAACAAAACACACATTTTTGGGTGGGTGGCCTGGAAGGGGGAGAGGCCTGGAAGGGGGAGAGGGGTGTCGGGGGATATTAGAAGGTGGAGTTGAATTTTCAGCATCTACAAAAAAAAATCATGTTAGTTCTGGGCAAACTGACACTTTATAGAAATCATGAATGTGCCCTAATTGCTTGTACAACCATATGTCACAAGTAGGGATGAGCCGAACACCCCCGGGTTCGGTTCGCACCAGAACGTTCGAACAGACCGCGGGTTCGCACGAATATTTCGAACCCCATTGAAGTCTATGGGACCCGAACGTTCGAATTCAAAAACGGTCGTTTTAAAGACCAAAATTCAATTAAATGTTGGAAAACATCGTTCAGAACCCGGTCTTGCCCCAGGGAACATGTATCAATGGAATTTTTTTTTTTAAAAGCGGCCGTTTTTTCAGGAGCAGACATATTAACCACTTGCCTACTGTGCACCTACACCCCCTTCCTGCCCAGACAAAATTTAAGCTTCCGGCACTGCGTCGCTTTAACTGACAATTTCGCGGTCGTGCGACGTGGCTCCCAAACAAAATTGGCGTCCTTTTTTTTCCCACAAATAGAGCTTTCTTTTGGTGGTATTTGATCACCCCTGCGGTTTTTATTTTTTGCGCTATAAACAAAAATAGAGCGTCAATTTTGAAAAAAATTCAATATTTTTTACTTTTTGCTATAATAACCCAAAAAATATATTAAAAAACAATTTTTTTCCTCAGTTTAGGCCGATACGTATTCTTCTACATATTTTTGGTAAAAAAAAAATGCAATAAGCGTTTATCGATTGGTTTGCGCAAAATTTATAGGCCCAGATTCAGAGAGAATTGGATTCTCGTAGCGTATCAGAAATACACTACGCCGCCGTTTTTTACCTGGCTCTACGTGGAATCCAGGTAGATTTTGTCCAGTAAACGACGGCAGCGTAGTGTATTTCTCCCGTCGCAATCCATCTAGACGAGTAGGGGGCGTGAAGAATTTAAAATAGGCGCGCTCCCGTGGCGATCGAACTGCGCATGCTCCGTTCGCAAATTTCCCGCCGTGCATTGCGCAAAATCACGTCGTTACGTCATTCGTTGTTTGAGTAGCATCGTTTACGGACATTTCTATTCCCGAACGAGTTACGAAAAAAAAAAAAAATAAATTTAAATTCGACGCGGGAACGACGGCCATACTTAACATGGGCTACGCACCGTTAGACCAGCAAAAAGCTGGTCTAACAGTACGTAAAAAAAAACAGACGTAAGCGATTGCGAAGACCGCTCGTATCTTCGTGGATCGCCGTAAAAACACATTTGCATATCCCGACGCATGAAAACGATGCAAACTCCTTCCAGCGGCCGCAAAAATATCGCAGCGTAGATCCGAAGGCTTACGAAGACGTAAGCCTCTCAGATCGAAGCCCGAAGCCGCCGTATCATGGTTTGAGGATTCAAACTAGTGATACGGCGCGCGAAATTTGAAATTACTCCTGTCTAACACCAGTTAGACAGGTGTAATTGCTTTATGAATCTGGGCCATAGTGTTTACAAAATAGGGGATAGTTTATGGCATTTTTTTTTTTTACTATTAATGGCGGCGATCTGCGATTTTTTTTTATTGGGACTGCGACGTTATGGCGGACACTTCGGACACTTTTCTGAAATTTTTGGGACCATTTACATTTATACAGTGAACAATGCTATAAATATGCATTGCTTACTGTATAAATGTGACTGGCAGTGAAGGGGTTAACCACTAGGGGGCGGGGAAGGGGTTAAATGAGTGTTCTAACTGTAGGGGGAGGGGGGGTGACTGGGGGAGGTGACCGATTGTGTCCCTATGTACAAGGAACACAATCTGTCTCCTCTCTCCCTGACAGGGACGTGCAGCTCTGTGTTTACATACAGAGCTCCACGTCCCCGCTCAGTTACTGGGCAATCGCGTGTGCCGCCGGGCACTCGCACCGGGATCCCAGCAGAGCGGCGGGTGCGCGCGCACCGCCGGCAGCGCGCGCGTCCGCCCGCGGCATCAAAAGGACATCACGTCATATGACGTGATGTCAGGATAATGGAGTCCTCTGCCCGCCGTCATTTGACGGTGGGCGGAGGACAAGTGGTTAATGATGCTTAAAGTGAAAAAAAATAAAATAATAATTCCTATAAATATCACACCTGCTGGGTGTCTATAGTAGTGGCACGTGTTTAGAAATGTCCCTGCACAACATGAGAGGACTATAAAAAAAAGTAATTAATGCTACTTGCGCAAGTTCTGTGTGGCAACATTATGTCGAATATTTTAGCAGTGGTGGGGGGCCATTATTGTTTTGTGAAAGAACATTTTTGGTATATAACAGCACAGGTGTGGTGACACTAACTGCGCTCAGGTGGTATATTACAGCACACGTACAGTGACACTAACTGCGCTCAGGTGGTATATAACAGCACAGGTACGGTGACACTAACTGCGCTCAGGTGGTATATTACAGCACAGGTACAGTGACACTAACTGCGCTCAGGTAGTATATAACAGCACAGGTGCGGTGACACTAACTGCGCTCAGGTGGTATATTACAGCACACGTACAGTGACACTAACTGTGCTCAGGTGGTATATAACAGCACAGGTACGGTGACACTAACTGCGCTCAGGTGGTATATAACAGCACACGTACAGTGACACTAACTGCGCTCAGGTGGTATATAACAGCACAGGTGCGGTGACACTAACTGCGCTCAGGTGGTATATAACAGCACACGTACAGTGACCCCAAATGAGCTCAGGTGGTATGTAACAGCACACGTGCGGTGACACCAAATGCGCTAAGGTGGTATGTAACAGCACACGTGCGATGACCCCAAATGCGCTCAGGTGGTATGTAACAGCACACGTGCAGTGACACCAAATGCGCTAGGGTGGTATGTAACAGCACACGTGCGGTGACCCCAAATGCGCTCAGGTGGTATGTAACAGCACACGTGCGGTAACACCAAATGCGCTAGGGTGGTATGTAACAGCGCACGTGTGGTGACCCCAAATGCGCTCAGGTGGTATGTAACAGCACACATGCGGTGACCCCAAATGCGCTCAGGTGGTATATAACAGCACACGTGCAGTGACACCAAATGCGCTAGGGTGGTATGTAACAGCACACGTGCAGTGACCCCAAATGCGCTCAGGTGGTATGTAATAGCACACATGCGGTGACCCCAAATGCGCTCAGGTGGTATGTAATAGCACACGTGCGGTGACCCCAAATGCGCTCAGGTGGTATGTAACAGCACACGTGCGGTGACCCCAAATGCGCTCAGGTGGTATGTAACAGCACACGTGCGGTGACCCCAAATGCGCTCAGGTGGTATGTAACAGCACACGTGCGGTGACCCCTAATGCGCTAGGGTGGTATGTAACAGCACACGTGCGGTGACCCCAAATGCGCTAAGGTGGTATGTAACAGCACACATGCGGTGACCCCAAATGCGCTCCGGTGGTATGTAACAGCACTCGTGCGGTGACCCCAAATGTGCTAAGGTGGTATGTAACAGCACACGTGCGGTGACCCCAAATGCGCTCAGGTGGTATGTAACAGCACACGTGCGGTGACCCCAAATGCGCTCAGGTGGTATGTAACAGCACACGTGCGGTGACCCCAAATGCTTTCCAGCTGCTCTAAAATCACTTTTGACATAAAGGGACACTTTTGGTTGCTATGGACAATCTACAGTTTGCAGACACAAAAAATGTTTTTATTATATAAAAGTACTGTACATGTAGGACACTGGGCAGACCACTAGGGACAAGGGGGGTGTGTGTTTTTTACATACAGTACTGTAATCTATAAGATTACAGTATTCTGTATGTAATGTGTTTGTTTACTTTTTTGAACTTGCCGCCGGTCTCTGCCCCCGTGCGCCGTTACGTCGCAGGGAACGGAGATCGGCGGCGCGCGGGCACTGTGTGAGTCAAATGGAGGACACCACTCGCTCACACAGCGTGGATACATTGCTGGATCCAGGGACAAGGTAAGTACAGTACCCTGCCTGGATACAAGGTAAGCCAGCGTGCGCTGCAGGCTCTGCATATTCACCCCGAGCATGACTCGGGGTTACCGATTTTTGCATTAAAAATCCACCCCGAGTGACGCTCGGGGATACCGCTAAGGGGGTTAAAGGATTCATTTATTAATTTAATACTTCCAGTAGGCCTGGTAGAAGTGTCCCACCAAACCGCTTATAAGTTTCGATTGGCAGGCCATCTGTGCCAGGGGTTTAACCATTTGTGACACAGCCAATGATAGTTCCTCCAATTTGAGTGGCGCATTCAGCATCACCACATCCTGAGCAGTAGCCTTAAGCATGGCACACTGGTCCAGAAAGTGGGAGACCGTCTCCTCAGTGGGATTCACCTTAGAAGTGTATACATCCCTGAAAAAATCAGTGAAAACCGAGGCAATCTGAGCCTGATCACTGACTCTGTCTTCAAGCGGTGTTTCAATGGCATCAATATGTGCCCTACCCTGCTGTGCTCTTGCAATAACTGCAAGAAGATGCCCCATATTCTCCCCTTCATTAAAATAGTTTTGTTGGATAAAGAATCTCTTATTCTCGGCCGCATTTAGAGAGACCTGCTGATATAAAGCCTGGGCCTCCAGACGTTTTGTTTCTGTAGTATCAGATGGATTCTGAACATATTGCGTTTCTGCTTCACCCGCTAGTTGCATAACAGTGTTTTCCCATTCCTTAGTTTTAGACAAGGTGCTGTTTAGCATCTCATGTATCTCGACGTGAAGAGTCATTGCCAGACACTGCAGAGGTCCCAAGTTCAAGTTCAGGCTCTGATAGTACCACCCTCCTCCCAGGACGTCCTCTGGATACCTTAGGCTCTATTTACACTAATGCTTTCTTTGATGCATTTTGCATTTTCTAACATGGTTACATATGGAACATGTTCACATGTTCAACAATGCTTTTTTGTGCCTCTGCGTTTTTGGAAAGGGTCAGGGACTTTTTTCCTGCAAAAAGCAGCGTTTTGCATGTAATAGAATTCAATGGACCCGCATCCAAAACGCAAGTACCGTTATTTTGCCAGGATTTCGCGGTTTGCGTTTTTCCAAATTGAGCTCAATTAGCCATTTTCCCTCCCTGGTGTCATTTTAGTGTTACAAGGTCTCAGGTGTGAAAGGGGAGGTGTGTTAAATTGGGTGTTATTAATCTCACTCTCTCATACTGGTCACTGAAAGTTCAACATGGCACCACATGGCAAAGAACTTTTTGAGGCTCTGAAAAAAAGAGTTGTTGCTCTACATAAAGATGGCCTAGGCTATAAGAAGATGGCCAAGAATAAAAACAGAGGTTTAACCACTTCCAGACTGCCGCTTGCCGATATACGTGAGCACTTTGAAGAACTTTGATAAGGCAGCAGCTAGCTGTCATAACCCAGGTATCCTCTTCTTCAGCGGGTGGTTAAGTTTGCGATAATAGTGGTCTCTGCAGCGGATTCACCGTAAAATCACTTTTATCAGTGTCAGGAGAGGGCCCCCCTCTCGCCGCTCTCCCGTGCCCTCCGTCGTTACCGGAGCTGTTGGCAGTGGCAGAGGCGATCGGGTCTGCTCTTGTGTTTGGTATAGAGAGGAGTGAGGGGTAGATGGCCACCCATCTCTATACCATTGCAGGGCAGAAGCGGCGTCAAAACTTCACTTCCTCCCATAGCTCTTAAAGGGCCATTTTATTTTTTGACCCCAGATCTCGTATTTAAAAGGCCTTGTCATGCTTTTTTCTATTACAAGGGATGTTTAAATCCCTTGTAATAGGAATACAAGTGACACAATTTATTTTTTTTAAAAACAGTGTAAAAAAATAAAATAAAAAGGTAAAGGAAATAAGAAAAAATAAAAATAAAATTTTCAACGCGCCCCGCTGAGCTTCCGTGCAGAAGCGAACGCATACGTGAGCAGCGCCCGCATATGAAAATGGTGCTCAAACCACACATGAAAGGTATTGCCGCAAATGGTAGAGCTTGAGCAATAATTCTAGCCCTAGACCTCCTCTGTAATTAAAAACATGCAATCTGTAGAATTTTTTAAACGTCGCCTATGGAGATTTTTAAGGGTAACAGTTTGTCACCATTCCACGAGCGGGCGCAATTTTGAAGCATGACATGTTTGGTATCAATTTACTCAACGTAACATTATCTTTTCCAATATTAAGAAAAAATGGGCTAACTTTTGGCTAACTTTCCTGTTTTCTTATTTTTCAATTCAAAAAAGTGATTTTGTTTCCAAAAAAAAAAGTGTGCTTGTAAGACCGCTGTGCAAATACGGTGGGACAGAAAGTATTGCAACGACCGCCATTTTATTCTCTATTGTGTTAGAACCCCCAAACATTATACTTTTTTTTTCTAAGTAATTTTCTAGCATAGAAATTTTCTTAACTTGTAATCAACAAATCTCAGAAAGAGGCTCGGTCCTTAACCACTTAAGATCCGGACCTCTGTCGTTTTTATTTTTTTTGCGCTATAAACAAAAATAGAGTGACAATTTTAATTGTTTTTCTCAGTTTAGGTCGATACGTATTTTTCTACTTGGTAAAAAAAATCGCAAGCGTTTATTGATTGGTTTGCGCAAAAGTTATAGGCCCAGATTCACAGAGCGATTACGCCTGCGCAACAGGAGATGCGCGTGCGTAAGTCGAAATGCGCGCGTGCGTTTCGATGCACGGCATCTCCAGAACGAGATATGCAAAAAATCTACTTTTTTTTGTCCCGCGTAATTTCGTTAGACTGGCGCATCCGTCCGCGCAAAAGTGCGCTAGACAGACCATTGATTTGCTAGTCAAATATGCTAATGAGGGACTTACGGGGATCCACAAAAGAACGTTGGGGCAGCGCAGGCGACGCAGTGTGCGCAACAGCAAAATGTCCTGTCTAAAATTAGAGCATATAAAAGCTGGTCTAAAAAGAGAAAAAAAGTCTACTTGTTAGATAAAGCAACACTGTTAGTGAGGAGCTCAGCAGTCACACGTGTTGCACAACAATCTGTATGCCAACATGCCAGGGGCATCGTCGCGCATAGCTATACTACTGACTTTAGATGAACAAAGAAGGATGAGGGCACGGAGGATGGCACGGAGGTGGCACAGGAGAGGATATACCGCACCCGCATAGACCTGTTTGGCATGAGTGATTCTGAGGTGTATCGCATCTTCAGATTCACCCCTCATGTCATCCTGGAATTAACCACAACCCTGCAGGAGGACATCACCAGCCAAACACAACGCTCACATGCAGTGCAGCCACTGGTGAAGGTCATGGCAACACTCCATGTCCTTGCCAGTGGCTCTTTTCAAAGAACAAGTGGAGTGGTGGCTGGGATGTCACAATCCTCCATGAGCAGATGTGTGCACCAGGTTGTCCCTGCAATCCTCAGACGCATGGCCAACCAAATCATCAAACCCACCACTGAGGACCTGCGGCTGAAGGCAATGACAGATTTCTACAGAATTGCCAGATTCCCACGCACTGTGGGGGCCATTGATTGCACACATGTGGCACTCCAGCCCCCCCAGGAGACAGAGCACATGTACCGCAATCGGAAGCATTGGCATTCCATCAATGTACAGGTGATAGTCGATGCCCAAGGCCTCATATGGCACGTCCGTGCCAAACACCCAGGGTCCAGCCATGACAGCTACATATACAATCAATGCCACATCCGAATGGAATTCGAACAGAACGTGTATGGGGACACCTGGCTGGTTGGTGAGTGACATGGGAGTCAGGCATGACTATCCCCTCCCATGATGCACACATCACAAGTGGCACATGCATGACTAACATCCTCCTGTCTTTTCCCTTACAGGTGACTCTGCATATCCACTGGGACCCCATCTCATGACTCCTATCCGGAACCCCCAAACCCCAGGAGAGGAAAGATACAATCAAGCACATGCCCAAACACGAGCAGTGGTGGAGCGCACCTTTGGCCTACTAAAGTCACGTTTCCGATGCCTGGATAAGTCTGGGGGTACCCTCTTGTATTCCCCAAACTTTGTGTGCCAGATCATCGGTGCATGTTGCATGCTGCACAACTTCACAGTAAGAAAGGGCCTGCAGATTGCCCTACGTGATGACCTGACCCCTGAACCAGACAATCCCCCCCTAACCAAGGCTACCCCGTCTTCTGAGGGAAGAGCAGCCAGGAGACAGCTCACATTGGGCATCTTTGCACGTTAAACACACACATTAATCATGGCACAATGAGAATGCATGCATGCACACCACTGTGGTCCCTAGCACAGACACATCACATCCACATCAAATTGGATTGGCACCAGTCCACCATGCTGGACTTGTGAGCAGCAACGCCACGCCAAGGCTCTAATTATGTCACTGTACATTCATACACCATTCACACGGACCTGGGGATCACTTCTCCCTGGTCCTGGGGAATCCTACTCCACCAAAATTGAGGGTGACACCCCTTTTCCGGCAGGAATGTCACCCCCACATTCAAACAGCATTCACAACCCAAAAAAAAAAAATTACCTGCAAAAGCAAAAAATTTCCAGCAAAAAAAAAAAAAAAGGGGGAAAAAACAAATTATTGCCCCTTGCGTGAGCCACGCCTGGGGCGGCCACGGCCCCGGCCCCGGCTTCTCAGGGGAGACTCATGGGGGAGGGGTAAAACCGGGGAAGGAGGAGCAGCCCCTGATCTCTGCCCTCCAAGGCCACGGCTATTCTGTCCAGGGCAGCACCAACTGTTGCCGTGTTGGCCTGGATAGCCTGGGTAAGGGCCCTCACATCCTGCCCAACGCCTGCTGATGTTGTCTGCAGTTCGTTTAGGCAGGTTGTGAAAGCCCGGGAGTGGGAGTCCAGGTTCCCCAGCGTATCCTTGATGGAGGACAGGCTCTCCTCCATCTGCACCAATGTCTGGCTGACCTGTCCCAGATGGCGGGTCTGGAGGAACTGGTCCCTTCTCAGAGTGGCGGGCAGGAGATCGGCCACCCCCCTGGTGTTCTGGGATGAAATCCTGCCTCCAGCTGATGCTTGTGGCCGGGGAGAAGGGGAGGCCCTTGTGAGGGGAGCCATGTTGGGGGAGGAGGGGGGGGGTCCCCCTTAGGGAGGGCTGCCTGCTGCCAGCCAGAGGGGAAGAGTCCTCAAAAACCAAACGTCCAGTGCCTGACATGGACTCCTCCTCCTCATGATTCTCCTCCTCCTCGTGATTGTCCTCCTCCTCTTGAACCTCCTCCGCGGACTCCGGCCTTGTTGGGGGGGCCTCATTAGGCTGCTGTCCTGGGGTTGGTGCGGTCAGGCCAGATGGCCCTGCACCCTCCTGCACATCTGTGGATGACACAAAACATTCACAGGTTAGAGGATACACACACTTGCCACATATTCCCTTTCACCCCCTCCCCCACACATGCTACACACCTGATATTAAAAAAAATACTTACCTGGCACCACGGGCTCCGGACTTGAGTCAAAGCTTGGCAGGCCCTCAACTTCATGCCGATGAAAGGTCAGGGCCACCGCACGCTCCTCCGCTGTCAGCCTAATACGGCATGGTGGGCCCCCTCCTGTGCCCCTGGCATGGGCATGCATTCTGGCCAGCTTCTGTTTGACCAGACGCCGGAGGTCATTGATTTTTTTGTCAATCCCAGACCGGGTCCGTGTCTCCCCCTGCCCCGCTGAATTGACCTGCTCAGTGATCCTATCCAAAATCTCCCTCCTCCTGGCCGGGGTGGTGTTGGCACTGTCTGGGCCGTGAAAGAAACGCCCATACTCGCTAATGGCCCGGGCAAGAATTTGTTTTTCCCCAACTGTAAAATTGAGCTTTCTCTTTCTCTCTGTTATACTTCCCAAAAAACTCACTCCCAGTCAGCAAAATTCACTCACACAAACAAGCACAACCAATCAAGCAAGAACACACACAAAGAGAAAACTACTCGGCAAGAAACAGTCACAAAAAAATAAAACAAAAATACAGCAGGAAAACAAACGAACAGAAATAAATCAATCAAACAAACAGTCTCTCAAACACTTATCAAAAAACACTTTCAAAGATCTACTAACAAACACTTGATCACACAGAACACTAATCTGACAACTACAAAACACACCGCAACGAACAACAGGACAAAAGCACTTGGTTAAATGGGAAGGGACAAAGGGATGTGCGTTTGTGTGTGTCTATTTATGCTGTTTGCGTAGTTCACAACGTTGCCCTAGTCCATTTCCAATTTCACTGATTGCGCCGCTCCCGAGTTGTGAGCATGCGCACAGCGGAGCTGACCATGGTCTCCTTCAAGCGCGCATGCGCGAGCCGGCCGGCCCTTCATTTGCATGGGGTCACGGCTCATTTCAATGTAACACGCCCACGTCCTTCCCAATTTGTATTACTCCTCCTTACGCCTCGGGAAAAACGTTACGCATGCGCAATTTCCTGCGCAAAAGCTACGAGAATAGGGGGATTACGCCGCAAAATTGCGCAAGTCTAACGTAAAGGCGGTGCGCTACGCCGGTCCAATAATGCGCAGATTTACCTGAATCTGGGCCATAGCGTTTAAAAAATAGGGGATAGTTTTATGCCATTTTTATTAATATTTTTTTTTACTAGTACTGTCGGCGATCAGCGATTTTTTTTTCATGACTGCAACATTATGGCGAACACATTGGACACTTTTGACACATTTTTAAAACCATTGTCATTTTCACAGCGAAAAGTGCTATAAAAATGCACTGATTACTGTGAAAATTACAATGGCAGTGAAGGGGTTAACCACTAGGGGCAGCTAAAGGGTCAAGTGTGTCCTGTCCTGTGTTTTTTACTGTAGGGGTGCGTAGCTGGATGCGTGACATCACTGATCGTCGCTCCCTATGACAGGGAGCAGACGATCAGTGACAAGCCACACAAGTTTTTAAAACTCTCTGCCTAACGCATAGATGTATTCATGGGAATGCCCCCCAATTATCTATGTGAAAAAATAAAAGCTCACAATCCCAATCGCGTTCTGCGATCCACCAATCAAAATCTGCTCCAGATTCCGAAAGCCAACTTTAAGTCCAAAGGAGAAAGAAGATTCGCGCTCCAAGGTCCCAGACTATGGAACGCTTTACCGACCAGTATTCGGTTGGAGAAGAACCACCTAGCATTCAGGAGAAAGATCAAGACTCATCTCTTTTGATTTCAAAAGAGAAAGGAACAACAAGCGCCCAGAGGCGATTAAATTCGCATGTGTTGCGCTATACAAGTTTTTCATTCATTCATTCATTCAGAAGAACGGGGAAGGTTTGTTAACACTCACCTCCTGTTCCTCAGCTCCTGTGACTCGATCGCGGGACACCGGCGGAGATCGGGTCTGCGGGGGCGGTTCACGGAGCTCAGGACTAGGTTGCAAGTGCGTCGCCGGCCCTTCTGCCGATGTATATCGGTGTGAAGGGGTCCTCAAGTGGTGAAAGCAGAGGTCCACCCTTAAAAAAAATGAAAGTCAAAAAGGCTTAAAAATAAATAAAAATAATTATACTTACCAGAAATGGTTTGTATAAGGTATAGGTATAAGGTATAGAATATACACAGGGCTGTAGTAGGTATTATTATTTTTTTTTTTCCTCTTTTTTTGACTGTATATGAGATGAGAAATGTATAGTTATACTCTGGTTGTGTCGCTATAAGTAATGAGTGAGAATATGATATAAGTAGGTAATATTAAGATAAAGGGGAAGGAATATTATCAGGTAGTTAGTAGTGTATAAAAGGGATAATGCACAGAGCACTGAATTATTATATAAATTATTATATTAATTTTATTATTGGTTTATACACTTATCGAAAGAAGGTAGAGAGGAAAATTCCTTTTTTTTCTCAATAGTTTTTGGGTAAGAGCCCACCACACAATGGGTTATGAAGGGATATAAACGCTATGGTCGGGGGAAAAGGGATTAGGAGAAGTCCCTCTCCACTCTCATCCAGGGATGGATGGAGTAGTACAATAGAGAGGGGAGTGGAAGGGGACAGGGTGGGAAGGGAGGGGGGGGGTAAGTGAGTAGGAGGAGGAAGTATGTATGTGATGGTAAATGGGGTAAATTGAACGCCATGTGCCCTATGGAGACAGCTCCAAAATGGAGGTGCCTATTCCTCCTGTACTTCAGGTATAATGGCAGGTAAAAAGAACGGTAATGGCTATAGTGTTCTCTCTTGGAATGTACGAGGATTGAACTCAAAGTTCAAACGAACTTTAATGTTCCATTATATAAGAAAATATACTCCACAACTGATTATTTTGCAAGGGACACATTTAATGGGGAAAAAATTGATGACGTTAAAAAAGGCATGGATACGGGAAACCTATCACTTAACATACTCATCGTATTCTAGGGGGGTATCAGTCTTGGTAAATAAATCCTTTCCTGGAGTAATAGAAAAGGCATACATAAATACAAACGGAAAATATGTTATTTTGTTTTATAAGATAGGACAACAAAGGTATATTATAGTGGCAGTATATTATCCCTCCTCCTTTCTCAGTAGGAATTTTGAATGAGATAATGGAAAAAATTATTCAACACCATCCGGCGAAGCTGCTGTGTATTGGAGATTTCAACTCAATCCTATCACAAGAATTGGATAGACCAAAACCTCCTAAACAGTATTCGCCGGATCTGTATAACTGGGCTCAGGTGATGGGTAGACATGTGCAAAAGGAAAACATTTGTTTTGTTTCGTTTCGTTTTATTTCGTTATTTTATCAATTTTGTTAAGTTAAATTCCTTAAATTTGTTAAATTCGTTTTCGGGATTCGATCGTTTTCGATAGAAATTTGAAAAAACCCGGTCGAATTCGATCGTTTCCAACCGAATTCGAAAACATTTCTACCGGATTTGATAATATTTCTACCGGATTCGAATTCGATCATATTTTGATCGGATTCAAAAATATTTCAACAGAATTCAATAATATTTCATCCGCTATCGTTAATATTTCAACCAAATTCGATGATATTTCAACCGGATTGGAAATTATTTCAACTGAATTGGAAATTATTTCAACCGAATTGGAAATTATTTCAACCGAATTGGAAATTATTTCAACCGAATTTGAAATTATTTCAACCGAATTTGAAATTATTTCAACCGAATTGGAAATTATTTCAACCGAATTGGAAATTATTTCAACTGAATTTGAAATTATTTCTACCGGATTGGAAATTATTTCAACTGCTTTGGAAATTATTTCAACCGCTTTGGAAATTATTTCAACCGGATTGGAAATTATTTCCACCGGATTGGAAATTATTTCCACCGGATTGGAAATTATTTCAACCGAATTTGAAATTATTTCCACCGGATTGGAAATTATTTCCTCCGGATTGGAAATTATTTCCACCGCTTTGGAAATTATATCAACCGCTTTGGAAATTATATCTACCGGATTGGAAATTATTTCCACCGGATTGGAAATTATTTCAACCGGATTGGAAATTAATTTCAACCGGATTTGAAATAATTTCAACCGGATTTGAAATAATTTCAACCGGATTTGAAATAATTTCAACCGGATTTGAAATAATTTCAACCGGATTTGAAATAATTTCCAACCGGATTGGAAATAATTTCCACCGGATTGGAAATTATTTTAACCGGATTGGAAATTATTTCAACCGGATTCGATTTTATCTATTTGTATTATTGTATTTGATTACATTCTATTAAATTCTATTCTGTTCTTTACTATTCTTTGATTTTCATTCTATTGTTTTATTATTTTATATTCTATTTTATTGTATTCTTTTTTAGAAATTGATTTATATTTTTTAGATTTTGATTCAAACTTGCTTTCAATTTTCATTCGAATTTGTTTTCGATTCGATTCGAATTTTTTCCGAATTCGATTCAAATTTTTTCGAATTCGATTCAAATTTGTTTCGAATTCGAATTTCGTTCACATGTTTTTTTTTTACATTTGTTTAAATTCGTTAATTTTGTAATTCGGAAATTCGGATGCATCCGAATTTCCGAATAATGTAAAATTAGTCCGAATTCGAATTCAGAACGAAAGGAAATGCACATGTCTAGTGATGGGGGTAACAGAGATTTAGAGATGGAAGAGCCCCGGAAAAAGAGTGTACTCATGTTTCTGTACTTCTTACAAAACAGCTTAGAGGATTGACCTAGCATTTGCAGACACTACGATGTTGTCAGGCATTGATGATGCAACATATCTACTGAGCGGCCTTTCAGACCACTCTCCTCTATGTCTGACAATACGTATCTCTACGCCGAGAAATGCATCCATATGGAGACTGACTCCACAATGGGTTGTATGCCCAGAAATAGAGGAAAAAATGACAGCTATAATAATGGAATATTGGGAGAATAACGTAGGATCAACGTCGGTGGATATTGTGTGGGATGCGTTTAAAGCGTATCTGCGGAGACATTATATTTCAAGTATTTCAGCGGTTAAAAAAAAAACAGAAGGCCAAAATACAGGAGTTACAAAGTCAGATAGAATTTCAGAAGCAAGAGTATGGTCAGGACTCTAGTGATAGGAATTTTGACTTAATGATGGCCGCACAAAGGGATCTACATCTCCATATGGAGGAAATCACAAGGCTGGAACTATACAAAAATAGACAGAATATTTTTGAGCAAGGAGATAAAAGTGGCAGATTTCTGGCGAGGTTAGCATAACAGGAATATCAAACCACGAACATATCAGAAATTCAGATCGGAGGAGATATTAGAGGCCTTTAGAGAATATTACAGTTTATTGTACACCTCCTCTCTCCCCTCCAACTTCTGCCCAGAAGCCATGACGGGTCTTTTAGACCGAATAGCTCTTGGGTGGTTGTCGGATGAGGAGGACATTGGTATGCCCCATTACCATCGAGGAGGTTATGGAGGTTATACGTTTCCCGGGGAAAAGGCACCAGGCCCCGACGAAATTCCGGGGGAAGTGTACAAAAAATATAGAGCCATAATAGCCCCTAAATTGGCAGAAGTATTTACAAATGGATTAGCGAAAGGGACACTTCCAGATTCTATGAGAGAAGCACATATAATATTAATTCATAAAGAAATGAAAGATCCAAAATGATGTTCTTCAAATAGACCTATTGCGCTATTAAACATAGATCTGAAAATATTAACAAAGATATTAACCCTAAGAATACAACCCCTGCTCAAAAACATTATAGACTCAGATCAGACAGGATTTATGCCTCAGAGAACAACAGATGTTAACCTAGGTAGGCTATATACTAATATAATGAATGAGAATAGTGATAAGCGCTTCAAATGTTGATGCGTGAGCACTATACAGAAACATTTGATAAGGTCAAAATATAAATAGTTAGTTACTAAATATCTATAAAGTGCATGAATATTACTACCCATACACCAGGTGCATCTATGTAACAATAGATAAAATCCCATTCAACCGGTGTGAATGTGTACTGGGTGAAGGGTAAGACTTGCACTGGACAGTCTCTATAAAGTGGTGAAAAGGTAGGCTGGGTATAGAATGGTTGGAGTCTTCACTCTGAATGCTGTACAAGGTCTAGAAATCCACAGGAGTGTTGTAGTTCCCTTACCTTAAGGGTGCTATATGTAGGCATATAGTGTGGATCATCCAGTATCCGAGGTCTCGCTTTCTCAGTGAGGTTCCCTCTCCCTCTCCCTCTTCCTCGTGGCTGTGATGGTCCGGGCTCAGCAATCCACAGGGGAGATGTGGAGGAAGATAAAGAAAAAATGCCTCCAATAGTGAAGTAGGTTGGTGCCAATAAAAGCAATTCAATGGGTAAAAGAATAAAATCCAAAACAAGCTGTTTACAAAAAATGGAGCGAGACGGAGCGATCGTACTACCGCTATAGTCTGTTGGCCTCCGGCTTGTGCGGGTGTCACGTGATCTCGACTTCTGGACAGGGGATCTTTTTATAAGTGACATGTTTCATCTCCTCTATAGGGGCAGAGTTGGGACTGTTGGGAATAAAATGTATAATTCAGTGAAAGCTTCAATACTGTAGGTACCACTGAGTATTCAATAATTAATCCTCCGTGATTCCTAGCCAAGTGCCAGATGACAATACCTTGTACTGAGATATCCTAATATGTGGCTGTAAGTGTGTACCTCTCCAATGAACTCCATAAAAAAGAACACCCCAAAAACTCTCTATACATATACAATGTTTACCTAGCAATATAAACAATACAAATAATAAATACACAAGTTCCTTTGTAATATTCCGACATATTCCATCACCCACTCACACAGAATACTTTTAATCCATTCACAGGGAGCTCTGGGGAACTTCTCGAAATCTCACTCACACTTGACATTTTTCAAATGCTTTATTTTTGTATTAGCCAATGAACTCCAGACACAGATTAGTTATTAACCACTGGTAACAAAATTTAATGACAATAACGGTTGTCATTTGCGGCCGCACTTTTGCCAAAAGTGGGATTCACTTATCTTTTCGGTCTAGGTCCATTGGCCCTCACTATCAAAATCTATATAAGTTTTCACAGTAACCCATAAAACACCTTGGCTCGTGGAGGCACAAGACTTTTATGTATCTTCATATAATTACAAACAATCACTTCAAACACGAAAAAACAGTTCATTATATATTTTTCACTTAACAGGAAAAGGACAGTGACAGAGGTCAGAGTTTTTTTTTCCTGCCATAGTTCTGTATGTATATATATATATATATTATGTGACACAGTGATTAATCCCTTCTAGGATTATCAGGTTGACCCTTAAATCATCTTTTCCAGACAACTTATTTAAAATGTATATCCTCTACTCCTAATTGTCTGTGTACTTTTAGAATGCAGTAGGGGGTGTAACTTGTAAACCTGACCCCCCCCTGCTGTCATACATGCTACTCCAGTTGATGACTGTGTAACCGGCGCTCTTGCCGACTGAGCTGGGGGTCTCCTGGTCACGGGTTGGGTTTGATATATTACTGCAGCCGAAAGACCCTGATGTGAGGGCTGAGCCGGTTCCACTAGCGTGGGGTATAAGCATTGCTCATCCTTTTCGGGGAACATGGGGGGGTGACTCGTGTACCAGTTGTTCTATATCTACAACCTTTTTTTATTTTGCTCACTACCCCTCTGTCTTGTTTCAGGTATATGTGAGGAATTGGGGAAAATCTTTTCCTATACACTTTCAATGCCTTTTCCCATTTCTTAAAACAAGTTCTCATATACTTTTCATCCCAGCCACCTGGGGGATAATTGTGTTTTGGGTGAACGCCCACTATTCTTTTGACCTCCTCCCAGTCCCCTTCATTGCGAGGACCAATAGTGCTAAGCCGCGTAATTCCCAATTGCAGACCGCGTTTATATATGTTTGCCCAAAATGGATCAGTGACAATAATCCCATAGGTGCAAATATAACAGGAGACAAAAAAACAGATCAAATCTGACCTGACTGTACAGTTTCTATGTTTCACTTTCAGTTCACTCCACAGACAAACCAAGTAGCTGAAACAAACATATGCACTTCGATATATGAGCTTCAGCTACTGTACTTTTATTCCTTTTTTTTCTATTCCTTATCCCATACGTATGTTATTTAACCTTTATACCTTATTTAACCTTTTATTCCTTATTCCTTGTATTTCACATAAATCACTGCCATCCACAAACGCAGACTACACTATTACTTACGCTTGTAAAGTCCCTGCCAACGCAAACGCAGACTATTTCTTACGCTTGAAAAGTTCCTGCCAACGCAAATGCAGACTATTTCTTACGTTTGAAAAGTCCCTGCCAACATATGATGTGTGTTTTACAAACACCATCGCCCTGCCATCCACTGTGTCCCCGAAGTCGCCGCTACTGCCGAGAACCACGACGCCACGTGTCCCAACAGTCTATTTGAAACTAAACTAACCTATCGCCCTGCCAGCCACTGTGTGTCTCCGAAGTCACCACTCCTGTCGAGAACCACAACGCCGCGTGTCACAACAGTCTGTTTGAAACTAAACTAACCTGCCAACATCTAACCTGCCAACATCTAACCTGCCAACATATAATATTACTTTATCGGTTTGCTGCATCCAGGGAGTAACAACCTCAACCAACATTAAAAATGGGAGGAGCAACTCACCTCTGAACGGTCAGCAAACCATCCTCTGCTACCAGCTGTAAGGATACCCGGGTTCTGACCCTCGGTCCTTGGTCGGGTGCACCCTCGGTTTGGTCTGTGTGTGAACCTTCGGCTAGCCGGACAATCAAATAAACCAATACGCATTTGATGGGTTCAAAATAGATTGTGTATTTAAAATTAACAGCGTATACAATTTAAACTATTGCTACAGCATATGTTGAATATAGTTGATTAATAATGTATACAATGTAGCTGATATATGATATATGTTTGATATATTAGCAATATGTATTGTATTGATATACAATATATATATATATATATGGGCTGTATATTGTATATATTATACAGGCCATATATTGACAATTTTCCCACAGGGGGTCAGCCTGTCAGTGCTCAGACGATATGCTACACACTGCATCAAATTGGTTCAGATGGTGTCAAGCGTGTATGGCGGCAACCAGGTGAGTAGTACAAAGACAAGTGTGTCTTGCCTACAGTTAAGCATGGTGGTGGGAGTGTCATGGTCTGGGGCTGCATGAGTGTTGCTGGCACTGGGGAGCTATAGTTCATTGAGGGAACCATGAATGCCAACATGTACTGTGACATACGAACCAGAGCATGATCCCCTCCCTTCAAAAACTGGGCCGCAGGGCAGTTTTGCAACATAACGATCCCAAACACACCTCCAAGATGATTACTGTCTTGCTAAAGAAGCTGAGGGTAAAGGTGACGGACTGGCCAAGCATGTCTCCAGACCTAAACACTATTGTTCATCTGTGGGGCATGCTCAAATGGAAGGTGGAGAAGTGCAAGGTCTCTAACATCCACCAGCTCCATGATGTCGTCATGGAGGAGTGGAAGAGGACTCCAGGGGCAACCTGTGAAGCTCTAGTGAACTCCATGCCCATAGAGGGTTAAGGCAGTACTGGAAAATAATGGTGGCCACACAAAATATTGACACTTTGGGCCATTTTCACTTAGGGGTTTGCACATTTTGTTGCCAGCAGTTTAGACATTAATGGTGTTGAGTTATTTTAAGGAGACAGCACATTTACACTGTTATACAAGCTGTTCACTCACTACTTTACATTGCAGGAAATGTAATTTCTTCAGTGTTGTCTCATGAAAAGATATAATAAAATATTTACATAAATATGAGAGGGGGTATTCACTATTGTGAAATACTGTATGTAAAAAGCTTTAAGCAAGAGGTAAACAGGTTAATTTGAGCAGAAAACTGGAACGGTCCCACAAACTTTTGGCCCAATTTTGCAAATGGAACATGGAACTTCAAATTTTTGGTTGATAATCAAACTTCATCACCCACATGAAAGGTAGGAAGTGGTCTGCAATGTCTATCAGCAGCCTTTTTGTAACATTCCCGAGCCTCCCTCAAAGTCTCAATCAATTTCTCCTGAATCTCCTGCAGTTTAGTTAATCTGTTGTTAAAGGGGTTGTAAAGGTATTTTTTTCCCCTAAATAGCTTCCTTTTCCTTAGTGCAGTCCTCCTTCACTTACCAAAACAAACATTGAAATCAAGCGCTCTTCAGAAGAAGTGAGAATACTACGATAATGAGTTGGGGAGTCTTATATATACATTCGCAAGTAAAAAATGCTTGCATATAAAAGAACGGGTGTAGGGACGTGAAGGGATGACAAGTTCCAGGATTAGTAGGAATCGTTCATATAAAATAGTTCAGTCCAAAAGGATCACGTTTATATAATGATAGAAAAAATTAAACTGATGCTGAGGGGGCTGCCAGCTTGTCGAGCATACAAAAAACAAAGAAAGCGTAGCATTACATTTATTAAAAATGGATAAACAGATAAGATCGTATGAGATGGGTACTCACAAACATAGTTTAGGGCATATCAATACAGTATCATCCGTGAATGGGATCCCGGGTAGGTGAAGTCTGCTGGAAGTGATGGAAGGATGGTAACAATTCTCTTTGCGAGGAAGGCACTCGGCAGACAGTTCCTCCGGCACATACAGGTCACAGCCTCTGTGGGGGTCCCTGGATGGTCATCCGACGCTGCTGAACCAGGGAGACGACAGGGGAGCCGTGTAGCGGCAGGGGAACGCAGCCGTGGAACGCAAAACAGCGGAACGTCACTTCTGGGATAGGTCACGGGGCGGTGCACGCGTTCGAGGCATGCGTGCCTCTTCGTCAGGCTCTATGGGGGCCATGTTGGTTGAGGGACATAAGTCTGGCTCAGACGGAGCTAATAGGTTGGCAAACATTTTTTGACTACACATGAAGAGGAATCAATACCGGGTCATCACACACGGGTCATATGATAAAAAACACACTTCAAAGCTTAAAAGAATTAATTGAAGTATTAATTGAAGTATATAAGAAAGAGAAAAACAGGAAAGAAGAAATACTAATATCACTTAATATGATACTTGGAACCAGGTATATTAGGAAGCATTTTATGGCGATATAGATTTCTTTTATAGCGGTTAATCAGATACACTAAAACAAAAAATGGGTATACCCTCATAGGGAACAAGAAACTATAAATGCACTGGATGTGCAAAATGAATAGGAATAAGAATGAGAATAAAAATAAAAATTATGATGGGGATGTTAAGGGGACACATACAGCTTACCTGCATGTAAAGCATACAAACAGGTAAGTGGACGTACTTCAGAGTTGGGATATATCAAAAAAAGGATTTTGATGGAAATTTACATAAAAATTAATATTAAAATTGGTGTTAAAAAATGATTTTAAAAATAAAGATATCAAAATATTTCAAAATATTATTGTCATACTCCTGATGGGATATAATATAGATTCAAAATGTTAAAATATTAAAAAATTAAAAATTAGAGTAGAATGTTAATCTCAAGGCCCTCATTTAACCCTCGGGGCGACAAACAATCTAAGGTAAAAATCCAATAATTTTCCCTTTCACACAATTTTTTATATCTTTCAGCTTGTGGGAGGGACCTGGAGATGGCCTCTATAACCCAGACCCGAAGTTCAGAGGAGGATTCTTGGTGAAATTCTTTAACCACTTCCCGCCCGGCCAATAGCCGATTTACGGCAGGGAAGTGGTTATGAAATCGTGACAGGCCGTTCTCAAACGTCCTGCACGATTTCATGCCGCACGCGCCCGGCGGGCGCGCAGCGCGGCGATCGTGATGCGGGGTGTCAGTCTGACACCCTGCACCTCCGATCTCGGTAACGATCTCCGGCGGAGCCTCGTTACCACGTGATCAGCCGTGTCCAATCACGGCTGATCACGATGTAAACAAAGAGCCGCCGACGCTCTTCCTCACTCGCGTCTGACAGACGCGAGTAGAGAGAGCCGATCACGGCTCTCCTGACAGGGGGGGTCGCACTGATTGTTTATCAGCGCAGCCCCCCCTCGGATCGCCACATCTAGACCACCAGGAAATAAAAAAAATCCAAAAAAGGGCAAAAAAAAATGAAAAAAAAAAAAGAAAAAAAAAAAAGTCAGCAAAAAAAAAAAGGGGGCAGTAAAAAAAATGATGCCAATCAGTGCCCACAACATGGGCACTGATTGCAACATTGATCCATCAGTGCCACCCCTCAGTGATCATCATGCCACCCCAGTTTCTGTCAGTGCCACCCCACATCCAATCCATGCCGTTGCCCACCTATCAGTGCCCACCTGTGCCGCCTATCAGTGCCCACCTGTGCCGCCATCAGTGCCCACCTTGCCGCCTATCATGCCCACCTGTGCCGCCTATCAGTCCCACCTGTGCCGCCTATCAGTGCCCCCTGTGCCGCCTATCAGTGCCCACCAGCGCCGCCTATCAGTGCCCATCAGTGCTACCTAATCTGCCCATCAGAACTACCTCATCTGGCCCATCAGTGCCACCTCATCGTGCCCATCAGTGCCACCATATCAGTGCCCGTAATTGAAAGAGAAAACATACTCATTTACAAAAAAAATTAACAGAAAAAAATAAAAACTTATTTTTTTTTCAAAATCTTCGCTCTATTTTAGTTTGTTGCGCAAAAAAAAAAAAAACGCAGAGGTGATCAAATACCACCAAAAGAAAGCTCTATTTGTGGGAAAAAGGACGCCAATTTTGTTTGGTGCAGTGTAGCATGACCGCGCAATTGTCATTCAAATTGCGACAGTGCTGAAAGCTGAAAATTGGCTTGGGCGGGAAGGTGCGTAAGTGCCTGGTATGGAAGTGGTTAAAATGTCTGGCGACACTGTACTTATCGAGACCTTTCTCAACAAAGTTGCGGTGCTCGCCAAACCTCTTCCGTAAGGTCCGAATAGTACGACCTACATAAAAGAGGCCGCAGGGGCAGGTAAGACAGTATACCACATATTCAGAGGAACATGTGAAAAAGTCTGGCAAAATATACTGCTTGCCCCTGCAAGTAAAATAAGACTCCCCAACTCATTATTGTAGTATTCTCACTTCTTCTGAAGAGCGCTTGATTTCAATGTTTGTTTTTGTAATATCCTTATTGTGAGGCTTCACATCGAGCAGCTATTGGACGAAGTGCTTCTATGTCTATATTTGCATTTCCTATTGACTACTCACTATCAATTGTTTATCATAGAGACTATCTTGTAGTCTCTTTGATTTGTTCATCACCTCCCTAAGCTTCCACTACCATGGAAATTATAAATGATATAGAGTCAGCTAAATATGAAGTTATAGATGATTTGTACACTTTGTTTCCTGCTCTTTTTTTCAATTCCACCACTTCAATTTCCAGATCCACCTATAAATTGATATGTGCTAGGTTTAGAAATATAGAGGATCTAATCATCTCCGCCAACCAACAGTGGTGGGATAAGTTCTTTCTAAATACAAGATATCACCTAGAGGTCTAAGAAATACAAAGACCTGCTCTTTCCTTAGTGAGACACTCACCTTCGAGTGGGCCGATATTTCAGAGTTCTGTACGCAAAAATGGATGCAAATAGTAATTAAACAAAGGGACATCCAATATCAAGCTCTCATAATTAAAATCAAGGAATCCATCTCTAATCTTCACATGTTGGTTCCCTTTTTGCCCTCCTCATGGTTGAGGAAGCTTAAACTCAACACAAAGTTTCAGGAAGATCTCTTATTAGGTACCAAACTACACAAAATCCGGAGAGATTTTGACGATTACAATTCCAACCGAATATTTTGTTGGAAAAGGAAACGTCAATTTAGCCATCCATATTCGGAACATAAGCCTGTCAGTCCAGATAAACAGACAGGCCCCATTCCTCTTATGGATTGTGTTCCTAGACCTAACATTAGATCACCCACCCATTATTATTGTTTTCCTAACAATAAACAGACAGGCCCTATTCCTCTTATGGATTGTTTCCCTAGACCTACCTTTAGATCACCCACTCATCACAATCGTTTTCCCAAAAATAGATGTTCTCTTATATCTAGGTCAAAGAAACCTCCAGTATATATTGATGATCCCTCTGCCATTAGGGTAGAGCATTCCATGGCCTCCATCAATATTTGTGATAACTCTCCGGCTCCACTTGAAGCCGGTTCAACTGTCCACCCCACCTCTCCCGTAGTTCCTGTTGTTTTCAATCCTGTGTCTGAGGACTCTAATAACACTTCCACTTCAGGAATTAGTTTGGTCACCAATATAGCTCATCATTCACAGCCATTATCTTTAGGTAAGAAAGCTGATTCACAATTAGAGAATATAGTACCTTCTGATTCTTCTATTTCAGTCCTTCCTTTTTTAGTGATGGCCCCCCTGTCCTGCCCAAAAAGAAAACTAGACACAGAGGCAGAAGAGGGGGTAGAAGAAGATGCCCTAAGGAGGGAAAAGTACGAAAACTATCAAAATCTTTAATTTATCAAGCCACACCCTAACATTTCTGAAGAGTCTCTGTTAGCCCGAGCCTCACTTTTGCACCTACGGCCCCACCAAATCCATTTACTCTATTTTTAGATTTTAATAGATTTATTCGTAACATTACTGTTAAGCGTTTCTTTAACCTTAAAACAACCAAAGTCACAAAGGATACTGATACCGATTCCATGGATCTGTCCTATCAGTCAAGACCTTTTTCAGAATTGTAGTGTCCCTGAAAAATAGCCCTAGACCATCTCGAACTCTTGTATACAGAGGATTCAGATGATTATGTAGAATTACTTACTCAACATCTTCTACATCACCACCGATAGTCCAAACCAAGTTTAGACCAAAATCCATATTTTACCCGACCTACTCTAAAGGGCCATACAACAAAGCTTTTATCAAGTAGTATTTAGCGATATCTTACCATGTGTGAACAAACCTCCATCCTTAAACGTTCCTCCAATCTTCCGGTAGCAGAAACCATTGCTCTCAAAAAATTGACTGAGAACAAATCTATAATCATACGTCAAGCCGATAAAGGTGGAGGGATAGTGATTCAGAACTTGATTGACTATCAAACAGAGAGCTCACGTCTCCTGTCCGATACCTCAACTTATCAAAAACTAAAGAGTGACCCTTTGCCAACTTTTTCTCAGGAGGCCCATGAACTGGTAAATGCTGGTAAATGCAGCTAAAGCCGAAGGATTGGTGACTAAAACTGAAGTCGCCTTCCTATTACATGATTTTTACAAGAGGCCTTATTTTTACCACTTACCTAAAGTCCATAAAAATCTATCTAATCCACCAGGAAGACCCATAGTTGCAGCAATGGAGAGTGTCACCAGTTACTTTTCAATCTATATAGATAATTTTCTACAGCCTAGTGGTGAACCTCCCTTCCTATATAAAGGATAGTATACATTTACTCCAGACACTACAACCTTATCGTTGGGAAAAGACTTATCGCTGGCTTTCCCTCGATGTGGTATCACTATACACGTCGATACCCCATTATGTTGGCCTTCGCGCTACCGAATACTTCCTAAACCAAGATCCATTCCTCAACCCTCGGCAGGCACATTTTCTATTGGATATGCTCAAATTCTGCCTCACACATAATTATTTTGAAAACAACGGCGAGTTCTTTATTCAGACCCAAGGCACCGCTATGGGCGCCAATTTTGCACCCAGTTATGCAAATTTAACTATGGGTCATTGGGAATCTTTGCACATTTGGCGCAACAATCCCTTTTCCTCTCATCTTGTATACTTCGGCCGATACATAGATGATATAGTAATCATCTGGGATGGTCCAGACATCCTAATTCCCAGATTCCTGGAACACTGCAATTCCAATAATATGGGCCTATCATTCACAGCAGTTACAGATGAAAAAACCTTATCCTTTTTAGATCTAGAGCTTTTCTTTGACAATACTACCATCTGTGCCCAAAATTTTGTCAAGCCTACTGCCGGTAACTCTTTCCTTCATTTTGGGAGCTGTCACCATCCACGATGGATAAAAAATATCGCGAAAAGTCAATTCTGCCGATTGAAGCACAATTGCACAAGACAGCAGGACTACGTCACCCATGGCCTTAAACTTAGGGAAAAGTTTTCTGAAAAAGGTTATCCTGATTATTTAATAGAAGGTGCATTCCAACACTATTCTACTACTGATTTAGTCCCCAAAATCCCTAAAACACAGGATAGAAAAGAAAATTCTCAACCAGTGCGCTTTGTGACACAATTCCACAGTCAATTTAGACAAATGGAGAGAATCTTGGCCAAACACTGGCCTATACTGAAAGAGGACCCACATCTAAAATCCTCCCTGTCAGAACGCCCGACGATGAGTTATAGAAGAGCTAAAAATTTAAAGGCGAGTATAGCGCCGAGTAAAATTAATAATAAAATCAAAAGAAACAGTGCCTCTCCCTCTTTAACATTCTTTCACATCAAAGGGATGTACCAGTGTAGGAAAGCCCGCTGCCTCACCTGTCCCCATGTTACGCATCGACAAAAGGATTTTACTTGCAGGGGCAAGCAGTATATTTTGCCAGACTTTTTCACATGTTCCTCTGAATATGTGGTATACTGTCTTACCTGCCCCTGCGGCCTCTTTTATGTAGGTCATACTATTCAGACCTTACGGAAGAGGTTTGGCGAGCACCGCAACTTTGTTGAGAAAGGTCTCGATAAGTACAGTGTCGCCAGACATTTTAAAGAATTTCACCAAGAATCCTCCTCTGAACTTCGGGTCTGGGTTATAGAGGCCATCTCCAGGTCCCTCCCACAAGCTGAAAGATATAAAAAATTGTGTGAAAGGAAAAATTATTGGATTTTTACCTTAGATTGTTTGTCGCCCCGAGGGTTAAATGAGGGCCTTGAGATTAACATTCTACTCTAATTTTTAATTTTTTAATATTTTAACATTTTGAATCTATATTATATCCCATCAGGAGTATGACAATAATATTTTGAAATATTTTGATATCTTTATTTTTAAAATCGTTTTTTAACACCAATTTTAATATAAATTTTTATGTAAATTTCCATCAAAATCCTTTTTTTGATATATCCCAACTCTGAAGTACGTCCACTTACCTGGTTGTATGCTTTACATGCAGGTAAGCTGTATGTGTCCCCTTAACATCCCCATCATAATTTTTATTTTTATTCTCATTCTTATTCCTATTCATTTTGCACATCCAGTGCATTTATAGTTTCTTGTTCCCTATGAGGGTATACCCATTTTTTGTTTTAGTGTATCTGATTAACCGCTATAAAAGAAATCTATATCGCCATAAAATGCTTCCTAATATACCCGGTTCCAAGTATCATATTAAGTGATATTAGTATTTCTTCTTTCCTGTTCTTCTCTTTCTTATATACTTCAATTAATACTTCAATTAATTCTTTTAAGCTTTGAAGTGTGTTTTTTATCATATGACCCGTGTGTGTGATGACCCGGTATTGATTCCTCTTCATGTGTAGTGAAAAAAATTTTGCCAACCAATTAGCTCCGTCTGAGCCAGACTTATGTCCCTCAACCAACATGGCCCCCATAGAGCCTGACGAAGAGGCACGCATGCCTCGAACGCGTGCACCGCCCCGTGACCTATCCCGGAAGTGACGTTCCGCTGTTTTGCGTTCCACGGCTTCGTTCCCCTGCCGCTACACGGCTGCTACACGGCTCCCCTGTCGTCTCGCTGGTTCAGCAGCGTCAGATGACCATCCAGGGACCCCCACAGAGGCTGTGACCTGTATGTGCCGGAGGAACTGTCTGCCGAGTGCCTTCCTCGCAAAGAGAATTGTTACCATCCTTCTATCACTTCCAGCAGACTTCACCTACCCGGGATCCCATTCACGGATGATACTGTATTGATATGCTCTAAACTATGTTTGTGAGTACCCATCTCATACGATCTTATCTGTTTATCCATTTTTAATAAATTTAATGCTACGTTTAGAGGGCGCCGCTTTCTTTGTTTTTTGTATGCTTTCAGATTTGCTTCTACTCGACAAGCTGGCAGCCCCCTCAGCATCAGTTTAATTTTTTCTATCATTATATAAACGTGATCCTTTTGGACTGAACTATTTTATATGAACGATTCCTACTAATCCTGGAACTTGTCATCCCTTTACGTCCCTACACCCGTTCTTTTATATGCAAGCATTTTTTACTTGCGAATGTATATATAAGACTCCCCAACTCATTATCGTAGTATTCTCACTTCTTCTGAAGAGCGCTTGATTTCAATGTTTGTTTTGGTAAGTGAAGGAGGACTGCACTAAGGAAAAGGAAGCTATTTAGGGGAAAAAAATACCTTTACAACCCCTTTAACAACAGATTAACTAAACTGCAGGAGATTCAGGAGAAATTGATTGCCGAGTGCCTTCCTCGCAAAGAGAATTGTTACCATCCTTCCATCACTTCCAGCAGACTTCACCTACCCGGGATCCCATTCACGGATGATACTGTATTGATACGCCCTAAACTATGCATGTTTGTGAGTACCCATCTCATACGATCTTATCTGTTTATCCATTTAAAAAAAAATTTAATGCTACGCTTAGAGGGCGCCGCTTTCTTTGTTTTTTGTACTCCTTCACTTACCTCATCCTTCGATTTTTGCTTATTCCTTATTTTTGCTCACTTCTTGTTCTTCTGTCTGTAACTACACACCGTAATGCGAGGCTTTCTCCTTGGTGTGGAGAAAGCCTCTTGAGGTGGGCAGGGGCGAGCAGAAGTGTCAGGATGCCCACTAACACACAGCTCCTTTCTCTATCTGCAAAGTAGAGTGTCCTGACTTGCCTGCTCGCCCTCTCAAGAGGCTTTCTCCACACCAGGGAGAAAGCCTTGCATTACTGCGTGTAGTTACAGACAGAAGAACAAGAAGTGAGGATTTCTCAGAAGAAATAAGGACATTTAAAAGCAAAATCGAAGGATGAGGTAAGTGGTGGAGGGCTGCACTAAGGTAAAGGAAGCTATTTAGGGGATTTTTTTTTACCTTTACAACCACTTTAACAGAAGAAATTGGAGTTGAGGTAGGGATATCAGGAATAAAAACTGGATGATACCCAGTGTTTAAAGAGGAGGTAAACCCTGGTAGGTTTTACTTCCTCTTTATTTCCCTGCAAAGGTAAAGCATATTGGGCTGCTATGCATCGCATAGTAGCCCATCATGTATCACTTACCTGAAACCAAAGCCTGCAATGTCACTGCTGTCCCCTGTTGCAGGAAGCGTCCATCTTTATCCCTCTTTCTTCCAGGGCCACGAACTCCAGCTCTGTGACTGGCCGGAGTCCTGTGGCATGCCCTTTCTTTAGAAATGGCACGATCGCCGTTTCTAAAGTGCGTCTACGCCATTATCTATGGCACTCGTCTCAATTGTAAATATGTCCTAAACCGTGGAAAGTTTAGGAGATATTTCCAGCACCTAGAGGTAAGCCTTAATCTAGGCTTACCTGTGGGTAAACATGGTTGTACAATGTGTGGTCCACCCAGTCATCCTGAAGATAACTGACAAAATATCAAAGGTACTGCTGCAAGGTTTGTTTAGTCCTCTTGGTCTAACCATTACAAGGCCACAATGTTTGACATTTTTCTTATAACCAGGCCACCCAAAGGAACATGACTAAAGAAAAAGTTCTTCAGTCTTAGAAACCCCAAAATGCCCCACAAGTTTTGAGTCACGAACCAACCTGAGGGCTTCAACCCGAGCAGTGTACAAGAGAGAAGTACATAGAGACAATTTGCATGAGTCCAAAAGCTGTTCTTGTACTCAAGGTTAATATCCGTAGGAGAATGATTGAGAAGTGGGTCATTCTCATACCCCTCTTTGCGGAATCTCAAGAATGTCTTGAAACTCGTGACCCTAGGAAGTTATTTTGAGGCAGGATTGGTACATTCAGCATTGCCTTCTTAAATAGGTTCAGTCAACATCCTCGATAAGGCATCGACCTTACCATTTCTTGACCCAGGTTGCTATGAGATAATACAATTGAAAATTAAGCGACCAACATGCTTGTTTAGAAGACATCCTCTTGGCAAAACAATGAATTCTAGATTCTTGTGATCAGTGGGAACAGTTACTGGATGCATTGTTCCTTCTAGCAGATGCCTATATTCAGAAAAGGCTTCCTTAATTGCCAGGAACTCCTTATTCCCATTGTCATAATTATTTTCAGCTGACGACATTAAGCAAGAAAAATACGCAAAAGGATGAAGCTGCATCTTTTCTCCTTTTTGCTGAGAAAGGATAGCTCCCATTGTCTGAGACTGACGCATTCCCATTCCACTATAAAATAAACTTCAGGATTGGTATGTACTTATATTGGTGTAACAGAGTATTTAGCTTACTAAAAGCAATCTGTGCCTAGGGTGACTACACAAAGGGCAACCCTTTCTTTGTCAGCTGTGTAATTGGTGCTATCACCTTAAAGGAGTTTCTTATGAATTTTCTGAAAAAAGTTGGCAAATTCATCAAATCGTTTTATTTACTTAACATTTCCAGGGACATGGCAATTAACCACTGGTTTGTCTCAGGGTCCATGCTCTCTCCTTTAGGATAAATAATATGTCCCAAGAACTGAATCTGGGTTTATTCAAACTCCAATTTAATATAAATTTGGTTCTTCCTTAACCTTTCAAAGACAACATGTTTGTGATGTTCCTTCAGGTTATTAGAAAAGATGAGAATATCATTCAGATAAGCAATGATCTTGAAAAGTATCATTGATGAAGTGTTGGAAAGTTGCAGGAGCATTGCAGAGGCCAAAAGGAACAACCAAGGGCCCAAAATGCCCATATCTGGTTCTAAAGGCCCCCTAAAAAGGCCCCCTAAATGACCCCTGTAAACCTAGTTTTGTCAGGGCCGGTGCAAGGATTTTTGACACCCTAGGCAAAACCTCATTGGCTCCACCCCCTTTGCACTGTCCATGTATACACCACCTTTTTATAGACTGCTACCATTGGGGGGAGCGGAGTCAGTCACTGGCCCAGCGCATGATACGCATGCAGCGTATGTGGGAGCCTGGAGGGGGGGCACTGGCACGGCGCCCCTGACTAATGTGCGCTGTCTATAGGTAGTGTCGGCCCTGTACAGGGTATACGCACACAAATAATCAAGGCACTGTTGATCAGTGCAGGCCCATTAGTGTTGCCTATCAGTGCCACCTATAAGTCTCCATCAGTGCCATTTATCAATTTATCAGTGCAGCCTCCTAGTGCCCATCAGTTTTGCCTCATCAGTGCCCATTATTGGAGAATCCCTCATGGGGACAGCAGGTGTACAGACTTGGGAATTCAGCACAGGGATGGTGGGAACCCCTCATAATGGGCACAACAGGTGTACAGACCCAGTACAGGTGTACAGACCCAGGAACTCAGAACAGGGATGGTGGGAACCTCATAATGAGCACAGCGGGTGTACAGACCAGGGGAACTCAGCACAGGATATAAATGTAACATTTAAGAACACCAACTCCAAAGCTGAAACTATAAGATTCAAATAGACACTCCTCCCGTCACTACCATAGCTAACGTATGCATATGAGAACTCAGCACAGGGATGGTGGGAACCTCATAATTAGCACAGCGGGTGTACAGACCAGGGGAACTCAGCACAGGGATGGTGGGAACCTCATAATGAGCACAGCGGGTGTACAGACCAGGGGAACTCAGCACAGGGATGGTGGGAACCTCATAATGAGCACAGCGGGTGTACAGACCAGGGGAACTCAGCACAGCGATGGTGGGAACCTCATGAGCACAGTGGGTGTACAGACCAGGGGAACTCAGCACAGCGATGGTGGGAACCTCATAATGAGCACAGCGGGTGTACAGACCAGGGGAAATCAGCACAGGGATGGTGGGAACCTCATAATTAGCACAGCGGGTGTACAGACCAGGGGAACTCAGCACAGCAATGGTGGGAACCTCATAATGAGCACAGCGGGTGTACAGACCAGGGGGACTCAGCACAGCGATGGTGGGAACCTCATAATGAGCACAGCGGGTGTACAGACCCGGGAACTCAGCACAGGGATGGTGGGAACCTCATGAGCACAGCGGGTGTACGGATCTGGGGAACTCAGCACAGGGATGGTGGGAACCTCATAATTGAGCACAGCGGGTGTACAGACCAGGGGAACTCAGCACAGGGATGGTGGGAACCTCATAATGAGCACAGCGGGTGTACAGACCAGGGGAACTCAGCACAGGGATGGTGGGAACCTCATAATGAGCACAGCGGGTGTACAGACCAGGGGAACTCAGCACAGGGATGGTGGGAACCTCATAATGAGCACAGCGGGTGTACAGACCAGGAGAACTCAGCACAGGGATGGTGGGAACCTCATAACGAGCACAGCGGGTGTACAGACCCGGGAACTCAGCACAGGGATTGTGGGAACCTTTTGAGCACAGTGGGTGTACGGATCTGGGGAACTCAGCACAGGGATCGTGGGAACCTCATAATGAGCACAACAGGTGTACAGACCAGGGGAACTCAGCACAGGGATGGTGGCAACCTCATAATGAGCACAGCGGGTGTACAGACCAGGGGAACTCAGCACAGGGATGGTGGGGACCTCATAATGAGCACAGCGGGTGTACAGACCAGGGGAACTCAGCACAGGGATGGTGGGAACCACATAATGAGCACAGCGGGTGTAAAGACCAGGGGAACTCAGCACAGGGATGGTGGGAACCTCACCTCATAATGAGCACAGCGGGTGTACAGACCCGGGAACTCAGCACAGGGATTGTGGGAACCTCATGAGCACAGCGGGTGTACGGATCTAGGGAACTCAGCACAGGGATGGTGGGAACCTCATAATGAGCACAGCGGGTGTATGGACCTCTGGACAGGGAGGGCAGCATTTACTAGAACTGATTGGCTGTATTTTCTTCCTGCACCTGCTGACTGCTGGTGGAAGGGAGATGAGGAAAATACCCCTTTTAGATGAAGGAAAATACAGCTGAGTTTAACTCTGGTGTGTGTCATTCCGACCTGAAGGAACTTTTCACTGTCATATAAGGGAGGTGGGCTGAGTGAGTACAGAGTGCAGTTTGCGGAGCAGTCAGTGGTGTGTAATGGGTGGCATTTTCAAATAGCAGCAGTCATTGTATTTTCCTCCTCTAATGTCTCCTAGTCCATAATACCCAGGATGTGCGGCTCCCCAGCTAGGACTCCAGTGTGTATCAGTGCTCAGGAGGAGTGTCGGGAGCTGGTGAAGACACTTCCAGGCTGCTGTGTGTAATGTATTGTCGGTAGGAGGGGAGCGCAGTTCACTCCCATATAGTGCGGAGCGGCTTCAACAAAAATCATCCGCTTTCCCCAGTAACTGAGCCACACCACCTCTACACTCAACCCCCTCCTTGTGTTTGTCAGTCATCTCAGACTGACACCCGACTCTCCACACAAGGGCAAGACTAGGTCTTGCACATCTCCACACCAGAAAGCCGTGTACACAGCAGATGTAGTTGCGCTCTTGATGACAGTGCTCTCTAGGCGGCTGCCTAATCCGCCTAGTGGTAGCGCCGGCCCTGAGTTTTGTAGACTCTTTCCAACATTTCAGAGATTAACAGAAGTGGATAACGGTTTTTAATAGTGATTCTATTCAAGTACCTGTAGTCAATGCATAGACGCAAGGTGGAATCTTTTTTTTCAACAAAGAACAGGCTGCCCGTGCAGGAGACATGGAGGGTCTAACAAAGCCCTTCTCTAAATTCTCATCAAGCCACTCCCTGAGTACCTTTAATTCAGGTTTTGACAGATTGAAAAGGTGACCAAAAGGTATTTTAGCCACTGGGCAATGAGGAGGTCACTAATCAGCATTCTTCTTATCACAGTCAACCCAGAACTCATGATATTGTGGAGGCAGGTTGTCATATGACTGTGTAGTAACTACATCCACCTGTGATCTCTTGACTGGTGGCGAACTTGTTCGACAACCTTTTAGGTTCTCTATAGTATTCACAATGGGGATTTCATGCAATTTTTAACATGTGCTTCCCAGTTGATGGATGGATTATGAATTGAAAACCAAGGAATGCCCAGGATGACAGGAAATTTGGGTGACATAATCAGCTGGAAATGACAACAATCAGCCTCAAATTTAAGTTAAGGATGTACCATCAACCCTCTCTATATCAATAGGGGAAGATTTATTTATTGTTTGGATATTATTGCTTTTGGCAAATTCTATGTCCATAAAGTTCTCTCCAGCTTCAGAGTCCAGCATAACATAGCAAGGAATTTCAATGCCCTCAGACATGAGTTTAATAAAAATGGCAAAATGAGATAATAGAGAATACATTTTTTTCTCTTCATGAATTGATGGGGAGATAGACTGGGTAACAGTTTATTTGTTCAGGCACAATCACATCAGTCAAAGCAATTGTTCTTCTAACCTTGTTAACCTTGTTAGGACAGTTAATTGCGAAATGACCAGAGTTCCCACAATCATGACATGAGTTCTCAAAACAACTTCTCTCTTTCTCCAAGTGAGTAGAAATGGATCTCTTAAAGCGCTGAATTTTTTTTTGTTCCTGCAAGGTAAAGGCATAATGTGCTAGTATGCATCACATACTAGCACATTATGTTAAACTTACCTTAAAACAAAGCTCTTCCAAGAGGGAGTGGCTTAGTGATGTCAGCATAAAGGCGTAATTTCTGGAGCTCTGCACGGACCAGAGCCAAGAACCTCCAGTTAGACTGTACAGACAAGCCGCTCTCTCATGGCCACTGGTCTCTGAGCCTAAACCCTGATTGTGACAGAGTCAGGGGTTCTAGTGTTATTGAAGTTTCAGCTAGTTTAGAGAGTAGGGGTTTTTCTCAAAAAGGACGTGATACCAGAGCAATTTCACAGGTTATGCTACAAAGTACCTGTCTCCGAGTGGTACCTCTAGCATAAGTTACTAACTGTGGGATACACATGTATTAAGCTTTTTATATACTGTATATCGAAGAATAAAACTTTCCAAGACATTCCATGCATTTTTTTTTCAAGGGGGTAAGCTGAGCGAATACTAGATTATTTGTAAGAGACTGGGCAATATGTTGGATTGGGAGCTGTAAAAGGAGGGATAGGGTAGTTTCAGTTTGTCCTGCAGGTCAAAAAATGACAAAAGCTTAAGTGTGCAATGATCTGCTAAATCTCCTAATCTGAACAGAAAGTTCCTTCTCCAGGGCTGTATCATTGATGTTTGTAAACTCTTAGGCCGCGTACACATGTCCGATGAAAACAGTCCGCAGACCGTTTTCATCGGACATGTCTCCGGGGATCTTTTGGTCTGATGGTGTGTTCACACGATCAAACCAAAATCCCCGCGGACAGACAGCGCGGTGACGTTGACGCCACGACGTCCGCAAACCAGAAAGTAAATTGCTTCCCCGCATGCGTCAAATCCATTTGACGCATGCGGGGGATTTCGGTCCACTGGTTAGGCGTACTAACCAACGTACATGTCCGACGGACAGGTTTCCAGCGGACAAGTTTTAAAGCATGTTTTAAAACTTTTGTCCGCTAATAACCTGTCCACTAGGCCGTACACACGATCGGATATGTCTGCTGAAACTGGTCTTTGGACCAGTTTCAGCGGACATGTTCGATCGTGTGTACGTGACCTAAGGAATATTCAGAGCGCATAGAAAAGAAGTCTGCAGTCATTTCATATAGATTTAGTTAAGTGCATTGGGGCTAAGAGAGCAGAGATCATGCACCCTGAACACCAGAGTAAAGAATTAGAAAGGATGGTCACCAACCATAATATCTCAAATTCTGTCCATTGATTATAAGACCAAAGTGTAGCCCAAGGTGCTAGGTGTCTTAGATGGGCCTCATAATAATATTTCAAGCCTGCAAAATAATTAGTGGGAATGCTATCAATAGCATTCCCAGTATAGATATTCGTTTTTTATTATTCTTAATTTTATTATTAGTGGGAATGCTTAATAAGCATTCCCAGTATTGATATTCGTTTTTTATTATTCTTTTTATCCTTTAATTTTATTCCGTACGTTATTTGGCTCTGCGTAACTTCGGCATACTTTCAGCAATTGAGACCATTCAACTTTTAAAATGTTCAATTTGTTCAGCTAATGATGGGACTTCTTCAAGTTTTTTTGTAATATTTATACTTTTTAAAATATTACGCTTTTAGTCACTTTTTTAACATTGAAGTCAATGAGAACATCCTTTTACCTCTTAAAATCTCATGTGCTACCAAAACTTTCAGCTCCTTCATACTTTCACTGACAGACACCAAACAAACTTTAAAACGGTCACAAAATATTGAGCTATCCGGCTATGACTTTTCAGATTGATATCTTTTATAACTTTTGTGAAAAATCAACTTACGTTTACAGATTTTTTCAGAAAATTTTATTGATTACACAGTTTTCCTATGGAGCTGGCTTAGAGTGGATCATGTGATCATTAGAGTGAGAACATTGAAAAAAATCCAATTATCTATAAAAAAAGGGGGAACAAATTGCTCTCACGCCCACAATATCTACTTGTCATACACAATTTATATATCAAATCGTATGTATTTGTGTCTGGTTTCAGGCAATGTGATCAGTTTTGTGATACGCATTTTACTTTTAGTTGCTGGAGCTTCTAAAGGACAAGAGTTCCAAAATTGCTCCCATTGACTGTCATTCTAAACAGCATTTAACCTCCCTGGCGGTCTTCCCGTGTGTGGCACGGGGTGAGATTTTTAAGCTATCCCGTGCCACACACGGACTTGCCTCGCTGGATGCAGAAAAAAAGTTTACTTACCTTTTCTCTGCGATCCAGCGATGAATCCCCGCAGTACACGGCGGCCGTATGTCCGCCTGATGCTGTGTGTACCGCCGATTCCCTTCCCTGCGAGCGTCGCGACGTAGGGGGGGGGAACGGCGCCAAATTCAAAAATGTAAACAAACACTATACATACAGTACACTGTAATCTTATAGATTACAGTACTGTATGTAAAAAATACACACCCCCCATGTCCCTAGTGGTCTGCCCTGTACACTACATGTCCTTTTATATAATAAAAACTGTTCTTTCTCCCTGCAAACTGTAGATTGCCCATAGCAACCCAAAAGTGTCCCTTTATGGCAAAAATTGTTTTAGAGCAGCTAAAAAACAGCGATAATAAATCAGATATCAAATCTTGCAGAATTTAGCGATAGCGATTTATGGGGAAATTCGTCATAAAAAAAAAATAATGACAGCAAAAATTCTGCAACTGAGCAAATTTCAGTGATTTTGATTTGATTACATTATTGAATAATTTTTTACTAATAATTTATATTATTTATTTGTTATAATTTTTTATAATTATTTATTATATTATAATTTTTAATAAAAAAAAAAAAAAAATCATACCCGGGATGCCTATTAGACTCTTGTTTGGATAGATTTCAGTGAGTTATTCCTAAGAATTACAAGCCTACAGTATAAAACGCCCAATTCCCTTGCAAATAATGGTACCGCTTTAAGCACCTAAAATCTGAAAGAATCATACCGCCAGGGAGGTTAAAATTTGCCAGTAAAACGTACAAAGACACTCTTTTCTAAATCACTGACATGGCCACATTTTTAAGTTCATCAACATAAATTTCATATCGATGCGTTCACAAAGGCTGTGTCTTTTAAACGGTGAAGTCGCTGTATCGATCGCATGTATGGTTGTGGATTTATAAAGGTTTGTTTGAAGGGTTCGGTAACTCATTTGGTGTGTGGATTAAAGGCTTTTGTAACGGTATTTGTTTCCCTAAATAGCTTCCTTTACCTCAGTGCAATATTCCTCCTCACTGACCTGGGGGGGACCTCTTGAGGGGGGAGGGGCGGCCAGGAAGTCAGGACGCTCTCTACTTTGCAGATAGAGAAAGGAGCTGTGTGTTAGTGGGCGTCCTGCTCACTCCCTCCCCCCTCAAGAGCCTTTCTTCACACCAGGGAAAAAGCCTTGCATTACTGTGTGGAGTTACAGACAGAAGAACAGGAAGTGAGGGTTTCTCAGAAGAAATAAGGACATTTAAAAGCAAAATCAAAGGATGAGGTAAGTGAAGGAGGATTGCACTAAGGTAAAGGAAGCTATTTAGGGAAAATTATTTTTCCTTTACAACACCTTTAATGATCAAAGAGAGGCTTTATAAGTACTGAAGGAACACTGCTTGTATGTCCTAAAGATAGTATAGTGGTTATGGTGAATGGCATTTGTGCGGGCTTAGCAATTCAGCTATTCAGCATTCCCACGTATTTTCCTCAGGAAATGCATTTTCTAGTTCCGTACGTTTTTTGGCTCTGCGTAACTTCGGCATACTTTCAGCAATTGAGACCATTCAACTTTTAAAATGTTCATCTCATTCAGCTCACGATGGGACTTCAAGTTTTTTTTGTACTATTTATACTTTTTAAAATATTAAGCTTTTAGTCACTTTTTTCAACATTGAAGTCAATGAGAGCATCCTTTTTACCGCTTAAAATCTCATGTGCTAGCAAAAGTTTCAGCTCCTTCATACTTTCACTTGCAGACACAAAATATTCAGCTATCCGGCTATGACTTTTCAGATTGATATCTTTTATAGTTTTTGTAAAAAAACAATTTACGTTTACTGATTTTTTCAGAAAATGTTATCGATTAAACAGTGTGTCTATGGAGCTGGCTTAGAGTGGGTCATGTGATCATTAGAGTGAGAGAGGATTAAAAAATACATTATCTTTAAAAAAGGGGGAACAAATTGCTCTCAAGATCTACTTGTCATACACAATTTATATATCAAATCGTAGGTATTTTTGTTGCCTGGTTTCAGGCAATGTGATCAGTTTTGTGATAGGCATTTTACTTTTAGTTGCTGGAGCTTCTAAAGGACAAGAGTTCCAAAATTTCTCCCATTGACTGTCATTCTAAACAGCATTTAAAATTTGCCAGTAAAACGTACAAAGACACTCTTTTCTAAATCGCTGACATGACCACATTTTTAAAATTATCAACATAAATTTCATATTGATGCTTTCACAAAGGCTGTGTCTTTTAAACGGTGAAGTCGATGTATCGATCTCATGTACGGTTGTGGATGTATTAAGGTTTGTTTGAAGGCTTATTTCACTTATTAGGTGTGTGGATTAAAGGCATTTGTAATGCTATTTCTTTCCCTAAATAGCTTCCTTTACCTCAGTGCAATATTCCTCCTCACTGACCTGGGGGGGACCTCTTGAGGGGGGAGGGGCGGCCAGGAAGTCAGGACGCTCTCTACTTTGCAGATAGAGAAAGGAGCTGTGTGTTAGTGGGCATCCTGCTCACTCCCTCCCCCCTCAAGAGGCTTTCTTCACACCAGGGAAAAAGCCTTGCATTACTGTGTGGAGTTACAGACAGAAGAACAGGAAGTGAGGGTTTCTCAGAAGAAATAAGGACATTTAAAAGCAAAATCAAAGGATGAGGTAAGCGAAGGAGGACTGCATTAAGGTAAAGGAAGCTATTTAGGGAAAATTATTTTACCTTTACAACACCTTTAATGATCAAAGAGAGACTTTATAAGTACTGAAGGAACACTGCTTGTATGTCCTAAAGATAGTATAGTGGCTATGGTGAATGGCATTTGTGCGGGCTTAGCAATTCAGCTATTATGCATTCTTACGCATTTTCCTCAGGAAATGTATTTTCTAGTATTAAATTAGAATCTTCCTTATTCAGGGCAGAATTGCTTCCCCAAGGTCCCAGGTGCAGACCCTCAAGTCAAGATGACACCCTCAGTTCACGTCTGCATGAGGGTTCTGGGAATAATGGTACCCTCCTTCAAGATAGTTCTCTCTGCCCAGTTTCAATTCAGACCTCTTCAATTCAACATACCCACAACATGTAACAAGCAAATCCAATCCTTGGATCTCCCAATGCTTCTGTTCAATCTGAAAAAAACTCTCCCTGATATAGTGGATCTAAAATTCTGCCCTGGAGTTGGCTAAGTATTTCCTTCACATGCTCTAGGACAGGGATCTCCAACCTATGGCCCTCCAGTTGTTCAGGAACTCCAATTGCCATCATGCCCAGTCATGTCTGTGAATGTCAGAATTTTACAATGCCTTATAGGATGTATAGTTCGAAAACAGCTGGAGATCCCTGCTGTGAAGGATGGTGACAACAGATGCCAGTTTTACAGGCTGGGGTGGAATTGATAACTCCCTGACTGTTCAGAGAGCATGGTCCCCACATGATTTGTAACATCCAATCAATATTCTGCAGATAAAAGCCATACAATTTATCTGTGATGCTGGACCGCATTTCCTAACTGATTGGCATATTTTCCCTTCTCCAACTCCAAGAGGATTATCATTGCATTTGGAAGGTTAACACTGCTTAGTGCAGGAAACTAAGTCCCAGGAAATACTCTATCAATCATATTTTGGCCTGTCTGGTCTCAACCAGCGTGTGACCTTGAGAACCCTTAAGGGACAGGTTTCTGCATTATCCATTCTCTTCCAGAAACATCTGATCTAATTCCTAATCAAGACTTTTCTTAAGGGAGTTGATCATATGTTTCCCCCAATTCAACATCCATTCACCTTGGGGTGTAAACCAAGTGCACTTTGTACTTCAGAGACCTTCCTTTGAACTAAAAATTCAACATCCATTCACCTTGGGGTGTAAGCCTAGCGCTCTTTGTACTTCAGAGACCTTCCTTTGAACTAAAAATTCAACATCCATTCACCTTGGGGTGTAAGCCTAGCGCTCTTTGTACTTCAGAGACCTTCCTTTGAACCAATTAGACATATTTAGTTGGAAGACCTCACTTGTAAGGTTGTCTTCCTGGTGGCCTTTATATCTGTTTCTCATGTTTCTGCATTGGCAGCTATTAACTAGGGATGAGCCAGATGTTCAAGCTGAACAGCAAACATTAAAAAGTGTTTGTGGCAAATTTGTAAGCCGCGGAACACCATTTAAAAGTCCATGGGACGCTAACATGAAGAATAGGGATGAGCTTCGCGTTCAAAACGAACGTATGTTCGACTCTAACATCGTCCGTTCGTTCGTTCGTCTAATTTCGAACAAAAACGATCGTTCGCGGCAAATTCGAATGAAACGGAACAACCGTTTTTAAAACCTTTTTTCCATTGATACTACTATCAATGGAAAAAAAAAAAGTTTTAAAAACGGTCGTTTTTTTCAGGAGTCCTGCTCCTGAAAAAACGACCGTTTTTAAGACTTTTTTCCATTGATACAGGTTCCCTGGGGCAAAACCCGGGTTCTGAAAGACGTTTTCCAACAATAACTTGAAAATTAGTCTTTAAAACGACCGTTTTTAAAAAAAATGTTCCATTGATACTACTATCAATGGAAAAAAAAGTTTTAAAAACGGTCGTTTTTTCAGGAGTCCTGCTCCTGAAAAAACGACAGTTTTTAAGACTTTTTTCCATTGATACATGTTCCCTGGGGCAAGACCCGGGTTCTGAAAGACGTTTTCCAACAATAACTTGAAAATTGGTCTTTAAAATTGATCGTTAGACTTTCTAAATTCGAAACGTTCGAAGTCCCATAGACTTTAATGGGGTTCTAAATGTTCGTGCGAACGATCGGACCGTTCGACGGTTCTGGTGCGAACCGAACGCGGGGGTGTTCGGCTCATCCCTAATGAAGAACAAAAAGTGCTAATTTTAAAGGCTTATATGCCTATAAGTTATTGCCATATAAAGTGCTTGGGGACCTGGGTCCTGCCCCAGGGGACATGTATCAATGCAAAAAAAGTTTTAAAAACTGATTTTTTTTCGGGAGCAGTGATTTTAATAATGCTTAACGTGAAACAATAAAAATCAAATATTTCTTTAACCAGTTAAGGACCGATGCACGGCTATTTACGTCAGCAGAATAGCACGGCTGGGCACATGGACATACAGGTACATCCCCTTTAAGATGCCCAGCCGTGGGTCATGAGCGCGCCACCGGCAGCGCCCAGCACGCTCGTGACCCAGTCCTGTCCTCAGTGTCTGTGAACACGGGATCCGCAGATCCAATCGCCGCCGGTGTCCCGCGATTGGGTCACAGAGAGGAAGAACGGGGAGAGGGAGAGTGTAAACAAACATTGCCTGTTCTTCCTAGTGTGGCTGTCAGTGATCGTCTGTTCCCTATGTTAGAGAATGACGATCAGTGACATCACACGCATAGCCACACCACCCCACAGTAAGAACACTCCCTTAGTACACACTTAACCCCTACAGCGCCCCCTCCTGGTTAACCTCTTCACTGCAAGTGTCATTTTCACAGTAATCCGTCCATTTTTATAGCACTTTTCGCTGTGAAAATGATAATGGTCCCAAAAATGTGTCAAGTGTACGCAATAATGTCACAGTCACGAAAAAAAATCGCTGATCACCACCATTAGTAGTAAAAAAAGAATATTAATAAAAATGCCATAAAACTATCCCCTATTTTGTAAACGCTATATATTTTTTTGTTTGTTTTCAATGTTTTTATTAAAGTTTTTATAAGAATAAAGATACAATAAATTATATCTGATATTGCAATAAAACAAATAAACAATTATACATTGAAGAAAACATGCGTTTTCGAGTTTCCTCGGTTGTATCATTAAGTCGTTATAGTCAGATTCAAGTTAGACTAAAAATGTAAGCACTAAGGGCCAGATCCACAAACAATTTCAATTCAGCATCGCCGTATCTTTGTTTTGTATCCACAAAACAAGATACGCCGTTTTTTTGCGTAGATACGCCATCTTACGCCGTCCTATTTAAGTTTAATATTTACGCTGGACGCTAGGGGCGCTTCCGTATATTTTCCACGTCAAATATGCAAATGAGCTAAATACGCCGATCCACGAACGTACGCACGGCCGGCGCAGTGTTTTTACGTTGTTTGCGTAAGCGTAGGTCTGGCGTAAAGTTACCCCTGCTGTATAGAGGCGTACGTAATGTTAAGTATGGACGTCGGGCCAGCAACGATTTTTCCGTCGTTCGCCTAAACCATTCGCGAATAGGGAATTGTGTAAGTTACATTCACGTCGTTTTCATTGACTATTTTCGACGTGATTTCGCGCATGTGCACTGGGATATCTCCACGGACGGCGCATGCGCCGTTCAGAAAAAAACATAATTTACGTGGGGTCAAGCTGATTTAAGTTAAATCACGCCCACAGCTTTGTAATTTGAATTGCAACAATTACACTACGCCGCTGTAAGATACAGCGGAAAGTGTTTGTGGATAAGGATACGCCGATGTAACTTACAGCGGTGTAGTGTAACTTAGATAGGCTATGCCAGCGCCAGTTCTTTGTGGATCTGGCCCTAAATCTCTATATGGTCTTAAGGACCAATTTAGTTATAACAGGTTTAATTTAGAAGAAGAAAAAAGGAAAACAGAGATAGTAGAGGTAAAAAAGAGAGAAAGAAATAAAAAAAATAAGGGGGGGGGGGGGAATATACGGAGAGAAGAATACGTATGGCCTAAACTGAGTAAAAAAAAAAAAAAATGTTATATATATTTTTTTGGGGGATATTTATTATAGCAAAAAGTAAAAAATATAGCATTTAAAAAAAAATGACGCTCTATTTTTGTTTATAGCGCAAAAAATAAAAAACACAGAGGTGATAAAATACCACCAAAAGAAAGCTCTATTTATGGGAAAAAAAGGATGCCAATTTTGTTTAGGAGCCATGTCGCACGACCGTGCAATTGTCAGTTAAAGCAACGCAGTGCCGAATCGCAAAAAGGGGCCAGGTCCTTTACCTGCATATTGGTCGGGGTCTTAAGTGGTTAAATATCATGCCTGGGGATGTCTATAGTATGCCTTTAAAGTGGCACATTTTTCCTGTGTTTAGAACACTCTCGCAGCAAAATTACATTTCTAAAGGAAGAAAAGTCATTTAAAACTGGTCTCGGCAATACAGATAAAACTTATTGAAAAAAATGGCATGGGTTCCCCCAGTCCATTACCAGGCCCTTTGGGTCTGGTATGTATTTTAAGGGGAACCATGTGCCAAATGAAAAAAAAAAAATTTTTTATGGATTTTAAGTTGCGGCTTTTTTTTTTTTTGGTCGGTCGAGCGGCGTGATAAAAGATTACTGGACATCACAGGACTTTTTTCTTTTTTTTTCTTAAACAAAGGGCTTGTCCCGAAGTGTCTCCTGTCTTTTTTACTGTTTTTGACACTTTTTTTGGTGAATTGGTATGGATACAATGTACCCATTACCTATTCACATAGGGGGAGATCCGGGGGTCAATATTCAATATTCTGATAAGCCCCACATCTGCAGACCCCCACAACCACCGGGCAAAGGTTGTGGGGATGAGGCCCTTGTCCCCATCAACACAGGGGCAAGGTATTTTGGGGTGGGAGGCGCAGAGCCCCCTCTGCTCCAAAGCACCCATCCCCCATGTTGAGGGCATGTGGCCTGGTATGGTTTAGGAGGGTGGGAGCTCTCTCGTTCCCCCTCTTTTCCTGCGGACTGCCAGGTTGTATGCTCGGATAAGTGTCTGTTATGGATTGTGGGGGACCACTATGCCATTTTTTAAAACATTTTGGTTCATTTGTATTGCCAAGATCCGACAAGCCACGATCAGTTTTACATGACTTTTCTTCCTTTCTAAATATAATTTTGCTGCGAGACTGGTATAAACATGGGAAAAATTTGCCACTTTACAGGCCTACTATAGACACCCCCCAGGCACCATAATTAAAGTAATATTTAATTTGTATTGTTTCACTTTAATCATTATTAAAATCACTGCTCCCGAAAAAACTGCCTTTTTTTAAAACTTTTTTTGCATTGATACATGTCCCCTGAGGCAATTTTTTTGCCTGTTCTGGTACAAACCTTACTATTAACTCTCAAACAATACACACACATTTATATTTCAAGATTAAATCTGCCTTATCTTCCCCTTTATATTGTGGCCCAACCAAGCTGCTTACATGCTGTCCAACCACTGAACAATATTTATGCCTATTGTCCCTCAGATAATGCATTCTAATTATTCTTGCAAGATAAAACGTAATCTCTTTCTATATGCTACCTATTCAAGTGCTTGTGTACTGTGTGTTGACACTAGAACATTTCTACCAAACAGGAATAAGGGAAAAAATCCAATCACAGGAGTGAGTAAAGGTCGGACTTTGAGGCAAGGCAGAAGTATGTATAAAAATTATTATTTAGTAATAAATAATTATTTTTATACATACTTCCGCCTTGCCTCAAAGTCCGACCTTTACTCACTCCTGTGATTGGGTTTTTTCCCTTATTCCTACCATATACGGATGTGGCTAATGTGAGTGCTTTTCCCTGTGTATCTTGTCCTACCTTTTCCTGCCCTCTCCCCCCTTTCCTTCCCTGTGTTTGTGTTTTTTCCCCCCCCCATCCTCTTTGATTCATTTCTACCAAACACATACCTGAAGTCTATATTTTGAATATACTGGGAATAATTGGGAATACATGGATTGAAGGGGATTTGAGGAATGCAAAGTTGCGATTTTGAAGCATTTTATCTTTGCTCTGTTTTGACAGTTTAATAAACTTTTAAAACAATGCAGTGTGGTACTGCCAAAATTAAGCTCAGAAACTGTACTATTAAGCTTTTTGCCTCTGGCCAATTTATATGACGTTGATTGCTTTGGCTCTGTTTTTGTAAGAGTAATGTCTCCTATTGCCTTTGCTACTCCCACCAATTAATTCAGAGATATTACTGGTTGATTAAAAAAAAACTTTTTCAAGTGGAAGTTAAACATAATAGGGTACTTCCCTGTATTTATGGTAAAAGTTAAAATAATCAATTACACGGGGGGTGTGGCTAGCCAGTGGAGTGGATGGCTGCACACTGACACAGCTCCTCTTCATTACGGGCCATCAGAGACAATTACAGTGATCTGAAGCCTTGTTTCACACTGCCATCAGCCTCTTACACAGCGAGCACACTTCCAGATGCTATCTAGGAAGAGAAAAGAGAGCCCAAAGCCAGGGAAAATTACATATTTTTCCTAAGCGTCTGTTCTCCACAGCACAGCACTGCATACAAAATTAACTTGGGTCACAGCAACAGACAAGGGCAAGGAAGATATACACCACCATCCTCCTCATCTAGCCCAGCAAAGAGCAAACAGAAAAAGAATGCCTCACAAGAAGAAGGCCTAGCGGTTAGCTGTTTTGACTCTTCCCTATATGATACCAGGGAGTTACTCCATCTTAGACTTCCCCACCGTCAATCAGCCAGTTATGGATACCACACTAAAAGACATGTTAGTGTCCCTGCGCTCAAAATTGCATGCTGACATGCTGGCACTGACACAACAATTTAAATCAGAAGTCTCTGCAGTCAACAAGAGAGTCTCTCATACTGAAACAAAAATGGGGGAGTTTGTGTCCACCTTTAACAAGATAGTGGATGCCCACAATGACAGAGATGATGATCTACTGCAAATTAAAACAAAATTAGCAGATTTAGAAGACAGATCAAGAAGAAAAAAAATCAAAATTAGGAGATCCCAGAATCAGTGAAACCTCTAGACCTGAAAGCTTACTTTACCAATCTTATGAAAGCAGCACTTCCTGAAGCTCCACTAGAAGATCTCCTGATAGATAGCATACACAGGCTACCAAGGCCCAAGTGTCATGGATATGCAGTAATGTCTGGCAGCTTACCTTGCTCTCCATATGTTCACCTTAGAGGCCAAACCCTCTCACCTGGCTGCTTTTATCATCGCTCCTCCCCGTATGGCTCCACCCCAGGCCATATCAGGAACACTATATTAACCAGTGCACTGCAGGTCTGCCATGCCATGTTGTTTGTTAAGCATTATGTGTTTGGGTTCCTGCTTGCCGTGTGCTACGTTTATCTCTGTGTATCAATCTTGGCGTGTCTCCTACTACTCTTGTTTGCTTGTGACCCTGACCCTTTGCCTGTCCCTTGATTATCCTTGTCTGCTTGTCGCCCTGACCTTGGCTTAACCCTTCTCTATCTCTTGTGTCCTGAGTGACTGCTTCCCCTCTCTTCCTACGGAGAGTGACCTAGGACACTCTGGGGGCTGCAACCTGGATTCAGTTGCAGCTAAGGCTATCCTCCCCACTAGAGGCCCTGGTGAATACCAACTGGATCTTTGACTCTGCGCCCTGGGTAATCTTGGACTCAATCGTCCTGTGGGATCCCTGTTTGAGCTCCAGTGGACCTGTCCTCCATATCCACTCTGTGGTCCATCCGCAGCAGTCTGCCATAGGGTTCAATACCTTGTGGTGCACTCTTGACTCCAACGGGGTGCATCTGTCATCTGGCCACAGGTAACCTGACACCAAGCATATCCCCACACATCTGCCCAGAGACACTATTGTCAGGAATAATTTCTACCACATCAAGGACCAGTTTATGTCAGCCACTAGACACTGTGACAACCTGCCACAAGACCTACAAGAACTGTCTCTTTTTGCTAACCTGTCAGCCTTTACCATCCAGCAGCATAGGCAACTAGCAACAATCACAAAGCCATTAAGCAACCATAGTATCACCTACCTGCCAAGCTACTCGCGAAAGAGAGAAGGTACTAGTTATGTGATCTCGGTTAAAGAAGGCCTCTGCCTCATAATAAAATGTCAAATCATAGATCCTTGCACAACAGAGGAAGGTCCTTCTCATTCACCTGTGTCAACCCGTGACAACTCTGATGTAGAAACAGGCTTAACTGTATACCCACCTCTTGAAAAGACAGTCCGTTCTAAGGCCCAGGAGAATGCCACATATTTAAGTTTCCCCTCAAGTTTAGCGGTTAATCTTCCACACAGATTCTGTACAGAATCGTTTATTTTTATATCCTTGATTATTACAGGGACCGCCATGTCAGATCGCCACTTTTCTCTATGGGGGGATCGGATGAACGCGGACCGTCTGTCCGTGTTCATCCGATCCACAGACAGATGGAAAAATAGGATTTTGCAGAAACATAGCACAGCGGAGATCGATGAGATCGGATGTCAGCGGATGTTCATACACTGACATCCGCAATTCCATAGGGATAAATGTATGTCCATTTTTCATCCGACATATGGACATATGTGAAAGAGCCCTAACCTATTCTGGAGGGGATGTGAACAGGTGGGAACTTTGACACACATGGTCTGGGCCTGTCTCCATCTCAGCATTTTCTGGTCAGAAGTGTACAAATTAATATACACAATCACTGGAGTTTTTGTCAAACCGAGTATAGAACAAGCTATTCTCAGCATAAACATGTCAAACTACCCAATTTCGGTCAGATCTATAGCCATCCATATACCTTTTGCTGCATATTCAGCGGTAATGTGCAAATGGAAAACAAACAAAATCATTAGTGTAATGCCTTGTACACACGATCGGTTTGTCTGATGAAAACGGTCTGATGGACCGTTTCCATTGGACGAACCGATCGTGTGTGGGCCCCATAGTTTTTTTTCCCATCGTTGAAAAAACTTAGAATCTGTTTTAAAATCATCTGATGGTTAAAAAACTGATAAAAAAAAAAAAAACGATCCTCTGTGGGCAAGTCCATCGGTTAAAAATCCATGCATGCTCAGAATCAAGTCGACTCATGCTCGGAAGCATTGAACTTAATTTTTCTCAGCACGTTGTAGTGTTTTACGTCGCTGTGTTCTGACACAAATGGATTTTTAACTGATGGTGTGTAGGCAAGACTGATGAAAGTCAACTTCATCGGATATCTGATGAAAAAAATCCATTGGTCCGTTTTCATAGGATGAACCAATCGTGTGTACGTGGCATGAGGGAAATCATTACAAAGGTCAACATAATAGCTGAATATGATTTTTTTTAGCATACAGAGATGGAAATATTGCTAAGTTTAATGCCAACTGGTCTACTTGGAAATCCTTTTCGCCAACATCTTAACTAGACTAATGAGCTCATGTTTAATACCACAACTGTAATACGTGTTGAAACAACTATTGTAAACCTGATACAGGAACTGGTTATTTTTCTTTACAGTATTCTGAATGTTCTTGTTATGAACCCCAGGATGTAAGCATATGGGAATGTCTTGATTTATCTCCATTCTACCTTTGCTATAAGTCAAGTTATTCCCTACTTTGGAAGGTCAAAAAAAAAACGTTATATATATACAGTTATAGTATCACAAATCCTATTGTCATTTGTATAAGTACATGATGTTACTTCTGTACTGATTTACAAACTTTCATATATTGTTATTTGACGAAAACTAATAAAAAATCCCCCAGGGCATTGCCCAGCTTCCCATGCTCTTTTTAGACAATAGCTTGCCTATTTCACTTTAAAATGGGCAGAGTTTAGAACCAAGATTTGCCTCTAATCGACTTCAATGGGATTCATTACTAAGTTCAGGTTTCTTGAATTTCAAACTGCATTCAGCCAACTTGCCCGAACCCAGGTAGATTCACCCATCCCTAGCAACTTGGTGACCTTAATCCAGTCATCATGCAATGTGTAACTACTACTAGCCATGCTATGATCTGAAGTAATGAGAACCTTCATAGACTTAACATAGTATTGCAAGATGAGACAGTCTTTTTCAGTGACAATGCAAGGCATCAACCGTCTCTATTCCAGGGTTTATTTTTCTGTAGAACCAATTTTCATGACTTTACCTATTCACAGTTCTGCTCTAGATTAATTGTATTTGAAGAAGAATTTGTTAAACACAGCTGGCATGAATCAACATGCTTATTATACATGAACTCTCCATTTAATGTTTTCACATATAGACATATTTATTCTAGCACTGTCATGCTGTATGTTACATCACATTTTGACGTTCTGATGTACAACTTTTATTTTTCTTCACTTATAGTGAGAATACTTTTGGGGTTTATTCTAGCTTCACTGTACATCTCAATGGAGGCATGATTTAGTAAAGCTGCATTGTGTCACATTCTAGCCCTATTGTGACATCTTTAGACACCCTATTAAAGTAAATGGAAATGTTTGGTACCTTCATTTGAAAGCACATCTCACCTGACATAGATCTATATTGTGATGGCACTAAACTATGTTTGGCAACACATTTTCTTCTCTCAATGGTCCATAAGCTCATTGAATATTGACAAGCTAGGGCATTTTGAAATTTCACACTTGATATGTCAGAAAATTACTTATCCGTTACTTTATTGTTGAGGTTTAGGCAGTCTACAGTGTATACATCTGTGACAGGTTCATGTCCAATAGTTCAGTGCTTAGGAAAATCACATAGTACTCCTAACAAGTGATTAAAATGTGTATAGTGTAAAACACATTACCATAAATTAAGCCTCAGTTAAAGACATATACTGTAAGTACATAAGAATAATGAACTAAAGTCCTAAAGGAAAGCCCAGAAAAGATTTTGGCAATCTTCTCAATGTGTGGCAGAAGAAAAAATAGAATTTGTATCCCAATAGCCTCAAAGCATATAGGACCACCACACAGACCACCACAGTGTATAAAAGGTGGGGCTTACCAGACACAAATGGCCCTCACTCAGGAGAGGTCAAGTAGCATTTGTTTTGATGTTTCCCAGAACCTCCAGGGGTCTTATCAAACGATTACACCTCCAAATGTACCACAGATAAATATGCAGTAAAGCTCTGTTCCGAAATGATACCATGAAAAATGGAGGAGACACTCTCCATAGTGTATATCAATAAGGTTAAGTAAAATTGAATAGGGGTAAATGCACTTACATAACATGATGTTAAGGAGTATTAAGTAACTCATCTATTACTTGAAGATGAGAAGATGAGGTTCCCCAACTTCCTTAGACATCACCTGGACCAGAGCTCCATTATTAAGTCCTGGGGCGATACAAAATGCGTTGGGGGCATGGCTTGGATGAATTGAGCTGAAGCTGCTCTTACTTGCTAACAACATGTGAGGTGTGTCATCGGGGTAGTTTGGAAACCCCTTCTCATCTTCACTACATGCTTCAGTTCTGGACAAACCCTTCCCCAGCCTGCACTCTTACTAAGCAGCAACATCCATTTTACAGAACTTTGGTAGCCTGAGAGGGGGCCCCAAAGTATAAACGCAGGGTCAGCTATTACTTGAGTCATAAAAATCATCCTTTGATTACCATAGATTTAGTGACTGACTCTGACATCATGTCCTACACCACGTTTTGACAAATTTGCTTGGAATCTAGGAGCCAGCTTAAAAAGTTAGGAGCGAGAAAACGCACCCATCCCGCCAAGCTTGCGCGCAGGAGCAAATGCATACGTGAGTAGCGCCTGCATATGTAAATGGTGTTCAAACCACACATGTGAAGTTACGCCACAATTGGTAGAGCGAGAGCAATAATTCTAGCTCTAGACCTCCTCTGTAACTCAAAACATACAACCTGTAGAATTTTTTAAACGTCGCCTATGGAGATTTTAAAGGGTAAAAGTTTGTCGCCATTCCACAAGCGGATGCAATTTTGAAGCGTGACATGTTGGGTATCAATTTACTTGACGTAACATTATCTTTCAAAATATATAAAAAAAATTGGGCTAACTTTACCGATGTCTTATTTTTTAATAAAAAAAAAGTGTATTTTTTCCCAAAAAAGTGCGCTTGTAAGGGCGCTGCGCAAATATGTTGTGACAAAGTATTGCAACGATCGCCGTTTTATTCTCTAGGGTGTTAGAATAAAAAAAAATATATAGGCCCAGATTCACAGAGCGATTACGCCTGCGCAACAGGAGATGCGCGTGCGTAAGTCGAAATGTGCGCGTGCGTTTCGATGCACGGCATCCCCAGAAGGAGATACGCCAAAAATCTACTTTTTTTTGTCCCGCGTAATTTCGTTAGACTGGCGCATCCGTCCGTGCAAAAGTGCGCTAGACAGACCATTGATTTGCTAGTCAAATATGCTAATGAGGGACTTACGGGGATCCACAAAAGAACGTTGGGGCAGCGCAGGCGACGCAGTGTGCGCAACAGCAAAATGTTCTGTCTAAAATTAGAGCATATAAAAGCTGGTCTAAAAAGAGAAAAAAAGTCTACTTGTTAGATAAAGCAACACTGTTAGTGAGGAGCTCAGCAGTCACACGTGTTGCACAACAATCTGTATGCCAACATGCCAGGGGCATCGTCACGCATAGCTATATTACTGACTTTAGATGAACAAAGAAGGATGAGGGCACGGAGGATGGCACGGAGGATGGCACGGGAGAGGATATACCGCACCCGCATAGACCTGTTTGGCATGAGTGATTCTGAGGTGTTTCGCATCTTCAGATTCACCCCTCATGTCATCCTGGAATTAACCACAACCCTGCACGAGGACATCACCAGCCGAACACAACGCTCACATGCAGTGCAGCCACTGGTGAAGGTCATGGCAACACTCCATGTCCTTGCCAGTGGCTCTTTTCAAAGAACAAGTGGAGTGGTGGCTGGGATGTCACAATCCTCCATGAGCAGATGTGTGCACCAGGTTGTCCCTGCAATCCTCAGACGCATGGCCAACCAAATCATCAAACCCACCACTAAGGAGCTGCGACTGAAGGCAATGACAAATTTCTACAGAATTGCCAGATTCCCACGCACTGTGGGGGCCATTGATTGCACACATGTGGCACTCCAGCCCCCCCAGGAGACAGAGCACATGTACCGCAATCGGAAGCATTGGCATTCCATCAATGTACAGGTGATAGTCGATGCCCAAGGCCTCATATGGCACGTCCGTGCCAAACACCCAGGGTCCAGCCATGACAGCTTCATATACAATCAATGCCACATCCGAATGGAATTCGATCAGAACGTGTATGGGGACACCTGGCTGGTTGGTGAGTGACATGGGAGTCAGGCATGACTATCCCCTCCCATGATGCACACATCACAAGGGCCACATGCATGACTAACATCCTCCTGTCTTTTCCCTTACAGGTGACTCTGCATATCCACTGGGACCCCATCTCATGACTCCTATCCGGAACCCCCAAACTCCAGGAGAGGAAAGATACAATCAAGCACATGCCCAAACACGAGCAGTGGTGGAGCGCACCTTTGGCCTACTAAAGTCGCGTTTCCGATGCCTGGATAAGTCTGGGGGTACCCTCTTGTATTCCCCAAACTTTGTGTGCCAGATCATCGGTGCCTGCTGCATGCTCCACAACTTCGCAGTAAGAAAGGGCCTGCAGATTGCCCTACGTGATGACCTGACCCCTGAACCAGACAATCCCCCCCTAACCGAGGCTACCCCGTCTTCTGAGGGAAGAGCAACCAGGAGACAACTCACATTGGGCATCTTTGCACGTTAAACACACACATTAATCATGGCACAATGAGAATGCATGCATGCACACCACTGTGGTCCCTAGCACAGACACATCACATCCACATCAAATTGGATTGGCACCAGTCCACCATGCTGGACTTGTGAGCAGCAACGCCACGCCAAGGCTCCAATTATGTCACTGTACATTCATACACCATTCACACGGACCTGGGGATCACTTCTCCCTGGTCCTGGGGAACCCTACTCCACCAAAATTGAGGGTGACACCCCTTTTCCGGCAGGAATGTCACCCCCACATTCAAACAGCATTCACAACCCCAAAAAAAAAAATTACCTGCAAAAGCAAACATTTTCCAGCAAAAAAAAATGGGAAAAAACTAATTATTGCCCCTTGCGTGAGCCACGCCTGGAGCGCCCCCGGCCACGGCCCCGGCCCCGGCTTCTCAGGGGAGACTCATGGGGGAGGGGTAAAACCGGGGAAGGAGGAGCAGCCCCTGATCTCTGCCCACCTGGCGGCCTGCCCTCCAAGGCCACGGCTATTTTGTCCAGGGCAGCACCAAGTGTTGCCGTGTTGGCCTGGATAGCCTGGGTAAGGGCCCTCACATCCTGCCCAACGCCTGCTGATGTCGTCTGCAGTTCGTTTAGGCAGGTTGTGAAAGCCCGGGAGTGGGAGTCCAGGTTCTCCAGCGTATCCTTGATGGAGGACAGGCTCTCCTCCATCCGCACCAATGTCTGGCTGACCTGTCCCAGATGGCGGGTCTGGAGGAAATGGTCCCTTCTCAGAGTGGCGGGCAGGAGATCGGTGTTGTGGTGTTCTGGGATGAAATCCTGCCTCCAGCTGATGCTTGTGGCCGGGGAGAAGGGGAGGCCCTTGTGAGGGGAGCCATGTTGGGGGAGGAGGGGGGGGGGGTCCCCTTAGGGAGGGCTGCCTGCTGCCAGCCAGAGGGGAGGAGTCCTCAAAAACCAAACGTCCAGTGCCTGACATGGACTCCTCCTCCTCATGATTCTCCTCCTCCTCTTGAACCTCCTCCGCGGACTCCGGCCTTGTTGGGGGGCCTCATTAGGCTGCTGTCCTGGGGTTGGTGCGGTCAGGCCAGATGGCCCTGCACCCTCCTGCACATCTGTGGATGACACAAAACATTCACAGGTTGGAGGATCCACACACTTGCCACATATTCATTTTCACCCCCTCCCCCACACATGCTACACACCTGATATTAAAAAAAAAACTTACCTGGCACCACGGGCTCCGGACTTGAGTCAAAGCCAGGCAGGCCCTCAACTTCATGCCGATGAAAGGTCAGGGCCACCGCACGCTCCTCCGCTGTCAGCCTAATACGGCATGGTGGGCCCCCTCCTGTGCCCCTGGCATGGGCATGCATTCTGGCCAGCTTCTGTTTGACCAGACGCCGGAGGTCATTGATTTTTTTGTCAATCCCAGACCGGGTCCATGTCTCCCCCTGCCCCGCTGAATTGACCTGCTCAGTGATCATATCCAAAATCTCCCTCCTCCTGGCCGGGGTGGTGTTGGCACTGTCTGGGCCGTGGAGGAAACGCCCATACTCGCTAATGGCCCGGGCAAGAATTTGTTTTTCCCCAACTGTAAAATTGAGCTTTCTCTTTCTCTCTGTCATACTTCCCAAAAAAATCACTCCCAGTCAACAAAATTCACTCACACAAACAAGCACAACCAATCAAGCAAGAACACACACAAAGAGAAAACTACTCAGCAAGAAACAGTCACAAAAAAACAAAACAAAAATACAGCAGGAAAACAAACGAACAGAAATAGATCAATCAAACAAACAGTCTCTCAAACACATCAAAAAACACTTTCAAAGATCTACTAACAAACACTTGATCACACAGAACACTAATCTGACAACTACAAAACACACCGCAACGAACAACAGGACAAAAGCACTAGGTTAAATGGGAAGGGACAAAGGGATGTACTTTTGCAATGCAAGTGTGTTTGTGTGTGTCTATTTATGCTGTTTGCATAGTCCACAACGTTGCCCTAGTCCATTTCCAATTTCACTGATTGCGCCGCTCCCGAGTTGTGAGCATGCGCACAGCGGAGCTGACCATGGTCTCCTTCAAGCGCGCATGCGCGAGCTGGCCGGCCCTTCATTTGCATGGGGTCACGGCTCATTTCAATGTAACACGCCCACGTCCTTCCCAATTTGTATTACTCCTCCTTACGCCTCGGGAAAAACGTTACGCATGCGCAATTTCCTGCGCAAAAGCTACGAGAATAGGGGGATTACGCGGCAAAATTGCGCAAGTCTAACGTAAAGGCGGTGCGCTACGCCGGTCCAATAATGCGCAGATGTACCTGAATCTGGGCCATAATGTTTAGGGGCTCTAATTAGAGGGAAGGAGATGGCAGTGAAAACACTGGGAAAGCTCCATTAGAATTGCTGGTTTACTTGTCATGCCAAAGGCCACCACAAGATGGCGCCAGATCACAAAAGGAAGCATAGGCCTGCAGAAGGCCTGTGTCTCTGTGCACCCCCACCTCCCCCGCCGCGTGATCATTTCGGGCCGCGCCGGCTGGTAATTGAGGCCGCGGCTTTGCGGCCTTCTGCAGGCCTAAGCTTCTTTCCCCAGGCGCCAGGTCGCTAATTACGACCAGGCACCCGGATTTTGTTGAACCCTGTCCTACACTGTAGAACCAATTCTTTGCAGTACCTCATGTCGATTTGTCCACATGTATAGAGAAGATACAGGTGAGGCCATGGCTCTAATTTAGCCTCTTTCACTATTGCTTGGTGCCAGTCATTCTTGTATCTGTAATCTTTATCCTGGATGCAAAATTAAGTTTTATATGTAAGATCAACATTTTGTATTTTTTTTTTAGGTATTTTAAGTTGAAGGATCTGTGTTGTTTAAGGCTTTTTAACACTGTGCCCATCAGTACCTAGGGAGGTATAACATTCGTCATAAAACTGGCACATTTGATGAACATCTTTGCTGAAAACATATAAAGTAAACTAATAGATTCTTCAACTGCATTGGAAAGTGCTGGGAAAAGATAGAAAACAGGATTGATTGTTCTGCTTAGCTTATAAAGCACCTCAAAAGTAGGGAAACTTAAATAGGGAAAGTAGGGAAACTTAAATCATACCTTAACCAGTGGCGGCCCGTCCATAGGGGGTGTAGGGACGCCGCCCTCCCAAAGCTACTCATCAAAAAAAATGTCATTTTTTTTTTAGAACATGTCTCTTTAAATGTGTGTGTGCGGGGGGGGGGGCGGAGCGGCGGCCACGGAGATTATGTCATCTGAATCATGCGATTGGGCAAGCAAATCTATCGGCTGGCTTTTGTCCTGCCTATGGAGCGCAAAACTCTGCGCTCGCACTACCACTCTGTGCTGGATGTGTCCTGTTTGTGGTTAGTGATTGGCTGGTGCGTAGGACTTAGGGCGGTGCTTTTATTGGACCAGCCAATCACTTCTGGTTTTCTTAATGACTCATCCTGGCTGGTCTGAAACATGAGAGGATTCGGCCAGTGAACAGGACATCTCACTGAAGCTGCTAGCAGGTATTAAAGCAGAGAACACCCATGTTGTGCTCTCAGAACTTGCAGCAATTGTGTGTGTACTTTGTGTAGTGGATCTGGGAGCAGTGGGAGGTAGAAGAAGGGGAGTTAAGTGAAAGGGCTAAGAAGCTTTTAGCACATTTCCTGGGCACGGGACATCTGGATGGGGCTGCTAGTGTTAAATATGTGGCAGATAGGGGGAGGGGGAGCCTGGCACGCAGTGGATGTTATAGTAGTTGTTCTGGCTGTCCTCTCCTCTCCTCTCATCCAGCTGAATTTACTCCCAGGGGAAGACAAGCTTCCTTCACTGTACACTGATCTGTGCTGGATCAGAACACTGACAGGCAGATCCAAATTCTCCTGATCGTTAAATATCTCCTTCATTGCTCCATCCATCCATTCCACCGCATTTATTCCACCCCATTCATCCACCCACCCCATTCATCCACCCATCCATTCCACCCCATTTATTCCACCCCATTCATCCACCCATCCCATCCATCCATTCGCATCCATCCCACGCATCCCATTCATCCACCCATCCATTCCACCCCATTCATCCACCCATCTATTCCACCCCATTCATCCACCCATCCATTCTACCCCATTTATTCCACCCCATTTATTCCACCCATCTCATCCATCCATTGCATCCATTCCACCCATCCCATCCCATCCATCCATCACATCCATTCCACCCATCCCATTCATCCACCCATCCATTCCACCCACCCATCCATTCCACCCCATTCATCCACCCATCCATTACACCCCATTCATCCACCCATCTATTCCACCCCATTCATCCACCCATCCATTCCACCCCATTTATTCCACCCCATTCATCCACCCATCCCATCCATCCATTGCATCCATTCCACCCATCCCATCCATCCATCGCATCCATTCCACCCATCGCATCCATCCCACCCATCCCATTTATCCACCCATCCATTCCACCCCATTCATCCACCCATCGATTCCACCCCATTCATTCCACCCATCCATTCCACCCCATTCATTCCACCCATACCCTCCATCGCATTCATCCCACCCATCCCATCCACCCCATTCATTCCACCCATCCCATCCATCACATCCATCCCATCCACCACATGCATCCACCCATCCCATCCATTACACCCACCCCACCCCATTCATCCACCCATCCCATCCATTCCACCCCATTCATCCACCCATCCCATCCATTCCACTGCATTCATTCACCCACGCCACCTCATTCATCCATCCATTCCACCAACCCCACCCCATTCATCCACCCATCCCATCCATTCCACCCATCCCATCCATTCATTCCACCCACCCCACCCCATTCATTCACCCATCCCATTCCACCCCACCCCATTTATCCACCCATCCCATCCATTCATCCATCCATCCATTCCACCCACTCCACCTCATTCATCCACCCATCCCACCCACGCCACCCCAATCATCCATCCATTCCACCAACCCCACCCCATTCATCCACCCATCCCATTCCACCCACCCCACCCCATTCATCCACCCATCCCATTCCATTCATCCACTCATCCCATCCATTCCACCCACCCCACCTCATTCATCCACCCTATTCATCTACCCATCCCACCCACGCCACCCCATTCATCCATTCATCCACCCATCCCATCCCACCCACCCCACCCCATTCATCCACCCATCCCATTCCATTCATCCACCCATCCCATCCATCCATTCCACCCATCCCATCCATCCATTAAACCCCACCCACCCCACCCCATTCATCTACCCATCCCATTCCACCCACCCTATCCATCCACCCATCCATCCACCTATCCCTCCATCTCATCATCCACCCACCCATTCTCCCACCCATCTATCCACTCACCTACCTGTCCATCCATACCTGCACACCCCTTCCTGCTGGTTGTGTACATCATGGCTATCCCTCTTCTTTCCTATATGAATGCAGTTTATTTCTTGGTATTGTCCCAAAGCTGACCATACTCTGTCCAATCCCCTTTTTCATCAGACCATACACAATACAGTCTGTGCAATTTCCTATAGATCTGCTAACTACTATATAGTGCAAAAGCCTGCCTTGGGTGGAGAGCAAGTGAAGGGGGCCAGTTCTGTTTTGCGCCCCCCCTAAAATTTTGACCAGCAGCCGCCACTGACCTTAACCCAATAACCAAATCATCAGTATCTGTCTTTAGATTCTTTCAGGCTTTTTGTCATCTGGGTAAATGCAATTTGTACATACTGTAGAAAGCCTGTAAATAAATGTTTTGCCCACAAAATGTAATAGAATCTCATCGCTTTTTCGGAACCAGAAGATCCACATATAGTATTATTCTACTGGGCCCCATCAACCTGGGCATGTTAGTTGTGACCAGCTTGGGAATAGCTCAGAAGCAAGTTCAATGGAGTACAGGAGTATAAATAGGAGACTTCAAGCAATGCATGCATGCAATAAAGTGAAATCTAATAAATGGTCCGTCTGAACCAACCAATCGCTTCCTGACTACGTGTTAATCACGAAACATATGTCTAAGCACCTGGATACGTACGAACGATGCTCTTCCGGTCCCGCTGGTCCTCTGGTTTGGAACGCACACCAGCTCCCTAGCGAGGAACTCCTATCCGGCTTGGAACACACGCCAGTTCCCCAGCGAGGAACTCCCATCATAGCCTATCTTGCCATGCCGACTAGCCTCAATGCCGGGTCCTAGGCACTACTAAAGTAAGAGGCCATTTGGCTATGCTGTTTTATCTGTGACATATTTTAAATAAACTGTACTTCACTATGGTGGTTTCCCCTCCCCCTCCTTCATGAGACTGTTTGAAACATAGAGCTGCGCAGCTGAATCATTCAACTGGTTTAGTGACCAACTGCTGTATTTGACCTTTTCTAAACAATCAGGTCAACACCGTGCGGTAAGAAGCCATGCATTAGTGCACATTTGGGGGATCTTCTTGGTGGAGGTGGACACCTTTTACAATGAATTTTCAACAATTTGCATCTGAGAAAGATTAGCTTTGATTGGACTTTTTTTAACACTCTTTGAATGGACTTGAGTTTATTTATTCATTTATTCATTCACCTTTTCCCTTTCCGTCTTTCAGGACAGCCACAATAGAGAGATAGGCTCCTCCTCTTCCTTTAGGAAACACTGCACAGCCTTTAAGAACTCTCCTCCCCCTGCCAGACCTCAGTTCTTAGTGTTTCCTCCGGTGGGGAGACACTGCAGAGGAACCTAGGCCGGTGCAGTCAGGGGACTGTGGCTGTTCTTTCTCCTACCAAGGGAGCAGGGGCCTCCTAAGGAAAACATTTTTTTTTTTTTTGGCGGGTACTCACCGCCAGACGCACCCCAATCCTGGTCGAGCGCGGCAGATGGCTTGAGGGGGGACCCCTATCGTGTCCACAGGACCATAGCGGGGGAGGCCTCCAGGACGCCCTGTTTTTTTACAGGCCGCATACTTTTTTCCAAATTCGCGGGCTGCTGAGTGGCGGGTGACGTCATCAACGGCGCGTCGGAAGCCTCCCCTTTGATCCGCGACTTCGGGTTCCGGGCCGCGGCGCTGATAGAGGCCCAGCGTGTTTGCTGGAGGAGTCTGAAGCTTGCTGGGGCAAGTTGACACAGCGCAACCACCCCAGGATGTCGGCGACTTCTCCGGAAGGGGGCACGACCAAGGACGCTTCCTCCAGCCAGCCTAAGGTAAGAGTTCCCTGGGGAGGGGTCCCTAAACCTTAGGCCTGGTTTTTCCCCCCCACTATTCCCCCTTGGTGGTTGGGGGGGGGGAACCATAGGGGAACCTAGCAGGAGGGTCTGTTTTTAGAGTTTCCCCAGGGTTGTAACCCATATGTTTTTTTGTGTTTTAAAAAAAAAAAATGTTTTTCTTTCTTTGGATGTTAATGTGTGGGGCCCCTTGTTCCTATGTCTTTCAGAAGAGCCTGGAAAAGACAGGGAAGACTCACGGTTCGAAAAAGAAATGTGCCTCCTGTAGGGACATTCTTCCTGAGTCTTGGTCCAAAGTGTTGTGTAAGGAATGCATTCACTCCTTGGTCAGGGAGAGGGATGAAGAGCAGGAAGGTAGCCTAGCAGCCTCTGTTAAGGAGCTTTCCTCCACTTTCGCTTCCTTCAAATCTTTGTTTGAAAGGCTGCAACCTCCCACTGTCCCCACACAGGTTACAACCCAATCAGTTGAACAGGGTCTTGCTCCTGTCACACCTGATCATACAGCAACGACAGTTGATCTTGCAGGCCCTTCCCAGGCAGTAATCTCAGGGGAGAGTGTGGCCTCGGGTTCTCAGGCAGAGTCAGATGATGAGGACCAGGATGGTGATTCCAAGAAGCCCTCGAGATATAAACTGTCCCTTGATGAGGTTGAGGATTTGTTAGGGGCCATTTACACGACTCTGGGCATTCAGGCCGAAAGTAAACCTCTTAGCCTTCATGACCAAATGTACAAAGGTCTGGGGGAACAGAAGAGAAGGGTTTTTCCTGTACATGACCTTCTAACTGATACTATCAAAAAGGAGTGGCAGGACCCCGAAAGGAAGCCCTTTTTTTCCCAGTCCCTTAAAAGGAGGTTCCCATTTTCTGAAGATCCTGCATCCATTTGGAACAAAGTGCCTAAATTGGATGCGGCGTTCTCCCAAGTATCCATAAAATACTGTCTTGGCTTTCGAGGATATGGGAACTCTTCCTGATGCAATGGACAAGAGAATGGATTCCCTCTTGAAAAAAACATGGAACCTCAAGCCAGAATTAGCCAGAATTAGCTGTCACAGTGGTGGCCCGTAACTTAGAACATTGGCTCTCTAAAATCCAGGAGCACATTGAGGCCGGGACGGATAAGGAGACCATTTTATCCTCCTCCCCTACAATGTTACGAGGCATCGCTTACATTGCGGACGCATCGGCTGAATCCGTCCGCATGTCAGCCAGGTCGGCAGCTCTGGCCAACTCTGCCAGGAGAGCCCTCTGGCTCAAAACTTGGCCAGGGGACCTAGCTTCCAAATCTAAGCTGTGTGGGATACCTCTTACAGGGGATCTCCTGTTTGGCCCAGGTCTTGAGTCAGTCTTGGATCGTACAGCTGACAGAAAGAAGTCCTTTCCCCAGAGACGTAAGGCTCCAGTAATGGGGAGGGGGTTTCGTCCCCAAAGGCACTCGGGGGTCCCAAAGCCAGAAGTTCAGAAGAGAATCTGGACGCCTAGGGGAAGGGGCAGAGGAGCGATTTTTCGCCCTCCTGACCAGCCCGCAAAAAAACAGTGACTCCCAGGTCAGGGTGGGGGGAAGATTGGGGGCCTTCCTCCCACAGTGGGAATCAATTTCCCCCAACAGGTATGTCCTGGCGATAGTAAGGAGGGGGTACTTCCTAGAGTTCTCTTCTCCTCCCCCCCAAAGATATCTGGTCACTCAACTTCCCAGAGACAGGGAAAAATCAGAGGCCCTGACTGGAGCCTTAAAAGAGCTAAAGAACCAGGACGTGGTCCTCAGGGTTCCAGCGACAGAGGAAGGGAAGGGATTTTACTCACACATTTTTGTGGTGAGGAAACCCTCAGGGAAGTACAGGTTAATCCTAAACTTGAAACCCCTAAACAGGTCCATCGCATACAAAAAGTTCCGTATGGAATCAATCTTCACGGTCAGGGCCCTCCTTCCACAGAATTGCTTTATGGTCTCCCTGGACCTCAGGGACGCGTACCTGCACGTACCCATCGCAGAGGGGTCTCAGAGGTATCTACGCCTAGCGATAGACCTAGGAGGGGAGGTGATGCATCTTCAGTTCCAGGCTTTGCCATTCGGTCTATCCTCCTCACCCCGTGTGTTCACCAAGGTCCTGGCAGAACCCATAGCTTTTCTGCGTCTTCAGGGAGTAGGCATCATAGCCTACCTGGACGACCTGCTCCTTTTTGCGGCTTCTCCAGAACAACTATCCAGAGATCTGGAATTAACCAAGAGGACTCTATCGGGTCTAGGGTGGCTGTTAAACTTAGAAAAATCCAGCCTGTCACCGTCTCAACAAATTTCTTACTTAGGGTACCTTTTGGACTCCACCCTCCTAAGGGTCTTTCTCCCCAGGGAGAAGGCCCTGAAATTAGACAGAGCGGTGGCCACCCTACAGGGCAGTCGGCAAGTGTCGATCAGGTCTCTGATGTCGACCCTGGGCCTGCTTACGTCCACCCTTCCGGCTGTCCAATGGGCAGGCCTTCACTTTCGGCCCCTGCAAGCTTTCCTCCTGAAAATCTGGGATCACGATCTGGAGCGGCTAGATACCCTAGTACAGGTCCCAACCCAGGTAAAGAGGTCCCTCTGGTGGTGGAGGAAGATTTCCAATTTATCGCAGGGTCGGCTATGGCATATTCCGGTTCCTCAGGTGGTAACCACGGACGCAAGCGGCAGAGGTTGGGGGGCTCACTTAGGGTCCCTTCCAGCGCAGGGCGTATGGAAAGATGCCGAGTTGGGGAAGTCCTCCAATTGGAAGGAGCTGATGGCGGTCGGTCTAGCCCTCAGGTTCTTCCAGGAAGAGCTTCAGGGTCACCACGTCCAGGTGCGGTCGGACAATGCTTCGGCTGTGGCCTATCTGAACAAGCAGGGCGGCACGAGAAGTGTAGTCCTGTCGGCCATTACATCAGGGATTCTTTACTGGGCCGAAGCAAACACCCTGTCATTATCAGCGATCTTCCTAAGAGGGATAGAAAACAAGACGGCAGATTTCCTCAGCCGAAGTCAGCTGAGAGAGAGCGAGTGGGCTCTCAGTCAGGAAGTTTTTCATCTCCTAGTCAGGAGGTGGGGTTCTCCGGAGGTATACCTGTTTGCGTCAAAAGAAAACGCGAAAACCCCTTGTTTTTTCTCCCGGAACAAAGGAGAGGGAGTAAGGGGGGTAGATGCCCTGTCCCAGAGCTGGGAGTTCGGGATTTGTTATGCCTTCCCACCTCCAGTGCTTCTACCGGCAGTTCTAAGAAAGTTCCAACTGGAGAACACCTCTATCATTCTAGTGGCACCTCACTGGCCGAAAAGGGCTTGGTTCTCGGTCCTCAAACAACTGACCATGGAACCTCCCTTCTTCCTCCCATCCACAAGGGATCTTCTCTCACAGGGTCCAGTCCTTTGCCCAGACCCACACAGGTGGAGCCTAGCGGCGTGGTTACTGAGGAGACCTTGCTAAGGTCTAAAGGGTTTCCTGAAAGGTTAACTGCCACCCTTCTTAGTAGCAGGAAGAAGGAAACCCACTCTATTTATAGGAAGGTCTGGCTTCGCTTTAATGCGTGGTGCCTAGAATATTCCTGTTCAGTGCAGAACCCCTCTTCAGTATTGGAGTTCCTACAGTGTGGGGCAGATATGGGTCTTTCAGTCAGTACCCTTAAGGGTCAAGTTTCTGCCCTTAGTATATATCTAGAGAGTCCACTGGCCAGTAACTCCTGGGTAATCCGGTTCTTCAGAGCATTATCTAGACAGAGACCGGCCCAGGGGCCCCCCTTCCCCAGGTGGGATTTATCCTTAGTTCTTCAGGCCCTAACAGGGTCTCCCTTTGAACCTCTAGACGGATGTCTGTTGAGGGAGTTGACTTTAAAGACAGTCTTTTTGGTTGCAGTGACTACTGCTAGGAGGGTCAGCGAGATAGAAGCCTTGTCTGTTAGACCCCCTTTTTGTATTGTTTTTTCCGGATCGAGTTGTTTTCAAGACTGATCCGGCCTTTTTACCCAAAGTATCTTCTAGATTCCATAGGAGTCAGGAGGTGGTGCTACCCTCTTTTTGCCCTAATCCCTCAGGTGAAAGGGAAATTAGGTTTAGTAAGTTGGACGTCAGGAGATGCATCTTACACTATTTAGAGCTGACCAAAGATTTTAGGAAGTCAGACTCTCTTTTTGTTTTATTTTCTGGAGTTAGAAAAGGACAGAGAGCGTCTCGGCGCACAATCGCGAGATGGCTTAGGCTAGCTATTGAACAGGCATATGCCTTGTCTGGTAAAGAGGTCCCTACAGGAATTAAGGCACACTCTACACGAGCAGTGGCTGCTTCCCAGGCTGAAACCGCTGGAGCCACGCCAGAACAAATATGCAAGGCAGCAACTTGGTCCAGCTACACCACCTTCATCAATCATTATAGAGTAGACTTGGTGTCGGCAGGCGACCAGGCCTTTGGGCGAAAGGTCCTGCAAGCCATAGTCCCGCCCTAGTTGGTGAGTACTCGATTATCCTCTCTATTGTGGCTGTCCTGAAAGACGGAAAGGGAAAAATGGAGTTACTTACCGGTAACGTCCTTTCCAGTAGTCTTTCAGGACAGCCCTGGTTACCCACCCGAAGTATGGAAGGTTTGTTTAATACAGGAACATAGTATGATGTTGATGTTTAATGATGGATTACTAACATGTTCTTGTGTCTCCCCAGCTGACCGGAGGTGCTCGTATAAAAACTGAGGTCTGGCAGGGGGAGGAGAGTTCTTAAAGGCTGTGCAGTGTTTCCTAAAGGAAGAGGAGGAGCCTATCTCTCTATTGTGGCTGTCCTGAAAGACTACTGGAAAGGACGTTACCGGTAAGTAACTCCATTTTTTTTTGTACAATCTATTTCCATTTCACTATTTTCAGTGAATGAATGAATGAATGAATGAATGAATGAAGAACTTGTATAGCGCAGCACATGCGAAATAAATCGCCTCTGGGCGCTTGTTGTTCCTATCTCCTTTGAGATCAAAAGAGATGAGTCTTAATCTTTCTCCTGAAGACCAAGTAGTTCTCCTCCAGTCGAATGCTGACAGGTAAGGCGTTCCATAGTCTGGGACCTTGGACAGCGAATCTCCTGTCTCCTTTGGACTTGTATCTGGCTTTCGGTATCTGAAGCCGATTTTGATTGTTGGATCGTAGAATACGATTGGGATTGTAAATTTTTAATTTTTCGCATAGATAATGGGGAGCATTACCATGGATACATCTATGCGTTAGACAGAGTGCTTTAAAGGTGATTCTGTCTTTGACTGGTAGCCAGTGAAGGGATCTCAACGAGGGTGAGATTGATTCCCAGGGTTTTTTCCCAGTCACAAGTCTGGCGGCCGTATTTTGAACGGCTTGAAGACGAGCGATTTGGTACTTGGGAAGTCCGAGGTAAAGGGCATTTGCATAGTCCAATCTGGAGTTTACAATCGCTCCCACCACGACCGCTATGTCTTTCTTGGGAATAAAAGGCGTGAGTCTGCGTAGTAGGCGCAGCAGATAGTGAGATCCGCTGACTACTGCCCCTATTTGTTCGTTCATTGTCATGTCGGAGTCAAAGATGACCCCAAGACTTTTGACTTTGGCGCTAGGGGTGATGACTTTGGCCAGAATGGGCGGGGGCATCCAGGTTGTTATCGATTGATTGCTATGCTTGGCGTGAAACAGAAGAAGTTCTGTTTTCGCTCCGTTGAGTTTGAGATAACTCTTTGTCATCCAGTCCTCAATCAAAGAGAGGCATGTCTCTAGATTGAGGTGGTGATCCATTTTATTGCAAATGCGGAAGTACAGTTGCGTGTCGTCTGCGTAAGAGTGATATAGCAGTTTTTGGCTGCTGATGATTTCAAAAAGAGGACGCAGATAGATGTTAAATAACATCGGCGACAAGGGAGATCCCTGAGGGACCCCGCACGATAATGTGCGTTGTTCCGAAGTGAATGGTCCTAGCTTAACTATTTGCGATCGGTTTTCCACAAAAGAGGAGAACCAGGATAGATCGCTTTCTGCGACTTTGGCTATTTTAGCCAGCCGAGTCAATAATAGCTTGTGATCAACTGTATCAAAGGCTGCGCTTAGGTCCAGCAGAACCAGAAGAGAAGATTCTCCTTCGTCTGCGGCCTCAAGAACGTTGTCCCATATCTTAAGCAATGCTGTTTCCGTCCCGTGTCCGGGACGGAATCCCGATTGCAATGGGTCGAGTAAGTTGTGGGTATCTAGATACTGTTGCAGCTGCTGTACCACTGCCTTCTCCATTACCTTGGAGAGAACATTTAGGCCTGTTATGGGGCGCCAGTTAAGTGGATCCTTAGGATCCAGGGTGGCTTTCTTCAAGATGGGTTGAATGAAGCCCTCCTTCAGCTGGGAGGGCATTTTGCCCTCCCTGAAGGATTGGTTAATAAGCTGCGTGACAGGAGGTGCCAGGATGTCGGCGCATTCCTTCAGCAGTTTGGTGGGGATAATATCATTTGGCGCAGTGCTGTTGCGCAGAGTGCCGATGATATTTTTAGTGGTCTGAATGGAGATGGGTTCCAGCGTGAACTCACCACACTGTGGTGAATTGCTGCTGGTACTGTGTAAATGACTACGGGGGGGGCTGGGAGAGCAATTGTTCTGCTGAATGCTTTGCCGGATTGCCTCAATTTTGTTAATGAAGCAATCCGATAACTCATCGCAAAATTCTTGTGTATCCAAGTTGGGGGCTTCAAGGCATCCTGGATTCATGGTCTGAGTGACCAGCTTGAAGAGTTCGCGGGGGCGATTTAGGGCACCGTTGATAGCCTCAGAAAAATAGTTTTTCTTGGCTTCGAAAATTTGCTTGTAGTATTTTCTGGTTATTGCCTTGTAAATCGCGAGGTTCTCATCTGAAGAGCTTCTTTTCCAGGCTGCTTCTGCCCTTCTACGCTCTTGCTTCAGTAACGCCAGCTGGTTGTTGAACCAGCCGGAGTTGTTTTTCCTGATCTGGGTCTTTCGTTTCGGCGCTATCAAGTCAGCTGACTGCAATAGTGCTGTGTTTATGGCCTCTAGTATTTCTTCCGCTGTTTGATGCGGCTGAATTGTGTTTATTTTTCCCCCTAACGTGGCTTTGAAGAGTTCCGAATGGAGCTTCTTCTGACATCTGGTCCAGTGTGTTGTCACTGGATTTGATGTTTTTGTTAAGGGGGGAATTCGGAAATAATGAATTTAATTGCATGGTGATCTGTCCATGGCAACGGTTCATTTTCCAAGATTTTTATTTCCAGATCTTGTCTGAAAATAAGATCGAGCGTATGACCTGAAGCATGTGTGGGCCCACATACTAGTTGCTGAAGCCCTAATCCTTCCAGGTGGTCGATGCAGGCGTCGGCAATGGGGTCTTGCGGGGAGTTGGCCCAAAGGTTGAAATCCCTGAGCAGCAAAAGGTGTTTGCTATTCAGGGTATAAGTGGAGACAAAGTCCGTCAAAGATGGGAGCAGCTGCGACTTAGGGCCAGGTGGCCTATAGCAGAGTAGAATCCGGACGGTCTCCTTCAGTGTGTTGCTGTTCACTAAGTCTGCTATTGTTGGTTCAGACGGACCATTTATTAGATTTCACTTTATTGTTTATTCTCTTATTATTCTTTATTAACGCCCCCTCCATATACGATTACTGTTCAGTTCAGACCTTTGATGAGGTCTCAATTTTAGGGGAGCTGCTTATTCACTATAATTATTTGTTGTTGTCACACTAATTTTTACTATTGGCGCGAGATACCACACCTTCTAATGCATGCATGCATGCAGACAACTTTATTAAGAAAAGAGTAAGGATTTTACATTCTTTAGATGGTGGGTCACCAAATGAATGCTAATATAATATTATTACTGCCAAAGCAGCGGTGTGATATTTAAAAAGATAGATTGATTGATTTTCTGTTGCTTGTCTGTGTGTATATAAACGCCAAAAGTTTATTTCAATGTACTGTATTTATCGGCGTATAACGCACACAGGCATATAACACGCACCCTAACTTTAAGAGGGACGTTTCGGGAAAAAACTTTCCACAGCCCCCTGCGTATAACACGCAGGCACAGTTTACCCTCTATTTTCAGGGTAAAAAAGTGAGTGTTATACGCCAATAAATTCAGTACTTACCAACAGTGATTACATTTTGTGAACTGTAATTCAATCAGTATCCACATAGCTGGTCATATGGAATTACATTTTAAATGCAATGAAGGGAAACAGTTTCCATTTATTACTACTGTGAGGATTAATTGCAGATGGCAGTTTCAAAACCTGGAATATTTTATTGCTGGTAAATCCAAGAATCTGCTCTGAAAGAATAGGCACATATTGTGGAATTGTCCTATGCTCATCAAATAAATAATTTATTGCTTCTACTGCTTTTGTCTTTTTATTTTTATTCTATAAAAATCATCTAAAAATACATTTTATTATTTTAAATAAGGGTTAGGCACATCATGTTTCAAGAGATGAATGTGAAACAAGGGAGCTCTTCCCTTTTCTTCATCATATGAATCCATTGTTGTCACATGCAGCCTGGCTTTTTATACAAAGACAAAATTCAGAAACAAAAAGAAAAGAATGCAAAAATTGGGGCAAACTAACTCAGATCCCGCTTAACAAACCCCCCCCCCCAAAAAAAAAAAACAGACTTTATAGGCTCAATATGGGAGACCACACAGAATTAATGCATTACATATTTATTATTAAGCATTAAAATAGAGATTAAAGCGGGGTTCTGGTCATAATTTTTTTTTTTTGGCAAGTTAAATTGAATTACATAGTAATAGCTCGCCAATCAATAGTTAATCTATCACTTGACTTATGGGCTGCACATATTAACATCAACAATACCCTACTATTGGTACCAGAAGTCTACCATAAAAAGTATTTGTAACACGATAAATGTAATTGTAGACTCCATATGCTTCCGGTAGCCAAATCTGGCAGGTCAACATTTTGCCAATTCTCTGCTTCTTCAGGACCCAATATAGCATGTGGAGCACAACTATACATATTTAACCACTTCCCTACGGCCGTACGAGTATATACGGCCGCAGGGTGGCTCTAAATCTCCGGGCTGCCGTGTTTTCACGGCAGCCCCTTTCCTCGTTCCCAGCGCGCGCTCCAGAGCGCGCAGCGGGGAACTAGTGTACTGGCCGTGTCCCTCGGACACAGCCAATACAGATCAAACGGCCAATCAAGTGGCCGTTTGCGGTGCGATCTGATGGGCATAGAGATGATCTCATTGTAAAACATAGAGATCATCTCTCATTGCCTGCTCTCACAATAAGCGTCCTGTCATAAGAGAGCATACCGATTGTGTTTCTAGTACATAGGGACACAGATCGGTCTCCCCCTACAGTTAAACACAATGAGAAACACATACTTCCTCACCCCCTATGTTAACAGTCACATTTATACAGTAATTAGGCATGCCAAAAATGATTGCATAGTGAGTGTCCGTTATAACGCATGGCCTGTAAAAAAAATAAATAAATAATAAAAAATAACAATTCTGTCCCTTATTTTGTAGCGCTATAACTTTTGGCAAACCAGTCGCTATTGCGATTTTTTTTAATTTTATTTTTTAACCAAAATATGTAGAAGAATACGTATCGCCCTAAACTGTTTTTTTTTTATTGGGCTATTTTTTATAGAACAAGTAAAAAATATTGTATTTTTTTTCCGTCCTTTTTTTGTTTACGCAAAAAATAAAATCGCAGAGGTGACCAAATACCACCAAAAGAAAGCTCTATTTGGGGAAAAAAGGACGCCAATTTTGGGTATCGCACGACCGCGCAATTGTCAGTTAAAGCGACGCAGTGCCGCAAGCTGAAATTTCACCTGGTCAGGAAGGGGGTTTACATGCCCAGTATGGAAGTGGTTAAAGAAAAAAAAATGTATGTATAAATATCAATAACATATCATACTTTATAGACAAGGATAAGTATAATTTCCATAATTCTGTAAGAGAATACTCACATCAATGTGGTGGATCATAGAGTGTCCGTTAGCATGGCCTGTGGGCAGGCACTTAAGCACTAAGTATATAAGAGGTCCACTTACTGGATTTGTGGGTACTGTACTCCTTGTTATTTTGCCTCACAAATCCAGTGAGTGGACCTCTCATATAATTAGTTTGTAAACATAGTGATTGATCTATACTCAGGGACTCCTCTCCTGCCTTTGAGATCCTTGCATCCCCATCTTGCCTTTAGTGTTATCCCGCTGTTTGATGTTTGGTTTTGATGCTCCTGTGCGCACCCACAGGGTACGCTATTGGACGCTCTATGATCCACCACATGTGAACCTTCTCAATATTATGGAAATCATATTTATCATTGTCTATACAGTATTTATTAAACAAGTATAGTGTTGCTTTACCTGCTATATTGGGTCCTGAAGAAGCAGAGAATTGGGGAAACGTTGACCTGGCAGATATGGCTACCAGAAGCATTCGGATTCTACAATTAAATGTATCTTGTTAGACATCTTGTTGTCTTGTTAGACTTTATATCGATAGACTTCCGGTACCAATAGTAGGGTATTGTTGATGTTAATATGTGGATCTTATGGAGGTAGGTCTCTACCGGCTTTGCACATCTAGAGAGTGACATTTTTGCCAATTCTTCTTTGCAAAATAGCTCAAGCTCTGTCATATTGAATGGAGAGCATCTGTGAACAGCATTTTTTAAGTCTTGCCACGGATTCTCAATTGGGTTTAGGTCTGGACTTTGACTGGGCCATTCTAACACATGAATATGCTTTGATCGAAAACCATTCCATTGTAGCTCTGGCTGTATGTTTAGGGTCTTTGTCCTGCTGGAAGGTTAACCTTTGCCCAAGTGTCAAGTCTTTTGCAGACTCTAACAGGTTTTCTTCTAAGATTGCACTGTATTTGGCTCCATCCAACTCCCCAGCTTCCCCTACCCTGCTGAAGAAACACATCCCCACAACATGATGCTGCCACCACCATTTTTCACGGTGGGGATGGTGTGTTCATGATGATGTGCAGTGTTAGTTTTCCAACACTCATAGCAGTTTGCGTTTAGGACAAAATAAAATTTTGGTCTCATCTGACCAGAGCAACTTTTTTCACATGTTTGCTGTGTCCCCCACATGGCTTCTCGCAATTACACAAAAGTATTCATGTTCATTCTATTTACTTTTTAGGTGACTCCTAAAGGCAATTGGTTCCACTAAATTTTAGTTAGGGGTATCAGAGTAAATAGGGCTGAATACAAATGCATGCCATACTTTTCAGATATTTATTTGTAAAAACAAAATGAAAACAATTTATCATTTTCCTTCCACTTCACAAGGAATATGAATACGTTTTCAAGGCACTGTAGATGCTGAAGTGGTATAGGGGAGGTTTTAGTCTGCTGCAATATATCTTTGGAGCAGTAATGGGTTAATGTATGAATACAGCTACTTAATTTATGTACTTCAGTGTATTTTTTAGTGGGCTCATACAGTATTTTGAAATAATATTTTAATGTTAAGTGGAGAATTTATACTTTGCAAACTCTTCATTGTATTGAGTGAAATGTGCACAGGGCATGCACAGCTGAATCAGGGATGCTGAATCAGGAATAGATGTGTATAAGACTGGCAGGGAGCAGGGGGAGCTATAAAAATAAGCGTGATTGCACCAAAGGTCACACTTTTAAATACTTTTTGTCACATTTTTCAGTAAAAAACAGTAATTTGCCACTTTTTTTCAGAAATACAAGTATGCTAGAATACATCACCCACCTGTACCATATCATTACCATTGTCTGTTGAAGGTCTTGGATCACAGGTATAAGACTAGAAGTTGGTCTTTATCAGTTCTAAACATGCTTCTGGTGTGATAGATCATGAGTCCAGGTAAAAGGCCAGGGGTGGTATAGACTTGCAAAATCTTGTCACTTTGTGAGAGGAGGTTATGTCTTTTATGGATGCTCATTGAACCACTTAAGGACCGCCTCCTGCACATTTACGTCGGCAGAATGGCACGGCTGGGCACATGCACGTACAGGTACGTGCTGTGCTAGTACCCAGGCGTGGGTCACGGGCGCACGCCCGCGGCATGCTCCCGTGACCCAGTCCGAAGCAATCGGTCCCCGGAGCTGAAGATCGGGGAGAGCCGTGTGTAAACATGGCTTCCCCGTTCTTCACTGTGGCGGCAGCATCGATCGTGTCATCCTTTTTAGAGGGGGACACAATCGATGACGTCACACCTACACTCACACCCCCCTACAGTTGGAAATACACTTCAGGTCACACATAACCCCATCAGCGCCCCCTGTGGTTAACTCCCAAACTGCAACTGTCATTTCCACAGTAAATAATGCATTTTAAATGCATTTTTTGCTGTGAAAATGACAATGGTCCCAAAAATGTGTCAAAATTGTCCGAAGTGTCCGCCATAATGTCGCAGTCATAAAAAAAAAACGCTGATCACCGCCATTAGTAGTAAAAAATAAAATAATAAAAATGCAATAAAACTATCCCCTATTTTGTAAACGCTATACATTTTGCACAAAACAACCGATAAACGCTTATTGCGATTTTTTTTTAACAAAAATATGTAGAAGAATACGTATCGGCCTAAACTGAGGAAAAACATTTTTTTATATATATTTTTGGGGGATATTTATTATAGCAAAGAGTAAAAAATATTGAATTTTTTTTTTCAAAATTGACGCTCTATTTTTGTTTATAGTGCAAAAAATAAAAACCGCAGAGGTGATCAAATACCACCAAAAGAAACCTCTATTTGTGGGGAAAAAAGGACGCCGATTTTGTTTGGGAGGCACGTAGCACGACCGCGCAATTGTCAGTTAAATCAACGCAGTGCCGAATCGCAAAAAGGGGCAAGGTCCTTTAGCTGCATTTTGGTCCGGGTATTAAGTGGTTAATGAGGCCCTGTCACCGAGCATTTATTCAACAATCTTCCCATAGGGGACAGTAACCATCCTTTAGGCATGTTATTTATCCCTTTAAAACTTTCTTAATGTAGATATCCAAAATCCTTGAGACCGCTGCTGGATGCTTATGTGCTGACAGCAGTCCCAGCAGACTCGGAGTAGTGACCTCATATAGTATTTCACATTTCTTTTATACAGGTAGTTACATTAATGACTATGTAGGAGTGAGGGGCATCATAGCTGGGCCAGAACAGACAGTAACTATAAAATGCATTTCCTGCAGAAAATGTGTGGGAATGCTGAATAGCTGAATTGCTAAAGCTAACTGGATGAATAGCTTAAATCCGTAAGAAAAAGTTGAAGAAGTAAGAATAGTTGGAAAAGTAGGAATGGTTTTAAAATAAACACTAATGTATAAAAGATGTGGAATATTTAAAGGTTTTTTGGAAAGCTTTTTGATCAAGTGAGTGAGAGAAAGTGTAAGAGAACTCTTTAAACAAGTCTTAATAAATCTACAACAGTACATGCTATCGAAACAGCGACTTCACAGCGACACACAGCCTTTGTAAACGTACCGGTATAAAATTTATGTTGAGGAGGTGCATGCACGGCGCTCTGTGGTATGGACGCATAGCTACAGAGCTCCATCTCGCTCCGTGACATCGGCGCCCCCCCACGCTGGTACATTCACTCCCCCTTACCGCAATTGAAACCGGACTGTCCAGGGCACCTGTGGGCACATCTGTGGAAGTTTTAGAGCAGCGGATCGGTCCTCGGAAGCTTAAATTGCGGCTCTGTCAGACGCCGCTGAGGCACCTAAGATGGCGGTGGTTCGGCTGCAATCCGACACAGATGTCAGCTCCTTCTCCATGGCGAGCTTCACTGCATGAGGAGGTATGTGGAGAGGTCTCAATGCTCTCATCTCTGGGGGGACCGGCATTTACCTGGACGAGATGCTATTGAAGCCAGCAGCAGCTGCCTCACATGAGCAGGGAGTATATTTGCAGGCTATGTGTCACGTCTCCTCACAGCACCAAGATATGGCTGTTCTCGTCTCCAGATTTGCTGAAATGCTTGACAGGGGGCTTGCTCACACTGCTGCTAAAATTACTTCAGATATAAAATCTGATCTTCAACTCCTGGGCTCCCGCATTGAGTATGTGGAAAATAAATTGGACACCACGTTTGATCGGGTCAATCAAAATACAGACCGCTTTCAACAATTGCATGAGCAGCTGGAGGGGGCCATGGCCAAAATTGACAACCTTGAAAATAGGTCTAGAAGACTTAATTTTAGGATCAGAGGCCTTCCAGAGTCGGTTACTGATGTTCCTAAAGCTGTGCATTCTCTAATCAAAACCCTTATACCTGACATACGTGCCCACAAATTGGAACTGGATCGGACCCATAGGGCTCTTGGTCCCCCCAGGTCTGATGGACTGCCCCGTGACATTGTGGTGAAACCTCATTATTACAGTGTTAAAGATGAAGTCATGAGGAGAGCCCGCACCATGCAGCAAATTCAAATTATGGGACATACAGTACAAGTTTATGCAAACATTTCCCCCTTCACCATCGAGAAGAGGCGAGCTCTCAAACCCCTTCTTACGGTCCTAACACAGAAAAATATTAAATACTGGTGGCTTTTCCCTTTAAGCTTGAAATTTGACTTCAACGGCAAGCTCTATAGATTCTCAACACTTGCGGATGGTGAACTCTTGCTGAGAAAGCTGGGATTCCTGGCCGCTGAACCAACCTCCCCAATGCAATCCTCTCCTTCCAGTCTGGCTAAACGACCGCCTCCATCTAGTCCACTCACGTCTACGTGGCAGAAGCCTAAACTCAAGAAAGTCAAGGATGGAATCGCCACATGAGCTGGAAATTTTCTCCAATTCATCCTCTCATTTTCTTTTCTGCATTTGGACCCGTTGGCCCCTTACACTCTCATGCCCGCTGGTTCTTATCTACTGACTTTTACCTGGGAACTCATGTTTGCCCTGTAGCTTGTGCCTGTCTAACCGGATCTTGTGCTCTGCAGCAACTTATCCCAGGAACGGTACACCATTTAATTTACTTTGCTTAGGAACGTTTCCGGATCTCTCTGATTCTGACTGCACCTAATCCAGGATTGCTCCATTTACTATATTACTTCCTTTCTGTCATGTTAGTAATCCGGGAGAAGGGTGTTATTTTGTTTCCGTATAACCTGAACCTTTTTGGGACCTGTCTGAGGCTCTTGTACATGACGATCGGTCTTGCACTTTCTCGACCATCTACATTTCCTGAGAGAGGCATTGGCTGGGGACACATGTCCGCTGAATACCCTGGAGTCCCGTGGGTTACCATCTCAGGAACTATTTGACGCCTGGCCTAGTATTGGGAGAACTGGACTTCTGAATTTGGGGGCACTTTTCATTTTTTATTTTTATGACCCATGGTTCTTGACTTTTTCCATGCATTTTCTTTTCTTACGGTTTATACGTTTTGTTTGATGTGGGGAATGTTCTCTATTTTATTTAATGTGTTGGCTTTATATTGGGGGTAGCCGTACACGGAGCGGTACCTATGCCCCTCCTCCTGTACTCAGAGTCGAAGGTTATTTTTTTTTCTGCTCCTGGTTGGGATCTCCCCCACTGGTTGGGGGGGAACGTTTTTTTTGAATTTTTGGGTTATGGTGGAATTATTTTCTCCATTGGCCAAGATTTTTACTTTTTCTTGTATTATTCTTTTCTTTTCTTTGTATTTTTCTCCCTTTACTAATTCTCTTTTTTTACAGTGACGTGTGCAGTCTCGCTCGTCTGTTGGGGCTGGGATCGCGTTTTACCAGACTCGGCGATGGTTTTCTCCTGCGACATGCCCCTCAGATGGAAGGTAGGTGGTTGGGGGTTGGCATTCTCACCTACACTGCCTCATGGCTGATCACATCTCCCGCAAACCTGCCCTACGCTTTGCCTCGCACAATGTGCAGGGAATTAACTCCCCTATTAAGCGCCAATTTTTTTTTCAATATTATCATGATCAAAAGATTGACATTTTATTCAAGAAACGCACTCCCAAAAACGTATGCCCCGTCCTTCATTCATGCTAATTTCCCTACGTTTCACCTTGCTAATTCAGACAAAAAGACTAAAGGAGTAGGCGTCTTTTTCTCCCGTAATATTCAGTTTTCAATTAATTCAGAAGTTAAGGACCCTGATGGCAGGTACATACTAGTAAAATGCCTCATTGATGGCCAGCTTTACTCTTTCTTCTCATACTATGCACCTAATAAGGGCCAATCAAAATTCTTTCAGTCCCTCTTTCACACTCTATCTCCCATGCTTGAGGGCCTAGTCCTCTATGGTGGAGACTCTAATGTTGCGTTCATTGCAGGAAAAGACAAATCCCGTCCTCCAGGTAGGGACGGTGTCCGTCCCACCAGACAGAGTCTTAGGCGGCGTACAGACGATCGGATATATCCGATGAAAACGGTCCGCGGACCATTTCCATCGGATATGTCCGATCGGGAGTTTGATCCGATGGCGTGTACACACCATCGGATCAAATTCCCCGCCGCCGGACGGCGCGGTGACGTAGTGGTGACGCGGCGGTGACGTTGACGCCGCCGCGTCACCGCCACGTCACCGCACCAGGAAGTAAAACACTTCCGCGCATGCGCCGAATCCATTCGGCAGCGGCGCCGGTGGTGGGAGCATTCTGCTGGTAAGTGTACTAACCAGCAGACATGTCGGGCGGACAGATTCCCACCGGATAGATTTCAAAGCATGCTTTGAAATCTGTCGGGTGGAGAAATCTGTCCGCTAGCCCATACACACGAGCGGAGATGTCTGCTGAAACGGTCCATCGGACCGTTTTCAGCGGACATATCCCCTCGTGTGTACGCCGCCTCAGTGTTGCCAGACAGATTTACCACCAGGGCTTGGTGGATGCCTGGAGGGAAATGAATCCTACGGCCCGGCATTACACACACTACTCTAGCCCCTACAATACTTTTGCCAGAATTTATCATTTTTTCATTCAGCAAAATCATACACTGCTTATACTTAAAACAATCATTAGAGACTCTGCCTGGTCGGACCACTCCGTCCTTCTCTTGATAGTGGACAGACCGACGGCTAGACAACAAGGGCTTAATTGGAGATTAAATGCCTCAATTCTTAGCAAACCCTCACATATTAGCGAATTAGAAGGTGCCATTCAGGAATATTTTCTACTCAATGATGTAGACAACATATCCGCCACTTCTCTGTGGGCAGCACATAAAAGCACCATTCGGGGTAAACTGATCCAAATGTCCTCTAGGGTACGTAGAGCCCGTATATTAGATATAGACAGACTGGAGCAGGAATTCTTAGAGTTATGCAAACAACATAAACGCAACCCCTCTTCTGGATCGCCAGCTAAGCTTGAAACATCGCACACAGCCCTTAACCTGGCCCTAACTGCTATAGTGGAAAAAAGCTTGCGCTGGGACAGAGGAAGGTTTTATCTTCGAAAAGATAAGTTGGGAGCCATGTTGGCACATAGGTTGACCCCGAAAATAAGGTCCAACACTTTCCCTAAGATAAAATTACATAATGGAACCCTTACGCAAATCCCCCAGAAGATCATGGAGGCTTTCCATGACTTCTACCAGCTCTTGTACAGTAAACATGGGAGGGAACCGTCGCCCAACCGGATTGATTCCTTTTTCAGCTCCCTGAAGATTCCCAAGCTTCGAAAACATAATAAGGATAGCTTAGAGATACCCATATCAGCGGAAGAAGTTTCGCTGGTCATTAAAAACCTTAAAACCGACTCTGCCCCAGGGCTGGATGGATTTTCGGTCCCTTATTATAAACATTTTGCCCCACTACCCCTATATGGCCCGTTTCTTTAACCAGCTTAGGTCTGGTACACTGCTCGATAAGGCATTGAATTCAGCTTACATTACGGTTTTACCGAAACCTGGCAAAGACACTAGTTGCACCGCCAATTACCGCCCCATATCATTGATAAACAATGATCTTAAAATTTTAACAAAAATCCTTGCAAATAGAATTTCCAACTTCATTGGACTCTATATACACAAAGACCAGGGGTCTGATCAGATCAGAAGAGCAGTTGACATAGTCTCTCTCCTGGGATCGGGGTGGGACAATGGACCCTCGCAGAAGGGACTTTTGCTTTCACTCGATCTTATGAAGGCGTTTGATTCTGCATCCTGGGCTTTCGTATTCCCACTTTTGCAAAAATGGGATTTTGGTCCTTCATTTATGAACATAATAGGAGCACTTTACTCCAATCCGGAAGCTCAAATTAAAATGCAAGGATATTACTTGCGTCCTTTTCCTATCTTCAAGGGTACAAGACAAGGCTGCCCCTTGTCCCCACTTCTCTTTGCCGTAGTCCCCACTTCTCTTTGCCGTAGTCATTGAGACCTTGGCTATCGCTATTCGGGATAATCCTGATATACATGGAGTGCGTTGTGGCCCGCAAACCCACAAGTGCACCCTTTTTGCGGATGATGTGCTCCTATTTATTACCTTACCGCTTACCTCATTACCTAATTTGTGCGGGGTTCTTGTTGACTTCGGCAAAATATCTGGTCTACAGGTCAACTACTCAAAATCTCTAGCTTTGAACGTCAACTTATCGGCGAACCTGGTTGCACAACTTGGGGACAATTTTCGGTTTAGTTGGAGTGAATCCATGATCCCCTATCTTGGGATTAACCTCACGGCTTCTATAAACAAGTTATATGCTGCTAATTTTCCCCCACTCTATCGTAAATTGGAGGAGGATCTGTCTCGATGGAAGAAACTGGGGCTGTCTTCTTTGGGCAAAATAAATTCTGTGAAAATGACCCTACTTCCATGCATCGTTTACCTATTTAGATCACTACCAGTCCCCATCCTCAAGGATCACCTCTGGAAATTCCAATCTAAAATTATAAAATCTATATGGGGCATGAAGGGGCATAGGATAGCCAAAGGGACCCTTTTTAGGAGTAGAGATTAAGGTGGAGTAGGTTTGCCTAACCTTCTCTGGTATTATCAAGCAGCACAACTTGCCCAATTGTCCACTATATATTCTAAGTTTGCACATCCTGATTGGATACACATGGAATGACAAGCTATCCCTCAATTCACTCTAGACTACATTCTTTGGTCCTCAAGTAAATCTAGACCTGCCATCATGGTCTCCACTCTGTCACACTCCCTTGTTTTATGGGACTCCCTTAAATCAAATACACAACTAATCTTGCACTGGAACCCGCTGTCACATATCTTCTGAAACCCTTTATTTCCTCCTGGGATGGATATTAAGGCATTTCAATGGTGGTTAAATAAGGGTTTATTCAGGATAAGACATTTTGTCAACCCTACAGGACCTCTCACCATGGCTCACTGTATAAGTAAACTTGACATGCCAAGTACGGAAAGATTTAGATACTGTCAAATAGTGCACTTTATTCAGTCCCTTAGGTCTTCCTCCCGAGTCCCACTCTCCGTCACAGACTATGAAAAGTGATGTGGTCAAGCCATGCGGCAGAGGGGGGGGGGGAGTCTCGGTGATTTACCGGTCACTTGCTAGGGCAGGGGACAAGACACTTTATATGAAGGATTGGGAAAATGAATTACAATGCACCTGGAAAATTGAGGAATGGTATAGAGCCTATACCGTTGCGTCCAAAGGCATTCTGAATGTAGCATTGATTGAAGTGAACTTGAAGATCCTGATGAGGTGGTACATGGTCCCCCTTAACCCTCCTCTTATGTTAGCTTTCTGTTACTATCCATGATGTTAACGGGTCGGTTTTGACCCGTGTCTTAAATCAGCCATAAAATACCCTCTGAACAATTATTTATCATCCAATTTGTTTCTTACCACTTGGTTACCTTGTTAGGCTTCTTTATCCTTGAAAAGATTGGTTTTAACATTTTTGGTGTGACCCCTTAGACCTTTCTTTTGATAGCATACCTCTAATTTTCAAATTTAAAAAATGGTAAAATAAAGTCAGCAACTTTGAAATGTATTGGTCCTATGTTTCTTTACTTTATTTAGAGAAGCAGACAAGCAAGCAAAGAGATAGGCCCCTCCCTAACTACAGCTCACGGGGCAGTGAGGTGATTGGCTGTCAGTGTTACTAAGCAGAGAGAGTGTTTATGATTTCAGTTTTGGCACTTATTAGTGTCCTATAATCCTATATTATAACTGGGTCAAAATTGACCCTAACACCATAAACGTCTTAATTTTCACCACAGTATTTTATAATTTATTTAAAAGGATTCTTTTTCTATTACATTGTTTAAATAGAGGTTCCTGACAAAGTAAAACAATCTTGATGCAATAAACAAATTTATGTGATACTATAGACATTCAAAACCTGAAAACGGGTCGGTTCTGACCCTAACACAAGAGGAGGGTTAAACTTTCCAAAATGTATCCTATCACCTCACCCTTGTGCTTTCGCGAATGCGGGCACATTGGATCAATGCTACACATATGGTGGGAATGTCCCAAGATCAGGAGTTTATGGAATAAAATATTTTGTACTGTTCGGAAAATCACAGGGTTACCCATCCAAAAGTCTCCTCACCTCGCTCTCTTGAAATTTTCGTGCCCTGGAACCCCAAAACTAACTCAACGTCTTATAATGTTTATATTCCTTGGGACTCGGTTGACGATTGCTCGGGCCTGGAAAAAAACAACTGTATAATTTCTCTTGGTCAAATGAAAGATTTTGTGGATCATGGCTCAAGAGAAAACAGTTAGCATCCTTTTGGATTCTACTGATAAACACAATGGGCCAGATTCAGGTAGAGTTAGGCTGGAGTATCAGTGATACTCCACCCTAACTGTCACTTTAAGCCGGCGTTTCTGTTTTCTGTAACCAGAAAACAAGAAACGTCGGGTTGGAGTTCCGATGCGAGCGGCGTAATTGAATTTCGCCATCGCATCGCAACTTTAATTAAAAAATGGCGCCGGGGGCGTTCCCGCTGATTTACGCTGAAAAAATATGTTAATCAGCGGGAATCGGCACTTCATGATCGTATTCGGGAGCGACGCAGTGACTTTCCGACGTTTCCGTAAGCGATACGCGGCGTAAAGATATCTTATGTTAAGTATAGCCATCGTCATCGCGTCGGAAAAAAAAAATCGCGTCGCTTGCGTAAAACGTCCATGAATGGGGATTTGACGTCATTGACGTTCACTGACAGAATTTGGAGCATGCGCACTGGGATGCATTGACAGTCGACGCATGCGCAGTACGTTCGCCGCGGGATTGCGCTTAGTTTAAATAATACGCGCCCCGTACCCGCCCAATTTGAATTCCGCCGGCTCATTTTCGATACGCTGCCGCAACTTTAGGAGCAAGTGCTTCATGTATAACAGCACTTGCTCCTAAAATTTCGCCAGAGTAACGTAAATGAGAAACGTTACTCCAGATTAAAGATGCTCCCATCTACCTGAATCTGGCCCAATGTCATTTGGGAGCCCTGGTCCAGATATCTGTCCTTGCCGCCTTCCAATTGCCTGCCGCCCGGGTGCGGATAGATGAGCGAGTTCTGCACCGTCTTACAGTGTATCGCCTCTACCTTCTTTTTCTTTCCTTTCCTTCTTCTTTTCTTTCCTTTTTTTTCTCTTTTATACATTATCACCCTACAGGTATTACTTTTTGAATACTTCTTGGAGACACTATTTTGATCGCTCTTGATTTACGAGAGAGGCTTCAACTGTTAGTTTTTATTACTGCTTGATGTTATCTGGACTCTTACTATGACTTCTCATGTTTACTTGATACATACAAGTTGATATTTCTTTAGATCGTGATAGTCTGATCGAGAGTCTAGGATCGGTTGGCTAGCTAGCTATTTCCAAAGTAATTCTATATTATTTCTCTCTCTCTCTTCTTAATGTATTGCACCTATGCTTCACTGGATATCTGTGTTTTTACTGCTTGTTTTTTATCCGGGGAGTGGACTCTATCTTTCCAGCACAGTCTGAACCCATGAGGCGTGCTGGGGGGGTGGGTCTGCCCTCCTGTGCCGGCAATGGATGTTTTATTTTGGCCCCTTTGGGTGCCTGTTTGATGTCTTCCTTTTTTACGTATTATCTGTTATTCATTTTACCGCTAGGCTTAATGCTTTATGACAGTTTTACCTGTATTTCTATTGTGATTCATTTGTGGATATTTCAATAAAAAACGATTGAAAAAAATGTATGTTGATTTGGGCATGTCAGCTGGGAAATGTGAAGAATTTTATACAGGACAGTCAATGGAAGAAAGTGTAGAACTCTTGTCTTTTGGAAACTCATTCAGCCAAAAGTAAAAGGTGTATCACAAAACTGAAATGCCTAAAACTAGACAAAAATAACTAAGTTTTGATGTATAAATTGTGTATGACAAGTAGATCTTGTGGGCGTGAGAGCAATTTATACTGAAGGAACTAAGATAATATTTTTAAGGCTCTGTGCTCTAGCTATGACATCATCCACTCTAAGCAGCCCAATACACACTCTGTTGAATCGATAACATTTCCTGAAATGATCACTAAACTTAACCACTTGATACCCGGGGTATCTCTATTGTCCTGACTGCACGTCATATGACGTGCAGTCATAGAAAGCTGCTAGGGGCGCACGCGCCAGTGGCATCACTGTGAACCCCGATGGGCACACGCGATTGCCGAGTAACTGAGCTGGGACGTGGAGCTCTGTGTGTAAACACAGAGCTCCACGTCCCCGTCCGGGAGAGAGGAGACCGATTGTGTCCCTTGTACATAGGGACACAATCGGTCACCTCCCCAGTCACCCCCCCTCCCCCCACAGTTAGAACACAAACTAGAAGAAACATTTAACCCCTTCCCCGCCCCCTAGTGGTTAACCCCTTCCCTGACAGTTACATTTATACAGTTATCAATGCATATTTATAGCATTGTTCACTGTATAAATGTAAATGGTCCCAAAAATGTGTCAAAAGTGTCCGATGTGTCCGCTATAATGTCCCAGTCCCGAAAAAAATTGCAGATCGCCGCCATTCCTAGTAAAAAAAAATAAAAAAAAAATCATAATTATGTCCCGTATTTTGTAGGCAATATAACTTTTGCGCAAACCAGTCACTATACGGTTATTGCGATTTTATTTTTAATTTTTTTTTACCAAAAATATGTAGAAGAATACGTATCGGCCTAAACTGAGATAAAAAATGTTTATTTTTTATTTTTTAAATGGGATATTTATTATAGCAAAAAGCAAAAAATATAGGCCCAGATTCAGAGAGAATTGGATTCTCGTAGCGTATCAGAAATACACTACGCCGCCGTTTTTTACCTGTCTCTACGTGGAATCCAGGTAGATTTTGTCCAGTAAACGACGGCGGCGTAGTGTATTTCTCCCGTCGCAATCCATCTAGACGAGTAGGGGGCGTGAAGGATTTAAAATAGGCGCGTTCCCGCGGCGAGCGAACTGCGCATGCTCCGTTCGCAAATTTCCCGCTGTGCATTGCGCGAAATCACGTCGTTACGTCATTCGTTGTTTGAGTAGCGTCGTTTACGGACATTTCTATTCCCGAACGAGTTACGCAAAAAAAAAAAAAAAAAAATTAAATTTGACGCGGGAACGACGGCCATACTTAACATGGGCTACGCACCGTTAGACCAGCAAAAAGCTGGTCTAACAGTACGTAAAAAAAAACAGACGTAAGAGAGTGCAAAGACCGCTCGTATCTTCGTGGATCGCGGTAAAAACACATTTGCATATCCCGACGCATGAAAACGACGCGAACTCCTCCCAGCGGCCGCAAAAATATCGCAGCGTAGATCCGAAGGCTTACGAAGACGTAAGCCTCTCGGATCGAAGCCCGAAGCCGCCGTATCATGGTTTGAGGATTCAAACTAGTGATACGGCGCGCGAAATTTGAAATTACTCCTGTCTAACACCAGTTAGACAGGCGTAATTGCTTTATGAATCTGGGCCATTGTGTCTTTTTTCAAAATTGTCGCTCTTTTTTTGTTTATAGCGCAAAAAAAAAAAAAACGCACGGGCGATTAAATACCGCCAAAAGAAAGCTCTATTTGTGGGGAAAAAAGGACGTCAATTTTGTTTGGGAGCCACGTCGCACGACCGCGCAATTGTCAGTTAAAGCGACGCAGTGTCGGAAGCTAAAATGTCTGGGCAGGAAGGGGGTATATGTGCCCAGTAGGCAAGTGGTTAAGCTTTTCACAAAAACTGTAAAAGATTTCAAACTGAAAAGATTATATCCGGATAGCTAAATATTTTTTGAACATTTTAAAGTTTGGCGTCTGTAGGGGAAAGCATGAAGGAGCTGAAACTTTTGGGAGCGGAAGGAGATTTTAAGGATTTGAAGCATGCTCTCATTCACTTCAATGTTAAAAAATAGTGTTATAAAGTTTAATGTTTTAAAAAGTATAAATAGTAGAAAAACAGTTGAGGAAGTCCCATCATTAGCTGAAAGAGCTGAACATTTTAAAAGTTGAATGGTTTTAATAGCTGAAAGTATGCAGAAGCTACGCAGAGGCAAAAAACATACGGAATAAGAATAATAATAAAAAAAAAAAAACAATAGTGGGAATGCTACTGAGCATTCCCACTAATTACAATAGTGGGAATGCTATTGAACATTTCCACTAAAAAACAAATAACAATAGTGGGAATGCTATGAGCATTCCCAATAATTAGACACTCCCAGAAAAAGAGAGGGCTATGATGTGCAAGGAGGGAGGGGGACTGTGCTAGCTAATGGACATCCTGTGTTCTAAAGTAATCAGATTCGCTAGCAGGTTTACAGGCATGTTACAGGTAAAAGAAAAAGTGATTTGTGGAAAAGAAAAAAAAGATGCAAGTAAACAAAAAAAAATGACAGATTTTTTTTTCCTGCAATTTGTAAATCATTGACAGGGTCTCTTTACCCAGTCTGCTATTATAGGCAATAGGGCATTTCTAAGAAATCGTTTAGGATAGTAGTAGTAGAATAGATAGGAATAGATGTAGTCCCTGCGCCTGCTGCAGTTATGTACCAGCCAAAATGCTAATGCAGGGTTCTGCCATTTTAATGTGTACAACTAATGGGAATATGTAATGCAGTTAAGTACATGTTCAAAGGTTGTATGATATTTTTTTTGCTTAAGTGTATTTGGTTTACAGAGTACCAGTGCATCCATGAACAGTAAATTACCCACACTGATAGTCTTGGAATTTTCTTTTTATGCATATATTTTATTCATATGAGAAACGAGTCCAGAAATAGCTAAGATGTGCTGTACTTATTTATATTACAGCTAATAATTCAAAATAACGTCAGAATATGTCTGGTTAGAATTTTTTTTTTTGCGGATAACACATTTCATGTTCCAGGATTTTACAATGCATACTCTATATAGTTTTAAATTAGACACCGTATTAATGTTAACTTCCTGCCTATTACATCCATTGCTTTAAGGTTTTTGCTTGCTTTCTTCTCTTAAAATATATTATTTTTCTGTGTGACGGGTAAATGTTATCAAAGGAATATTTAAAGAGGAACATTTTTATATATTTCATTACTTTGAGCTACAGTACATAAAAAAAAAAAATGAGTACAGCACTGCTAAAATTTTACAAACGCAAAGGCCACTGAAACTGCACCATGGGCTGTCTTAATATTTTACAAAAGGGATCAAGCTTTCAATCTGCCATATCTAAAAATCAATACAAAACACTAGATAAACAAATTGTACGGTACAAGGAGGACTTTAACACACAGCATGTGATGGATAGGTATGTAAAACATAATATACTTTATTACATATAATAAAAAGCACACAATATATAAAACGTGTTAAGAAGCATGTGTAGGTGATTCTCCACTAAGAATCTTGTTGCCCTAACAGACCTTAAAGCAAAACTGCCTTATAAGGAACACATGGGACACATATCTACATGGTCCCGAAGAAGTTACTACACAAGGAAAGCACATTGACCATGAGGAGTGACAAATAAATCTTCACTATAGTGATATGTGTCCCACTTAGGCCGCGTACACACGAGGGGATATGTCCGCTGAAAACGGTCCGATGGACCGTTTCAGCAGACATCTCCGCTCGTGTGTATGGGCTAGCGGACAGGTTTGTCCACCCGACAGATTTCAAAGCAAGCTTTGAAATCTATCCGGTGGGGATCTGTCCGCCCGACATGTCTGCTGGTTAGTACACTTACCAGCAGACATGTCGTCCCCCACCGCCGCTGCGCCGCTGCCGAATGGATTCGGCGCATGCGCGGAAGTGTTTTACTTCCTGGTGCGGTGACGTGGCGGTGACGTGGCGGTGACGCGGCGGCGTCAACGTCACCGCCGCGTCACCGCCACGTCACCGTGCCGTCCGGCGGCGGGGAATTTGATCCGATGGTGTGTACACGCCATCGGATCAAACTCCCGATCGGACATATCCGATGGAAATGGTCCGCGGACCGTTTTCATCGGATATGTCCGATCGTGTGTATGGGGCCTTACACTTCATTATAAGGCAGTTTTGCTTTATGATATGTGAGGGTGGCGAGATTCTTAGTGTAAAATTGCCTACTTGTGCTTGTTAGCACTTTTTATATGCTATGTGCTTTTTAATATATATATAAATAAAGTATAGACATGTGCAGACTGGAATATTTTGTTTTGTTTTTTCGTTTTCGTTTGGAAAATACATTTATTTAGTTACTCCCGAAAATCGTTTTGATTTATTTCGTTTTTCGTTGGGGAATAGCTTTCGTCCGAAAATCCAATAATACTTGATTTCTGTCGAATGGTCAAAAGAATTTTCGACGGAATGTCGAATCTTTTTGGTTGCTGTCGCATGACCAAAAGAATATTCGACGGAACGTCGAATCTTTACGAATCGTACATTTCCGTTTGAATATTCCGCCTACAAGAATTCTAATGTTGTATGACTAGTAATAATGTCGAATCTATTCTCTATAATGTTGAATCTATTTTCTCATAAATCGAAATATAACGCACCCCCGGAGGAACGAGCGGTGCATGCCGTCCGCCAAGTCTCGTCGCGGAAAACCGACTCAGAAGACCCTCACACACTATCTACTCCGAGTCCAGAGGATGGACGGGAAGGCCAAAGATGGCGCTGGCTCTCAGTGTATACAGAACATCACGCAGAGCCCGGGAGCCTCCCCTGCACATTCGTCGGTGGGCAGCGAGTATAATCCACAGCTCACTAAAGCAGACCTTGACGATAGCCTCACAGTTATGTACACCAAGCTGGCAGAGAAATTCCAATCGGAGCTTCATAAGGCTACTAACACTTTACAACATGAGATTGCTGTCCTGGGTGGCAGGACGGACCTATTAGAGAAACAAACATGATGAGCTTCAGCTGGCCTACTCGGACCTCCGTAAAGATCATGAGGCCCTCTCTGATTCCTTTTCCCAACTCCAATCCCATTTAGAGGATTTGGACAATAGGAACCGTAGAAGTAACCTGAGGGTCAGGGGGGTCCCGGAGGTGGTCACCGAGCTTGTCCCTGCCATCTATAAGTTGTTCCTCTCACTGCTCCCTGCCGCCCTAAACCTCCAGAAGACAAGCCCCCAGAAATGTAGTCCTCTGCCTGAAGGATTATTTAGTGAAAGAGGACATCCTCAGGGCCTCCCGTAATACCCCAAATATAATGCTGGATGGTGTAAAGCTACAGATCTTTCCGGACATCTCCCCTGCCACTTTGGACAGATGCCGCAAATTTAAAGAAATCACCGTCCCACTTCAGGAGGCTAGAATCAGGTATAGATGGGGATTTCCCTTCAAGCTTCAGGTCCCACACCAGGGGAACATGCACACAGTTTTCACTATCCAACAGGGGAAAGAGCTCCTCGTTAAGCTGGGGCTCATGGCGAAAGAGGATCTTCCCAGGATGCCTTCCACCCCCTGCCCGTCTGCCATCTGGTCTACACCACCACCGCAGAGGGACCGTAGGAGACAGAGACAGGATCTCAGGGACCGTTTGTACTAACTGTTTTTTTTTCCTACCCTGTCTTTGAGGCTCTGTGTGCAATGTGCTTTCTGGACTTGGAGGATTTACCCCCGGCGGCTGAGGAGAACTGCTGATCTTCTGATGTGCAGGTATGATTGACCGGGGCATCGGGTCACTCTACTACAGCCTGACATTCCTTACTACCTTTTGATGACTGTCCCTGGTCACCTGTGCCCCCCCCTGATAACTTGCACACACTCCTCTATGCATCTGTATACATATTTGCTCCCTGCTGTGTTCCCGTTCAGCGGTGTCCATTTGGTTGTCCCCCCACTCTTGGTGATATACCGGTACATAGGATGACTCAATCCGAAGATTCTGGGACTTTGTGGTACCTTCCCCTAATTTTCTTTTTTTTTTCTTCCTCCCCTGTTTTGTTTTTTGGACTCATTTTTTGTACCACTACTGGTTGACAAGAGTGTTGGACAGTTTAGTCCTGTCAGCCCGGATGTTTCTATCCCTGGCTGGTTTATGTTACTTTCTGCTGTCGGGTTGGTTCCTCCCCTCCCGTCTCCATTACCTTCCATGTGTTTTATTTTTTACTGTTTAAATTGTTGGTGCTATGTTTTTACCTCAGGATGCGGACCTCCCATTGTGTATATTATGCTCTCCTTTGTAGCCTCTATTTCTCATATAGGACCCCCTTTGAGTACTTGGGTTGGGTTTACTACTGAGCTGTTGGATAGCTCCTTCGGCCCCTTGTCATTTGATTACATTTGATTACATTTGCCTCCCCCTTATTTCGATATGGGAATTAAATTATTTTCTCATAACGTTCAAGGGTTCAATTCCCCCCAAAAACGTAAGAAGGCTTTTTTGGCCTATAAACGCCTCCAGGCAGATATAATATGTATACAGGAGACTCATTTCTCCGAGGGGAATCACCCATCTTATTTTGATAAGGCCTATGGTTCTGGATATTTCACAACATTTGGGGCTAAGTCCTGAGGGGTGGCCAATTTTCATTAAGAAAAGTCTGATGTTTGAAATTGAAAATGTTTATAGAGATCCAGACAGTAGGTTTCTGATCCTGCAGGGCTCTTTGCAGGGCAAGCAACTTACGATTGCCAATGTGTACGCTCCAAATAAATCCCAGGTTACTTTTTTAAAGATTTTTTTTCAGGTTCTGGATAAGTTTAGCTCCCCACACCTTCTCCTAGAAGGGGATTTTAATCTAGTGGCACACTCAACGCTGGATAGGAGCAGAGTGGGTAATACTACTAAAGCTTTTCCCAAAACTTTAAAATATTTGTTGCACCAATATAACCTGGTAGATTCCTGGAGGGCACACAATGTAGGAGCCAGAGGTTACACCTTTTATTCTCACCCCCATGACACCTACTCCAGGTTGGATTACCTACTTTGCTCCCCCATCCTCCTTGCAAATTCTTCTGCGGCTGCCATTCACCCGTGTCCTTGGTCGGACCACCACTTAGTTACACTGGATATTTCCTACGTTGGTCTTAAACCTTCTGTAGCTGGCTGGAGGCTTAACGAATCGTTACTCTCTGACCCCATTTTGGTCTCACAACTCGCGGATCGCATGGCTGAGTACTTTTCTACCAACGACACGGCTGATGTTTCCCCTTCTATCCTCTGGGCTGCCCACAAGGCGGTAATGAGGGGGCACTTTATCCAATTTGCAGATGAAAGAAAGAAACAAATGCTTATTGATATCACCAGACTCACTGCCAAGCTAGATAAACTATACCATTTACACTCAGGTTCCCATGACCCTGATCTTCTCTCGCAAATTAATAACACCAGACTTGAGCTAGATACTATCCTCTCTGAATGGACTGAATGGTCCCTGAGATGGTCTAAGGCCCGGTTTCTTTTACACAGCAATTCGGCCTGGACCATGTTCGCCAGAAAACTTACCCAGTCTCTCCAGTCCCCCCACACATATAAATTGAGAAACCCCAGAGGCAATTTGGTTTCCCACCCGTCTGAGGTGATGCAGATTTTTACCACTTTCTACTTGAAGCTCCTCTCCCCTCCTTCCTCACTCCCTGATCCCGCGCTTAACTCCTGGTTAGATGATATACCTCTCCCTTCCCTTCCCCCGGACCAGCGGTTGGTCCTGAATGCTGACTGTTCAGACTCTGAGATTCTGGAGGTCACTGAAGCCCTCTAAAACTCTGGGCCCTGACGGGTACTCGGCCCCCTACTTTAAGAAATTTAAAGATAGTCTTGTCCCCCATCTTAGAACCCTTTTTAACCATGTTTTGAAGGACCATCATTTCCCTGACGATATGCTGCTTGCGAACATGTCCCTGATCCCTAAGCCCAATAAGGACCATTCACTCCCCCAAAATTTCAGGCCGATTTCGGTGATGAATACCAATTTAAAGATTTTTGGTCGGGTTCTGGCCAATAGACTCTCTAATATTATCCCTTCCTTGATTTCCCCGGACCAGACAGGATTTATCCCTTCCCGCCAAATCACGGACAACATTAGGCTTGCCTCTAATGTCATCTCTGATGCTGACTTACATGCCCGTAGAGTACTGCTCCTCAGTCTTGATATTCACAAGGCTTTCGATAGTGTTCTATGGCCTTATCTTGAACTTACGTTAGCCAAATTTGGTTTCTCTGGGGCCTTTGTCCAAGGCTTTAGAGCGCTTTATAATCACCCACGCACCCGGATCAGACTTCCGGGTTGTAATTCGGATTATTTTGAACTCGGTAGGGGAACGAGACAAGGGTGCCCTTTATCTCCACTTTTGTTTGCCTTGGCCATAGAACCTTTGGCGTGTTCAATTAGTTTGAATCCTAACATTAAGGGTTATACTAAGGGGGATCAGGAGTTCAAAGCTTATATGCGGACAATGTCCTCTTGTTCCTGACGGATCCGGTTACCACCATCCCCAACCTCATCTCCACATTAAAAGTCTTCCAGGACATCTCTGGTCTGGGGGTTAATCTCGCCAAATGTTCCGCTCTCCCGATAAACTTCCCCCAACACAATATTACTTCCCTCCAATCTAACTTTCATTTTGTTATTGAACCTCGGACTTTGGCATACCTAGGGATTAAATTAGCCCCTTTGCTACATAATGTTTTTGGCTAATTACCCCCCTATTTTTTCCCCACATTAGACAATTGCTTACTACTTGGAGCCCCTATCACATTTCCTTTTTGGGCAGAGTCCAGACGATAAAGATGTTTGTCCTCCCCAAACTCCTGTTTTTATTTAGAGCCCTCCCCTGTTATTTGCCACGCCGAACGATTGAATCATTACAACGGGTTGTGAATATATTTGTCTGGGGTAACAAGAAGCCCAGACTGGGCAAACTATTGGTCTACAGACCTAGGGCCTTGGGCGGTCTGGGCCTCCCAAACCTCTGGCTATATTTTCTATCTGCTAGGCTTTTTCAAATTGCCCAATGGCATACCTCCCAGGGACATATTCCTTGGCTCCGTTTTGAATATACCTCTTTTAGCCCTTATTACCTCCCAGGATTACTGTGGTCCAAGGGGGTCCGGCCTAAAGACATATCATCCTTGAACACCGTAGTGGGCCAATCGTTTTATCTTTGGTCATTGTATAAATCGAAATTTTTTCCCCCCCCCCCCCCTCTCCTGTATTGGCCTCCTTTTTAGGTGACCCCTCTTTCCCGGCAGCATTCCCTGACCCGAGGGCTTTTGCCCTCTGGTCCTCCGGGAGCCTAGTGACCCTGGGCTTCTTTGAGGAAGGATGGAGTGGTCCATTCGTTCCAATTTCTACAATCCACCTATGCCCTCCCCCAGGTCAGAATTTTATAAATACCTTCAGATTCGACACTTTTTTGACTCAGAATACCCTGCGGCCTCGGTCGGCCCTGTCTCTGTATTCGAGGGGCTATGCGGCCCTTCCTCCAGGGATAGGGGAGGCATTTCACGGCTGTATGGTTATCTGGGAGGTCTCGGCCTTCCGGAGAAGTCTTCAGCTGTGCTGAGCTCGGAACATGAGACGGGGGAGACAGCTACTCCGGAGGAGTGGGCCGACAGGATCACTAACATGCATAATGCACTAAGTCCATGGCTGTGAAAGAAACGGTGGTGAAGTTACACACTAGATGGTATTACACCCCTGCCAAACTGAGTAGATTTTTCCCCTTTGTTTCGGAACTCTGCTTCAGGGGGGTGCCCCGAGAAGGGTACCCATCTGCACATTTTCTGGAGATGTCTGGCCCTGAAGGGACTGTGGCAGAGGGTCTCGGATAAGGTGGCTACTATTACGGGGGCTAATGTAGTACTAACTTATCAGATGTGCTTGATTTTTGATGATATCCCAGGATCCACTCCCCCAAAACAGAGGTTAGTGCACACCCTCTTTAGTGCTGTCCAGTGGTCCATCGCTCTGTTGTGGCGCACCCCTGGGGTCTCCTGGGATAGGGTCCTTGGCCGTATGGCGGCTATTCAGGTCATGGAAAAAATATTTCATTTTATCATGGACACTATGCAGGTGTATGACCTGAAGAGGAGCTTCTGGTCGCCTTAATTACCGAATTACAGATTGTGTCCCCTTCCGAATTTACTACTGGCTATTACTGTGTAGGAGGTCCCATGCATCCTGCTTAATTGTTCTTTCCATTTTTCACCACTCACTATGTTATTCATATGTTGTTTACTTCATTTTTTATTTTTTTGCTTCTCTTTATATGTCTTGTTTTTCCTTTTAGTTTTTCGTTATACCATGACGTTTATTGGATACTAGGTCTGATCTCTGTATTAGTGTCTGATGGCCTGTCTTGTGCTGTTGTACGTATTGTACGTATTGTACTATTTGCTGTATGTATTTTCTTTTTCACCCCAATAAAAGCGTTTGTATTAAAATTCTCTGTAATGTCGAATCTATTATTTCTATAGTGTCAAATCTTTTCTCTATAACGTCAAATCTTTTCTCTATGATGTCGAATCTTTTCCCTATAATGTCGAATCTCTGTATATCGAATTTTTACCGCAACGAAAACTAAAATAAAGCATTTTTTATGTCGGATCTTTCGGTTTTCGTTTCTTGCACTTTCGTTATCGTTTGTTAAAACGATAACAGAAAAAAATTATTTTCGGACGAAAATGCATTTTAACGAAAACGAATGCACATGTCTAATAAAGTATGATATTTTGTTTTACATACCCTATCCGTCTCATTCTGTACCGTTAAAGTCCCTCTTGTACCATACAAGTTACCTTGTATGTCTTCTTTTTTGTCTTAGCATTTTGGCATTCAATAATTGCCCTGAATGGTAGGGTCATGTGTAAATATTCCCTGATATGCAGCAAAATGAAATCACATTTAATAAAATGTGATTGCAGAACTAAGCAATGAATATTAAGTACCAGTATGTGTAAGGATTAAATACTGACCACCTTGATTCGATGACCCCTCGGTACCGGGAGAATGAATTTAACCCTGCAGTAACGACACACACGATGATAGGTTAAACTCACTCTGCTTTATTCTGTTCCAGCAGCTCTCTTTTATAGGGGTAGAGTTGTACAAAAATATACATGTAAGCTGATTGGACGATTATTGCTGCAAAGATGAACTTCTCTTATTAGGCACTGCTAGCTGTATAAGGATATTACTGTACATAGGTCAAGTGTGACTTAGAACATATGAGTTGGCTGTGTGATACTTGAGCTCTGCAGGGCTATATATACATACATCCAAAGATATCTTTTCCTTCAGTCAGCCCTGTGACATTTGTTAATACAAAAGACACTCACATACAGTATGAGACTTTTGATACATTCATTATCCTTCAATCCCCTCTTAGAACCACAGAATCCATCAGATTATATGGTTCTCCTTTTCTTTTCTTTAGATTTTCTCTATATTTGGCTAAATATTTCTGATAATGACTGGGCGTGGAATTCCTTCTTCTATCATAATACATACTCGGATAAATCCTATTTGCTGCAACAGGATCAAGCGTTCGGGATGTCTTGGAAATTATGCACACAATAAGCTTATAACAAGCATATAGGAACAAAACAAAAAGAATAATCATAATAACGGTTATGGCAGCACCTTTCAACCATGTCAGTATTCCTAATCCAGAATCTATGTTTGCAAAAGGGTCCCATGTTTTAGCAATATTTCTAGCTTCCTCTTGTGTCTGTCATGTGTATTATTCTGTTGTTGAGTGTTGGATGCTCCACAAATACTTTTTATGTGTCCCAAATCTTCAGGATGATAAATACAGTTAGTTGTGATCCAGGGAAAAGATTGAAACCGAAATCAGTCCTATCAGTAGCCACAGTTTGCCAGAGTTCAGTGATAGCAGGATCGTCATGGTCTTCTGGGTCAGGGCTGTCTGCCTCCGTTAATACCCTGCGTTCAGACTGTTGGAGGTCAGGACTTTTTTGTCCCCGTTATTACCTCTTGCAGGTCCTGATGGAAGTCAGGGTTATCTACCCTCGGTTAGTACTTCTTGTAGGGGGTCAGGGCTGTCTGCCCTCGTTAATACCCCTTCGTGTCGTCTGGGTACCAATTTCACTCGAGTAGCGTGGATCCAGGTCGGACTTTCTTCAGTCAAAACGGCAGTGCGGGTCACGGCTACCACGGTGGTTTCTGGTCCATAAGCAAAATCCTTGGCCTTTTTGTCCTTGGACAATCTTCTTATCACCACAGCATCTCCTGGTCTGAAAGGGTGGGTGTTGTCCTGAGGGAGAGAAGGAAACTTACAGATAATATTTTGCTCTATTTCATCTAGTTTTGTTATAAGTGACCTGACATAATGATCCTGAATCTGCTCTAAATCTCCTTCTTGTAGAGTAAGGGGTTTCTTGGCCCAAGGTGTGGGGAATGGCCTTCCCATTAAAATCTCGAATGGCGAGAATTTTAAAGATTTGTGAGGTGTCATTCTTATTTCTGCTAGAATAATTGGCAGTACCTCCTTCCACTTATGAAAGGTACCTCCTGTGGCTTTTCTCAGTTTATCCTCGAATGTGCGATTAATTTTCTCTACAATTCCTGAACTCTGGGGATGATATGGGACATGGAACTTCCAATTTATTTTGAGGGCTTTTACCAATTCCAGATTTACCTTAGAGGTAAAAGCCGATCCCTTGTCACTATTTATTTCAAGTGGACATCCCCACCGGGGGATAATGTGTTGGGTTAAAATTCTGGCAACTGTTTTTGCATCTTCGGCTTTTGTGGGATATATCTCTGGCCATCGTGAGAACATGTCCACTATTACCAGAGCATATTCCTGTTTGCCCTTTTCATGGGGAATGTGGGTGAAATCTATTTGTAAGTGAGTAAACGGGGTTGTTGGGTATTTTAGATGTTGATGAGTTGCTTTGTTCGGGTTATTCGGGTTGTTTCGAAGACAGGTGATGCATCGCTGCACAAATACTTTTACTAACTGTGCTAGGTCAGTGATATAAAAATCTTGTTTCAGTAACGTAATTGTGTTTGCTATACTGTTGTGTCCTACCCCGTGGTATTGGGCTATAAACACTGGTGCACTGGCCTGTGGTATACATGGTTTCCCCTCTTTGCAAATTAGTCCACTCTTTGGACTTTTTTGCAATACTGGGTAACACCAGTCATTAAGATCTGCTTGGCTGGCAGAGAACTGTAATTCAACAAACAGTTGTGTTTCATCTAAAGAGGGAGGTTTCAAAATGGGCAGTTGTAGAGTAGCTAGTTGTTGTAGTGCAGCTTCTTTTGCTACCTTGTCAGCTAGTGCATTTCCTCTTGAAATTGGGTCCCCTCCCCCTGTGTGAGCCCGACAATGTAAAATAGCTATCTCTGAAGGGAGGTGGACCGCTGAAAGTAAGTCATTTATTAATTGTGAGTGGGAGATGCGTTTTCCATCTGCACCCACAAATCCTCGTCTTGCCCAGATGACTCCGTGGTCATGTACCACCCCGAAGGCATATTTGGAGTCAGTATAGATCGTTACTGGTTGGTCCTTGAACAACTCACAGGCCCTTGTTAAGGCTATTAGTTCAGCTGCTTGGGCAGATTGGTAGGGGATAGGTTTAGCTTCGTGAACTATGTCTGGTAGGCTGACAATAGCATAACCTGCATTATATGTGTTGTCGTTTGGCCTTGTACATGAACCATCTACAAACACAATCTGTGAGTCAGGTATGGGTGTAGTAGCCATGTCTAGTCTGGGTGAAGTCTCGGTGGAAACTGTGGCTATGCAGTCATGGTCAAGTGGAATATTATCTGATTCTCCTTTTAACCCTAGTAGGGCATTGAGAATAGTTGCGGGACCTGAATTTGGAGCACAATACTTGATTGAAAGGGAAGGGTTTCCTAAAAGGGTGACTTCATAGCCGCTCAGGCGTTGGGCAGACATATGTTGAGTGTGCACTCCTTTAAGGAGATGGATCACATGGTGAGTTGTGTACAGTACAGTAGGGTGTCCTAGAGGTAACAGCCATTTCAACCATCATTGCACAGGCTGCCAATGCCCTTAGACAGGCCGGCATGCCCTGAACAGACACCGGCATTACCTTTGAGAAAAAAGCTACAGGTCTAAATTTGCCTCCGTGTTCTTGTATCAGAACCCCCGCCATGGTTTTACAATTGTCCCTTGCATATAGCTGGAATGGCTTTACATAATCAGGGAGGCCCAAAGCGGGACTACATGTCATGGCTAATTTTAACATTTCAAAAGCTTTAGACATTTCTTGTGACCATACAACCTCTCTGGGTTTATCTGACAGTGTGCTTTTGTCTCAGAATATTGTCATAATAGGAACAATCCGGTATCCACTGTCTACAGTAATTTATCATACCCAGAAAGGATAACATTTCCTTCTGAGTGGTTGGGTTGACCAGGCCCAAGACAGATCGGATACGGCTAGGACTGATTTTCCTCTCTCCTTGGCTGAGAACAAAGCCTAAATATTCAACCTGTTTTGAACACCATTGTAATTTCTTGGATGACACTTTGTGTCCACATTTATGTAACCATTTTAACAGTGATAAACCATCTTCCCTGCAGGCCTCCTCTGATGGACTACAAATGATGAGATAATCTTCATATTGTAGCAGGACAGAACCTTGGGGGGGGGTGCCATGGTTTTAATGTGGCTTGGAGGACTATGCTGTACACAACAGGTGAATCAGCATATCCCTGGGGCATACGGCACCAGGTTAACTGTTGACCATCAAAGGTAAATGCAAAAATAGGTCGGGTGTCTTTGTGAACAGGTATGCTAAAAAAATGCATTTTTTAAATCAATTACAGAAAAATATTCAGCGTGTGCCGGAATGGAGGAAAGAAGCGTGGTGACATCTGGTACTATTGGGGCTAGGGGCACAATTAGGTTATTTATTGCCCGTAGGTCTTGCACAAATCTAGTTGTTCCATCTGCTTTGGATATAGGGTTTATTGGAGTGCAGTATGGTGAATCTGGTCTGTGTGTCTGTTTTTGGTCGGTCTGTCACGATCTGAGTGTCATTTGGTACCCTTCGATCAGGCATGGGTCAGTTTCTGGCCCAGTGGCCAATACGGCCGAATTATAGCACGGTCTGCCTTGTAGCTCTCTATTGCCTTGTTCCCTGGTAATATTATTTTGAGGGAAAGATTGTCCTCTAGGTGGCCGTCTTCCTCTATTTGGTCTGTAGCCTTTAGTTCTGTCTCCCTGATAATTGTGTGTTGAGACAGCGGGTTTTCTTTATTTCAAAAACCCCCTCTTATCTTGTGACTAATTTATATTTTGTAAAAGTAATATTTTTACCATATTATTGTATTTTTCTTTACTATACTTTACTTATAATTGCTTTAATTTTGCAAAAATAACATTAATTTAGGTTGGATTTTCCTAAATATTCTATTTCTGTAAGACACTTAATTATGTTAAAGTACATTATTTTTCTGCCTTAATGTATTTATACTTCAACTACCTTTCTTTTTAACATCCAGCTGTCACTAGGCAAAGCTTAATCAAAGCCTTGTATCTTGACACCTCATCTCCTTAAAATAACACCTTTTAATTTTTCAAAAAAAATGGTGCAAAACCCACATGTTTTTTCAAAACAATTACTTTAGTTAGTAATACCTTTTTAAATATATTTTTCAGATCCATGAACCTTTATTTCAGATTTCTGAAAAAAGATTTAAACACTAACATGTGTTCTGATCCATAGAAGTGAAAAAACTGTCATGGCATGACTGACCATCTGCTTCTCTGTTAATAGTACATTCTTTTACATGTCACACTCCCAGAGAATGATCTGTCACTGTCAGTATTAGCTACCATGCTACCATTCACTATACAATTTGTTAACCTATCTAAAAATTATTTAGTGGACAATCTCGTGAAACTCAGATTGATTCCTGCGCATGAACCGACCTGCGTTTCCCCGAGAAAATTACTCCAAGCAACCTCCTAGTCCTTAATTTATTACTCAATTAAAAACTTTTAACAATATTTTTTTTCTACAATATTTGCTCATTTTAGATTGAACAAAACTTTAGTATTTTAATATTTTTTCCTAGGAAAACCTTAAGGAAATTAGAAAAATCTACTACTTTTAATTTAATAACCAAAACCAAGTTTGGAATCTATTGTAAAAATTGCTCAATCCTTATTTCCTGCAACCAAATCTGTAGGATTTTTGTTAAATTCTAGAGACCTTGTTGTTTTCCATTAACTGAATTTTATACAGTTATTACATAATCTTAATCAATAGTTTTTCCTTTTTAAACTTCTGTTCTTGTTTGTGCTTTGAATGACATGTAATAACACATTTCTGTTGTTTAGGGCTTAAATATTCCCAAACATTTACATGCAGCATTAAACTTATTTTCCTTATTAAAGAACTTCTTTACAGGTTTTTATATTTTGTTTTGTATACTTTTTTTATTTTATTTTTTATTATTATTTTTATTTAAAAAAAACATTTTTTGACATTTGGTGGGGGGTAGGAGGTAATTTTACTATGTTTGGTCCTCATTGGTTCAAACAACGGAGTTTGTCAGTGGGATAAACACAACCTAATCTGTGACCGATTGTAGTATTAACACAATCAAAATCGTTGTGCCAATCACACTAGAAGCACGACCCCACTTTGCTTGGATTAAATATGGTACAAATCTTATTGGGAATTCTAACTATTGCCTAGATAATACAATTTGCATAAGTATTTTTGCAAAATATAAGTAACTCGTAGTTCTTTATCTATACATAACTAGCAGGTCATTTGTTACACAATATCGTAGAATATTGGTTTTGATTATATTTTCACAATTTGTCGGTAAGTTAGCCCGAGTTTACTACAATTTATAGCTTCGTGGACATTTACCCTAAATAAACTGTCTTACACTCGGGACAGGTGGAAATAACTTGTTTGCCTAAGGTTCTTAGGAGGGGTAACTGAAACTAATTTAGCTGATTTTAGATCCCAATTAGAAATATCAAAACTCAAACAATTTCTACAACATTGTTAAGTCATTAGATACACAGACGACTGACTTGGTATCACTTGCGTTCGCCTGACACGGGTCAACAGCTTTCGCCTAGCCGTGGAGACGGGGCGTCTTATACCTTGTCACAAACGTCTAACGTGGTTTTTTGGTCTAGCTCACCTTCTAGACTCTTGTTCCACACAAACAAATAATGCTTATACTCTAAAAATGTTATCTTATACTTTAAAAGCAGCAATAATATGAGCGATCGAATCAAGGTGTCTTAAATCTCCCAGAGATTCACTAGATATCCCCGATATCATAAAATTATGGCGCCAACCACCCTTACATATGTCCCTGACATAAACTTAAGTCAGTCCCTGACTGACAAGACTATGGGATATAGGATTTGATCCGAGCCCTCCAGCCGCACAACAAAGGCTGCAGCAGATAGAGGGAGATCACCTAAAACCCGGAAGAGAGCCCCCAAAATTGTAAGGATTAAATACTGACCACCTTGATTCGATGACCCCTCGGTACCGGGAGAATGAATTTAACCCTGCAGTAACGACACACACGATGATAGGTTAAACTCACTCTGCTTTATTCTGTTCCAGCAGCTCTCTTTTATAGGGGTAGAGTTGTACAAAAATATACATGTAAGCTGATTGGACGATTATTGCTGCAAAGATGAACTTCTCTTATTAGGCACTGCTAGCTGTATAAGGATATTACTGTACATAGGTCAAGTGTGACTTAGAACATATGAGTTGGCTGTGTGATACTTGAGCTCTGCAGGGCTATATATACATACATCCAAAGATATCTTTTCCTTCAGTCAGCCCTGTGACATTTGTTAATACAAAAGACACTCACATACAGTATGAGACTTTTGATACATTCATTATCCTTCAGTATGCCTCATAGTGATTCATTTTATCTTTGATGGAAACTTTTATATTTTACAAATTCGGGAGTGATCAGGACAGGCGTGGCTCCAAGCACATACTTATGAGTGCAAGCTCTTTGGCATTATTTAGATGCTAAAATAAGGCTTTCAGTCACTGTAATCAATAAAAATGTGTTCTACATTTTGAGTTTGAGCTCAACATTACTTTTTCTGACTACAACATATATAATGTCCACTTTTCAAAGCACTGAACGTTCTTGTATAAATGGTAGTGCATCTGGGTGCTACCATATCTGGGTCTGCAGCACACCATTTCTAGTCTTGGCACCCAGTTATTTTATTTTTGTTTACAAACGGTTTATTGAAAAATAAGTCTCAACACAGTTTAAACAAACATTGGCAAGGAATACAGAAAAATATATATATATCAGCAGTAAGCATCAGTGAAACATAAGCATAGCAGTTACTTGAGAAGTAGAAAAATAGGTCATGGTTTGTGTAAAAGGCCACTCGGTAGCATAATACAGAGATGTAAGAATCTAATGAATTAGTTTAATGGCCGAGAGGAAAAAAAAAAGGGGGGGGGGAGATAACAGACTCACATCTTAATTCAATGAATCAACAGAGATAAGTCCCAAGGTTTCCATTTCTGATCGTATATGTCCATAGTATCATATAAGGTGTGATGAATGCGTTCTGCTAGTTTGATGGACATCATACGATCCATGATTTGGGACCACGGCACAACAGTGGAGCGCCAGTTAAGAGCTATAGCCCAGTGTATTGATGTGAGCAAGGTGTGTATTAGCCTAGTCTGGGCTATAGGAATGTCAGGGATAGGATAAAAAAGGAGACACATTTTAGATGTCAGTTCTATTCTTCTACCTGTTATCTGTTCTATTTTGATACTGACTTGTTGTCATGTATTTTTGAGGTGTGTACAATCCCAGAAGGTGTGTATGAGGGAACCCTGGATTGGGCAACCTCTAAAACATAAGGGAGAGATTGTGGGATAGAATGAATTAATTCCGTCAGGGGTGAGGTACCATCTATATTGACGTTTAATAGCAGATTCCCTAATGGAGGCTGTTTTGGTGCACTTTCTTAGGTTATTTGTCATGTTGTCCCATTGTTCAGTAGAGAAGGATTCATCAAGATCTGATTCCCATTGCAACATTTGGTGTGTTTTGTCTGGTAAATTGTGTTCATTTAGGTTTCTATAAATTCTAGATATCAGGCCCCTGTCTCGAGGTGAAGTAAGACAGATTTGTTCAAATATTGTGGAGGGGGTTTGGAGGTTAAGAGAAACGTTTTTTTGATAGAATAGTTTGATGTTATTGTAGTCTGAGAGTTCTGTATCTTTAAGTTTATATTCTGTTTGCAAATCTAAGAATGTGCGAAAAGTATTATTATTTTTAGTGAATGCTTTTAGGTTAGTTAGATTGAGGAGTTGCCAAACAGTATATCGGTTAGAGTGTAGGTCAGGGGGGTAAATAGAGGGTCCCCCAGGAAGGATGCTAGGGGAGGGATATCTGAGGAGATGTTAAATGTATGTTTATGTCTGTGCCATAATAGTAGATCTTGATGTACTACTCTGATAAGCTGGCCCATTCTTTGGGTTTTAATAGATTTGGACCATAGAAGGCCTTGGAGGTGGAACGGTTGGACAGATTGTTCCTCAAATTCTAGCCACGGGATATGACTGGAAGGCGCATACCATTGTGCGAGTTGAGTATATCTGGCTGAGAGATAGTAAAGCCATAAGTTGGGTATACTCAACCCACCCTTCGATTGAGGCCTGAACATCAGTGCATATCCAAATTTAGATTTTTTATTTTGCCATATGAATTTGTTTATATCTCTCTGTATGGAATCTAGGGTGTTTTTAGGTACCAGGATAGGGAGTGCTCTAAAGAAAAACAGTAGTTTTGGTAGTATAACCATCTTGGTAGCAACTATCCTACCCATGAAAGATATATGCTGACCATGATTTGAGTAAATCTCTGATGCTTTGGAGTAATCTAGGGTAATTTTTGTGGTATAGAGTCTTGTAGGATGGGGTCATGTGGATGCCCAAGTATCGAAAGGGCTCTAAACTCCATTGAAAGGAAAATTTCTCTTTCAATATGACCGTCAAATCGGGGGAGCAATTGATTGGGAGGGCAGAACATTTAGATACATTTATGCTTAATCCTGAGAGGTCATGGAACGTATCTAGTGTCTTGATTAGGTTTGGTAGCGAAATTAAAGGTTCAGTGAGAAACAAAAGGACATCATCCGCATAGAGGCTTAACTTAAATTCTTTCGAGCCTTTTGTGTACCCTTTGATGTTGGTATTACTACGGATGGCACAATCGAGGGGCTCGATAGCGAGGGCAAACAGAAGAGGGGATAAGGGGCAGCCCTGTCGTGTGCCCTTGCTTAATGGGAAAAATTCTGAATTATGGCCGGGGAGCTTGATGCGGGTATGTGGGTCGTGGTATAAGGCTTTAAATCCATGTAGAAATTCATCACCTATACCTTATCTGGAGAGTAGTGAGTTTAAGTAGGACCAACTAACGCTATCGAAAGCTTTATGAATATCTAAACTAAGCAGTAGTGTGGATCTTGCATGAAGGTTGGAGTCTTGGATGATATTTGTTGCTAATCTTCTATTGTCTGTAATTAGCCTGTCCGGGATAAAACCTGATTTATCTGGGTGGATAAGGGGTGAGATAACTGAGGCCAATCTATCTGCTAATATTTTACCAACATTTTTTAGGTCAGTGTCTATAACTGAGATCGGGCGGAAGTTTTGTGGGGTTGAATGATCTTTGTTTGGTTTTGGTAAGAGGGACATATTAGCTAGGAGCATTTCGGAAGGGAATTGATTACCTTGTAAAATGTGGTTGAACAATTTCACCAGGTGGGGAATTAGTAGGCACCCAGTTATTTTAGGATATTAGTCGAGAAAGAGAAGACAGTGGCTTACTACTAAAGGTAGGGAATGAATGAATGAATGAATGAAGAACTCTCTGGGCGCTTGTTGGTCCTGTCTCCTTTGAGATCAAAAGAGATGAGTCTTAATCTTTCTCCTGAAGACTAAGTAGTTCTCCTCCAGTCGAATACTGGCTGGTAAGGCGTTCCATAGTCTGGGACCTTGGACAGCGAATCTCTTGTCTCCTTTGGACTTGTATCTGGCTTTCGGTATCTGAAGCCGATTTTGATTGGTGGATCGTAGAATACGATTGGGATTGTAAACTTTTAATTTTTCGCATAGATAATGGGGAGCATTCCCATGGATAACATCTATGCGTTAGACAGAGTGCTTTTAAAGGTGATTCTGTCTTTGAACTGGTAGCCAGTGAAGGGATCTCAGTGAAGGTGAGATTGATTCCCAGGGTTTTTTTTCCCCAGTCACAAGTCTGGCGGGCCGTATTTTGAAACGACTTGAAGACGAGCGATTTGGTACTTGGGGAGTCCGAGGTAAAGGGCATTTGCATAGTCCAATCTGGAGTTTACAATCACTCCCACCACGACCGCTATGGTCTTATCTTGGGAATAAAAGGAGGCGTGAGTCTGCGTAGTAGGCGCAGCAGATAGTGAGATCCACTGACTACTGCCCCCTATTTGTGCGTTTCATTGTCATGTCGGAGTCAAAGATGACCCCAAGACTTTTGACTTTGGCGCTAGGGGTGATGACTTTGCCCAGAATGGGCGGGGGGATCCAGGTTGTTGTCGATTGATTCCTACGCTTGGCGTGAAACAGAAGAAGTTCTGTTTTTCGCTCCGTTGAGTTTGAGATAACTCTTTGTCATCCAGTCCTCTATCAAAGAGAGGCATGTCTCTAGGTTGAGGTGGTGATCCTTTTTATTGCAAATGCGGAAGTACAGTTGCGTGTCGTCTGCGTAAGAGTGATATAGCAGTTTTTGGCTGCTGATGATTTCAAAAAGAGGACGCAGATAGATGTTGAATAACATCGGCGACAGGGGAGATCCTTGAGGGACCCCGCACGATAATGTGCGTTGTTCCGAAGTGAATGGTCCTAGCTTCACTATTTGCGATCGGTTTTCCAAAAAAGAGGAGAACCAAGATAGATCGCTTTCTGCGACTTTGGCTATTTTAGCCAGCCGAGTCAATAACAGCTTGTGATCAACTGTATCAAAGGCTGCGCTTAGGTCCAGCAGAACCAGAAGAGAAGATTATCCTTCGTCTCCGGCCTCGAGAACGTCGTCCCATATCTTAAGCAATGCTGTTTCCGTCCCGTGTCCGGGACGGAATCCTGATTGCAATGGGTCAAATAAGTTGTGGGTATCTAGATGCTGTTGCAGCTGCTGTACCACTGCTTTCTCCATTACCTTGGAGAGAACATTTAGGCCTGTTATGGGGCGCCAGTTGAGTGGATCCTTAGGATCCAGGGTGGCTTTCTTCAAGATGGGTTGAATGAAGCCCTCCTTCAGCTGGGAGGGCATTTTGCCCTCCCTGAAGGATTGGTTAATAAGCTGCGTGACAGGAGGTGCCAGGGTGTCGGCGCATTCCTTCAGCAGTTTGGTGGGGATAATATCATTTGGCGCAGTGCTGTTGTGCAGAGTGCCGATGATATTTTTAGTGGTCTGAATGGAGATGGGTTCCAGCGTGAACTCACCAAACTGTGGTGAATTGCTGCCGGTGCTGTGTAAATGACTACGGGGGGGGGCTGGGAGAGCAATTGTTTTGCTGAATGCTATGCCGGATTGCCATAATTTTGTTAATGAAGCAATCCGATAACTCATCGCAAAATTCTTGTGTGTCCGAGTTGGGGGCTTCAAGACATTCTGGATTCATGGTCTGAGTGACCAGCTTGAAGAGTTCGCGGGGGCGATTTAGGGCACCGTTGATAGCCTCAGAAAAATATTTTTTCTTGGCTTCGAAGATTTGCTTGTAGTATTTCCTGGTTATTGCCTTGTAGATCGAGAGGTTCTCATCTGAAGAGTTTCTTTTCCAGGCTGCTTCTGCCCTTCTGCGCTCTTGCTTCAGTAACGCCAGCTGGTTGTTGAACCAGCCGGAGTTATTTTTCCTGATCTGGGTCTTTCGTTTCGGCGCTATCAAGTCAGCTGACTGCAATAGTGCTGTGTTTATGGCCTCCAGAGTTTCTGCCGCTGTTTGGTGCGGCTGAATTGTGTTTAATTTTTCCCCTAACGTGGCTTTGAAGAGTTCCGAATGGAGCTTCTTCCGACATCTGGTCCAGTGTGTTGTCACTGGATTTGATGTTTTTGTTAAGGGGGGGAATTCGGAAATAATGAATTTAATTGCATGGTGATCTGTCCATGGCAATGGTTCATTTTCCAAGATTTTTATTTCCAGATCTTGTCTGAAAATAAGATCGAGCGTGTGACCTGAAGCATGTGTGGGCCCACATACTAGTTGCTGAAGCCCTAATCCTTCCAGGTGGTCGATGCAGGCGTCGGCAATGGGGTCTTGCGGGGAGTTGGCCCAGAGGTTGAAGTCCCCGAGCAGCAAAAGGTGTTTGCTATTCAGGGTATAGGTGGAGACAAAGTCCGTCAAAGATGGGAGCAGCTGCGACTTGGGGCCAGGTGGCCTATAGCAGAGTAGAATCCGGACGGTCTCCTGGCCATTTACTAGCAGTTGAAGAGTAAGGGTTTCCATGAATGGAAGAGGGTTTTGGAGGCTTGGTTTTGTGATCGCAAGACGCGTCTTATGGATCACCGCCAGTCCTCCTCCTCTTTGCCCTATTCTGTTTTCCGTAATAATACGGTAGTTCTCTGGCACCAATTCTCCTAGAATGGTGTTACAGTCGGCTGTGAGCCAGCTCTCTGTAATGAAGAGGCAGTCTAGGTCGTGTTGTAGAATGAAATCATGGATTTCAAGTGGGTGTTTTACTGCCGATCTTGTGTTGATCAAAGCACATGAAATGCGCTTAGGTTGGGGTAAACGGCTAAAATTTTTGACAGTCGATCGTCGATCGATCCTCAAAAGGTGCTCAATTCTTAGGGTCTTTTTGGTGATGGCTGGCAGTATTGCGGCGAAACGCCTCAAATTCCAAATGGTTTCTGCGGAGTACCGCAGATTAGCCATGGTCGCCATTCACCGGGGGAAAAAGTCGTTCCTTTTGGTGGCGATGAAGAGAGGATTCAGTAAATCCTCCCGGCTTGGTCCAGAGGAAGGCAAAAAACCCCTAACCATGCTATGCCAATTTGCATTTGGTAGGGGAAAAAATTCCTTCCTGATCCCTAAAAGGCGATCGGGCGAACCCCTGGATCAAGTACTATTTAGTTGTGTAAAGGGGGGGGTGGGGGGGGGGGGAAAGCTGACACTGCTGCTGGGTGTACCAAGATGGCCGCCGACCAGGAGCAGGACATGGGACCCAGGCTGGTGGATTGGTGAGCCATGGGGGGGGCCTGGTTGTTGAGGCCAGGGGTGGATGAGTACCTACAGGGGCTGGGGGTGAGCTCCTGGGGGCTACTGCAGGTGATTTGGCCGAGAGTGCGGCGGCCGCGAATCAGTGGTGGCTGGCGCGGTTCAGGGGAGAAAACGGGGGAATCGCAGGGAGGCGCCGGGGGAAGGTTGCATTGGCAGGTGGGTGGTAATGTGGGGTAAGGAGAGGGGAAGAGGCCCCAGCGTTCAGCCGATTCGGCGGCTTATCCTGATAAGGACGGCCGCCAATCGGTTCCAGGGGAAGTGATGGAAGGTAGGGCCTACCTGGGGAGGATGTCTGGAGAAGGAGAGAGCTGTGACAAAATCCTGCCTGCCTAGCTGATGCTGTCCCTGGGGAGAGCCGACTCGTTTGAGAGCGTCCTGCTCTCACTATCCCTAAGGTGAGCAGACTAAGGTGATCCATAAGATGGCTATTCCAGCACAGTTTCTGGACATGGACAAGGGAAAATGCCTTGTCTTCTTTGTGCCTGGTTAACACCACTGCATTGCAGTAGTGTGCGGGCACAGTGTGCTAAAAAGGGTATTGCGTTTTATTTCAGCGTAGTACAGTACAAGGCAAGCCACTGCTTCACACCGCACAGACGGCAATTGCACTTTATGATGTCTATGTAAAATTTCAATAAAGTTTGTAAAAAAAAAAGAAAAAAGAAAACAGTGTAATGCACCAACCTTAGAGCATCATTGCTGTACTGATCTCGGACCCACCACACACCAGCAGTTGCATCTTTAAGAGTTGATGTTTCCATGCATTGATAAATTCCTGGGATGTGGTCAGCTCTCCTTGTTCATGAATTGTTTTTGGTTCCTAAAGACCCCACAGCAGACTTAGGGGCCACTCTAGGAGAATGCTTGCTAAAAGATTTTGTAATGCGTATGTGGGAATTTGTGCTCAATTATCTAAAAGATAAGAATTTGTGGGATCAAGTACTGCATTTGGACAAAAAAAGTGGTTCTCAATCTACATTCCAACTTACATTCCATGGGCCAGATTCAGGAACACTTGCGCTGGAGTATTTCGATATGCGCCGCGTAACTGTGATGATGCGCCGTCGTTTCTATGTGCCCGTACCCACCAAACTAGATGCGCCCAATAACGGGTCATTTGCGACTGGCGGAACGTTCCGACGCCAGAGTATCGTCAGCGCTTAATTTCGTTGGGCGCATCAGTCGCGCCTATTGATTTCCCCTGCAAATATGCAAATGAGGGATTTTTCACAATTCACGAACGGATTAGCACCATACGCTGGCTACATGCGCCGCGCGTATCTCGTCCGTCCGGCGCAAAGTTATTTCTACAAAAGGCTGCTTTATCTTTACTCCAGACGGTCACAGGTCAGCAGGAGAGCAGCTACAGCAGCGTTACCGACGATAAGAGCTAGCTGAGGACCCCCACTTGCAGGACAACACCTCTGTCCATGCTTGTCTGTCAAATTTTACAGCCATGGAGGAAGACATCATAGGTCTCCATAGCCGAGATGACGGCTGACAGCTCCTGGCCATTAAAGTTCAGCTTTCTCCTGTGTGTTTGCGGGAACGGGAGCAGCCATCTCAAAACAAAAGTAACATCACTGCGGGGAGGGGGAGCAGGATATACTTTAGTGCCGAAATGGCGCTTCTACGGGCGCATTTAAACGCCCAACGGAAGGCATTGCGCTGACGTTTCCCGTGAAGTGGTGCCGACGGAAGTTGTGAGCATGCGCACAAAGGGGGCGAGTGGAGCCGCACTCACTGCGCATGCTCCGTGGTTGATGCGCTGAACGTAAGCCTCTGCGCTGGGCTCCGCCCATCATTTACATATGATCACACCCACTTCCACTTGCGTCGGGTTACGCCAGCGCATTATCGTTACTCTGGCGCAAGTTTACGCGCAACTGCTATGTGAATTACAGGACTTGCGCTGAAAGGGTCTTCAGAGTAACGTAAATGAGAAGCGTTACTCTGGAGCAAAGATGCTCTCATCTACCTGAATCTGGCCCCATAAGGGTAAAAATATGGGAACTGCTCTTGCTGATTTGTTTCTGAACTTGCAGATAACAGGTCTAATACCGCGTAGACACGACTGTTTTTCATGACGAGAAAAATGCAATTTTTTAAATTGGTCATGAAAAACGGTCATGTGTAGGCTCCAGAGCATTTTTCTTGACGAGAAAAATGGGCGTTAAAAATTTAGAACCTGCTCTATTTTTTCTTGTTGTTTTCTCACGTCGTAAAAAACAGTCGTGTGTATGCTTTATCGAGGGGGAAAAAATGTGCTTGCTCAAAAGCAAGTTATGAGATGGGGAAATTAGCATAAGCAGTCCAAAGGGTGGCGCCATTTGAATGGAACTTCCCCTTTATAGTGCCGTTGTATGTGTTGTACGTCATTGCGCTTTGCTCAAGCATTTTTTTTTTCACGATCGTGTGTATGCAAGGCACGCTTGAGAGGAATAATTTTGAGAAAAACTTTGTTTTTTTCAATGACATGAATAACGGTCGTGTGTACGCGGCATAACTTCCTGATCCAGGATTTAATGCCAAGTGATTTACTGATTTGGAACTTGCATGCATGACAGAAGGTCAGACTTTTTGCAGCCTGCCTTCAAAGCTCCCCCTTTCAACTTCAGTCAGCAATGATGGAAAAAGTCGCAAACCACAAATTCTGACTTTATACGGACTCTCTAATCAGCATGCCCATCCTGGATTAGTGACTCAGAAAGCCAGAGACAGCCAAGAAACTAATGCCGCGTACACACGGTCGTTTTTTTGTGATGAAAAAAAACGACGTTTTCTGTGAAGTAAAAAACGACGTTTTTGAAACGTCACTTTTCAAAGACAATGTTGCATACACACCATCGTTTTTTCACAAAAAGCGAGGTTACGTTCACCACTCTTTTCCATTGAAGCTCGCTTTATAACTAGCTTCTGGGCATGCGCGGGTTAAAAATTGTCGTTTTAAACTACGTTTTTGCTACACACGGTGACTTTTTGTGAAAGAAAAAACGACGTTTTGAAAAACGACACAAAAAATTCAAGCATGTTGGAATTTTTTTTTGGCCGTTTTTTTTTTAAGACAAAAAACAACGTTTTGCCCACACACGATCAATTTAAATGACGTTTTAAAAAACGACGTTTTTTTTCATCGCAAAAAACGACCGTGTGTACGCGGCATAAGAGTGGGTCAGCTGTACTAGTTACCTTTGAATCTGAACATAGATTTTAGTTTAGGAATACTTGTATACTGTACATACATGCATCCAATACCAGAGAAACGTCATGTGGTTTATGTCATGTTTTCAAAAACGGCAAGACAGCAGGAAAAGGAAGTCAGTGGGTTTGCAAAGTCCAGTGCAGGACAGATATTGCAAGTATGGCGCAAACTGAATAAAGCAGGTCACTGATTGCTAGTGTGTGCTGATGCATTTAGATCAATATACAATTTTACTCATTAAGTATACGGGACATAGGTATTTAATATTGTCCGTGCCCCATCAGTGAGATTTTTCCTCACTATACCCAGAGTCACAACATAAAGTAAGTGAATTTTTCCATAAAATGAGGAGTGGATTCCACGGTTGACAGCTACACTATCACTAGAATAAGTGTCATCAATGGAAAATTTCCCCTCTACCTGGTAGCAACCATAACATTTTGAACTTCCCCTCAATTTCTTGACCAGTGAAAATATTTCCCAGGACAAGCAGTGAGGTCAGACCATCGTTTCTGAACTGAGGTTCCATTTTTTATAGTGCCAGCTTGGGGTGCCTCAAATATAGAATGCAGTTTGTCTAGCATTGTATTGTCATGGTGCCAATCAGCTGCCGGCAATATGGCAACCAGTGACGCTCTGGGACTAGAACACATGGAGGTTTACACTAAAACTGGAGAGTGCAAAATCTGGTGCAGCTCTATATAGGAACCAATCAGCTTCAAGGTGTTCTAATAAAGAAAATGTATGTCCCAAAGCTTTTTTGACCATAATTCTATGGGTCACATGAGTGCAGTTCGTTCTGCACTTCTGTTTACCTGTTTTTAGCCAACAGTGGGCTTTTAAAGCTCACTGTCACCTGAGGTCACTTAACCAGTCCAGGCTTGGGAATGATCCTGACCATGTAGTTGGTATTTGCCCAGAAGCTTGGACTGACACCTGGCTCAGCCTCTCATAGATCTGCCGAGAGCCTGAGCCAGCTTATCCCACCCCCTCCACAGCCCAGCACTCCAGTGAGCACTGGAGAGGCAAAGCAGAGAGCCGATGACTGACAGCCAGGAGAGTTCAGGGGGAGAACTGAGCATTCAGTGGCCTTTGATCGCTCAGGTCTTACTTCAGAGCCAGCAGGAGGCAGTTACAGCATCGGATCAATGCTGCATCCACCTAGGTGAGTATAAGCCCAGGTTCACACTGGGCTGCGGGAATGAAGCCATGCGAGTTCCGCTGAACTTGCACAATTTCACTCCCGCTTGTCAGTCCCGATTTCGGCCGCGATTACAGAGAAATCTGGGCAGCTTTCTGCACAGATGTCATAGTAAATCGTGGCCCAAAATAGCAAAAAGTAGTACAGAAACGACTTTTTGAAATCGGTGCAGCACCGCAGATGCGGGATCGCACCAATTAGGACGGTGTCATTGCCGACAATTACCGGCAAATGCCATCGATTTGACATACGATTTGACATGTCAAATCGCATGTCAAAATGCAGCAGTGTGAACCAGGGCTAAATGTTTATTTTTTAAATCCCAAACCTCTCTTTTAATTGAACAAGCTGAAGTTAGAAGCTGATTGGCAACCATGCACAGCTGCACTAGATTCTGCACTCTCCAGTTTTAGTAAATCAACCCAAAGGTGTCTTTCTTTGGTATGGTGCAGAAGTGGTATTAAACCCAAAAGCTTACCAATTATTAAAAGTAAAGGTAAAATAGTCGCACTACTTCTAAACAATGTATGTCTAGATATAAATACCATGCATTAAGTGAATGGTTCAATTTTGAAAGAACATAACCAGCAGTATATGCAATTGCAAAGTATTCACAAAACAAAGTAACATATCCATAAATGTGCAAAGTGATGATGCCGGTGTGTGCACATCAGCCGCACAGGTTTCTACCAGAGGGAAGTTTCCTCTCTGCATTGCATGGTGAACTGGTGTGGCGTGTAACAAAGACGATAGGAGTCGAGAAGGACCTGTATCTTGGACAGACCAAGGATTTAGCAGAGGGGTATATCTGCAAGCGCCAACAACCTCGCTACTAATAGGAGATCCATCACATCTGGTAAGGGTCCTTCCTTTTCTTCTGGTGTGCACTTCAAGGAGTGACCTACTCCTCAACCCCTCGGTGGTAGTGGAAACACCTTTCAACCTTTACCTTCAAACATCATATTTGCTTCACTTTGGAATTGGACTTTAAAGTTCATCTTATGTGGACTTTTATGCACATTCATTTATCTATTCATCACTTTGCAATATTTGATATATTACTTTGTGTTGTGAATGCTTTGCAATCGCATATACTGCTGGTTATGTTCTTTCAAATTTAAACATTTACTTAATGCATGGTATTTATATCTATACATACATTGTTTAGAAGTAGCGCGACTATTTTACCTTTACATTGTTTACCTTGCATGGATATCGCATGTTTTTTTGACGCAGCTTTTTCCTCATAGAAGTTTTTATTTCACTTTTTCACTTTTAGCACGGTATAGGTCCCTTTTTATTTACAATTCTTAGATGTAATGTCTGCATAATTTTATTTTTTAGGCTTTCTTTCTTCTATTTTCATCTGGGGGTCAAGCTAGTACGTCTGTTGTTTTTTTCAAAAAAAGTTCCCTTGCAGATGTATCAGTTTACAGGGATGAGAAAAAACAACAGTGGTACGGGTGCTTTCAATGACCAGATTTTATTAATTGATATAAAACCTTTATCCCAGAAATAACACACAACTGTTTGCTGTAACAGATTTTTAAGTGTGAGTTAGGCCGCATACACACGATCGAATTTATCTGCTGGAAACAGTCCAACGAACCATTTCAGCAGACAAATTCGATTGTGTGTACGGGGGCGAGCAGACAGGTTTTTCCAGCAGACAAATTTTAAAGCATGCTTTAAAATCTGTCTGCTGGGAACCCGTCCGTCCGACATGTCTGCTGGTTAGTACATGGATTCGACGCATGCGTGGAAGTATTTTACATCCTGGTTCGGTGACGTGGCGGCGTCAACGTCACCGCCACGTCACCGCACTGTCTGCCGGCGGGGATTTTGGTTTGATCGTGTGTACACGATCAAACCAATATATCCCAGCAGACAAATCCGATCAAACCGGTCTGTCAGACCGATTTGATCGGATTAATTTAGTGGTGTGTACACGGCCTAAGGCCTTGTACACACGATCGGACATATCCGATGAAAACGGTCCGCGGACCGTTTCCATCGGATATGTCCGATCTGGAGTTTGGTCCGATGGCGTGTACACACCATCGGATCAAATTCCCCCCCGGCGGACGGCGCGGTGACGTGGCGGTGACGTGGACGCCGCCACGTCACCGCTACGTCACCGCACCAGGAAGTAAAACACTTCCGCGCATGCGCCAAATCCATTCGACAGCGGCGCGGCGGCGGCGCGGCGGCGGCGCGGCGGCGCGGCGGGACAACATGTCTGCTGGTAAGTGTACTAACCAGCAGACATGTCGGGCGGACACCGCCCCACCCGTTGCCGCAAAGCCGAAATCTGTCGGGTGGAATCTGTCCGCTATACACGGAGAGTGTTGCTGAAACTCCATCGTGTGTACGAGTAAATCCTATCAGGTGGGAATGTGTCCGCCCGACATGTCTGCGGTTAGTACACGTCACCACCGCCGCCGTCCCGCCTTCCTGGGCGGTGAATTTGAAATTTGATCCGATGTGTGTACACGCCATCGGACCAAACTTCCAGATCGGACATATCCGATGGAAACGGTCCGCGGACCGTTTTCATCGGATATGTCCGATCGTGTGTACAAGGCCTAAGAGTTTGGCCTCAATCTGTTAGTGTATTTTAATCTGCTGACAATGTTGCTGTCCCAAATTGCCCCTGTGCTACTTCATGCAGAGTGGGGGCACTCTAATACAGGAGGTGTATTACTGGCCAGATCACAAAATGACACATGGGAAAATAAATAATAAAAAAAAAAGCCACCACATCTAATGATTGGTAAGCTGCAATATAATACATATTTAGTTTTGGGTTTAATACCACTTTAAGGATAGAACAGAAATGCACCTCTGTCCAGTCCTGCATACAAAATTAGGGCACGGAAAGAAAAATACATTTCTCTTATTGTCCATGGATGGACACAGCTCCTTAAACCATGACAAGTGGGTTATGTTCCTGTTCATAGTTATCTTAAAACATGTAACTTTAACAGAGTGGAACAGCCCTGCCCAGGGGGAGGTCCCTCCGGTCATAACCCCTCACCCTGCCTCATGCAGCTCAGTTTTTTCTGCCTAGCAGAGGAGAAGGACGGAGAAGGAGAAGCCTTTGGGCCCAGAGTTCTGAGGAAATTTTTAATTTTATTTATTTTATTTTTGTGATTCTTCTATCAACTCCCGGCTGGGTGACAGGCTGGATATTATAGATCCTTGTAGTCTCCCCAGTCTGGCCATCGAGTGTGAGCAGCCCTTAGCTACGCGCTGGGTCGGCCACGACATACCCCATGGCACCGGGGGTGGCTGCTGAGCATATGCTCCGGGATCCACATATGACTGGACTGCTGTTGTCTCACTCACAGTGGACCGAGCCGACAGCTACTCCTTACCATTGGTTGTGGGTCTGTCAGGGATGCGCCAGCAAGGACTCAGATTTGGGCCTGGCTGTGATTCAGGTTCTGGTATGTCAGAGGATGTGGACCTGGTGAGGAGGACCCCTCGTTCGGGTCAGTGCAAGACAGGGCACTTGTGAGTGCACTTATTAATGCTATGAGGGACTCTCTCAAGCTGGAAGATGCAGCTGGGTCTGTCTCCTTTGGGTCACACAAATCTAACCGCTCTGTGAACGTTTTTCCTTATGTTACTTTCTTTGATAAGTTCATAGATAAGGAATGGGAACGGCCGCAGAAGTCCTTTGTGGTCCCTCAGTGCATGGCGGTCCGTTATCCTTTCGAGGAGAGCCTTTTGAAAAAATGGACCTCTTCTCCGGTCATGGACCCCCTGTCTCTCAGCTAAATAAGGTAACCACTCTCCTGGTAAAGGGGACCGCTGCCTTTAAGGACCCTACTGATAGGAGGTCCGAAGTGGTGACCCGCTCCATGTTCACCATGCTGGGGTCAGCGTTGCGACCTATATTGGCTGCGACTTTGATGTCTCAGACACTCACTGAATGGGCAAAGATTTTGCAACAGACAGTAGAGGAGTATCAGCTTCCTCCAGAGTGCGTAAGGCTGGCTGACCAATTGGTACAGGGCCTTGTGTATGTCTGTGATGCCACTCTGGATGCGGCCCCAGAGCCTCTGTATCTACGGTGGTACTGTGCCGCCTGATTTGGCTGAAATGCTGGTCCGCTGACCAAGCATCCCAAAAAGCTCTGGCAGATTTGCCCTTCAAAGGCTTTTTGGTAACTCGCTGGACGACATTATTAAGGATGTCACTGGAGGTAAGAGCACACTTCTCCCTCAGTCCTCTAAGGGGAAGGAGCCGCGCCATAAGCCGGGCCCTCCTATTCCCCTCAGAAGCGGTATTTTCATCAGGCTGGGTCAGCTGGCAGATCCTCCCAGTCTGACAAAGCTCCAGCTGGGGGACAGAAGCCTCCCTGGGTGCGCAAGCAAAACAAGCCGGCTACCAAGCCTGCTACCGCATGAAGTTGTGGGGGGGGGGGGGGGCGGCTTCACGGGTTTGCAGTGGGTCTGCGAGGTGGTAACTTTGGGGTACAAGATCGAGTTTCTTTCTTGTCCACCAAACAGATTCTTTCCCTCAAATCTTCCCTTCCTTCCGGCTCATCTGGCTGCTTTAATGGGAGCAGGGCAAGACTTGCTGAGGTGCGGGGTAATTTTACCTGTGCTACTGAAGGAAAGGTTTTAGGGATTCTATTCAAATCAGTTTCCGGTCCCAAAGAAGGACGGTGTCTGTCCGATCTTGGACCTTAAGGCCCTCAATGCCTTTGTGAGGGTGCGAAAGTTCAGGATTTAATCCATTTGTTCGATGGTTGCTGTGCTCCATCCGGGGGATTTTCTGGCGTCCCTGGACATTAACTAGTTACCGACCGCCCACCACAGTTATACGTCGGCACTTTAAAGATGGATATCTCGGTAACGGCAGCAGTGGACCTCTCACCTCCCTGTTTTTCCTCCAATTAGACATGCTTATTTCTTGCTATAAATGTCAACATCTTCATGCAATGTAAGTACTATGGCCCGGATTCACAAAGCACTTACGCCGAGTTACGCCGCGTAACTGTACATATGCACCGTCGTATATATGCGCCGTACCCATAGAACTAAGATACGCCAAAACCTGACTTCATCCGGCCGATGTAACTTGCCTACACCGGCGTAGAGTGGGCGCATATTTACGCTGGACGCATTTGAAACCCCCCATTGATTTACAATGCAAATATGCAAATGAGGGAGATACGCCAATTCACAAACGTACTTGCGCCCAGCGCATTTTTTAAGCGATTTGCGTAAGGTTTACGTCCTGTGTAAAGTTATTCCTCATATAGAAGGCACAACCCATGCAAAGGTATGGACCAGGGAATGAACGCCATCGATTTTTATGCCGTTTACGTAGTACGTGAATAGGGCTGTGCGTAGGTTACGTTCACGTCGTAGGCAGTGTTTTGCCGGCGCAACGTTGGGAGCATTTGCTTTGTGAATTCCATGCTTGCCTCTCAATGTTGCGCTCGCGTAGCATAAAGAAGATACGCTACACCCGCATAAAGATGTGCCGAGGTACGTGAATCTACCCCTATGTATTTTCCCCTGTTTTTAAATATGAGGCGGACTGGAATCAAACTTAGATGGAATGCCAGGAAATGATATTCAAAAACTATAGTCCTGGAAGTATTTTAGGAAATGAACAACATTATAAACTATATTTGTATATTTATATTATATTCTGTCCTCTTTATCTCTAAATAAATACTACTGTTTACACCAATATTAAGAATCCCTGAAGAAGGAATATACACATGTATAGGGATGAGCTTCGAGTTCGAGTAGAACTCATTTTCGACTCGAACATTGCCTGTTCGCCGAACAGCGAACTATTTGGGGTGTTCGCGGCAAGTTCGTGTGAACTTTAGAACCCTGTTAAAGTCTATGGGACTCGAACGTTTGAAATCTAAAGTGCTAATTTTAAAGGCTAATATGCAAGTTATTGTAATAAAAAGTGTTTGGGGACCTGGATCCTGCCCCAAGGGACATGGATCAATGCAAAAAAAAGTTTTAAAAACTGCAGTTTATTTGGCAGCAGTGATTTTAATAATTCCTTTAAGCGAAACAATAAAAGTGAAATATTCCTTTAAATTTCGTACCTGGGGGGGGGGGAGGGGCTGTATAGTATGCCTGTAAAGTATGCTTAGAACTGTCCCTGCACAGTGTCATTTCTGAAGGAAAAAAAAGTAATTTAAAATCACTCGCGGCTATATCCATTCCAGACCTGAAGGGTCTGGAATGGATATTTGGGGGGGAACCCCACATCATCTTTTTTTATTTGACGCAGGGTTCCCCTTAATATCCATACCAGACCTTAAGGTAAGTGATTTTAAATGACTTTTTACCTTCAGAAATTACATTTTGTGCAGGGACAGTTCTAAGCACAGGAAACAAGCGCTAGTTTACAGACATACTATACACCCCCTAGGTACGAAATTTAAAGGAATATTTCAATTTTATTGTTTCACTTTAAGCATTATTAAAATCACTGCTCCTGAAAAAACTGACATTTTTTTAAAACTTTTTTTGCATTGATACATGTCCCCTGGGGCAGGACCTGGGTCCCCAAACACTTTTTAGGACAATAACTTGCATATTAGCCTTTAAAATGAGTACTTTAGATTTCAAACGTTCGAGTCCCATAGACTTTAACAGGGTTCTAAAGTTCACACAAACGTTTGGTCTGTTCGCAGGGGGTTTTCTGGTGCGAACCGAACCCAGGGGTAATTCGGCTCATCCCTACACATGTACCATCTGCCTCCGAAACATGTTGGATACTATCCACCCCGTTTTGTTTTGACATACCTGTCAGCTCTCGGGTGTGGATTTCTATATATTGGTTAATTTATTTTGTATGTCAATTTCTTTGTTTTTAACTGCATTTTGTATATTGTAATTATTATGATCTGTACGAAATAAACTTTTCTATTTTTATACTTCTTTTGCCAATTCCATTTAATCGTTAAAATCCGCACTATCCCAGAGGCTTTTTTCTCCCACAAATTTTCTAATTTTATTGGGATGTGATTGTGAGCCTTTTGGAATCGCTCAACAACTGTATTTGCTTCATTCTTACTTTTTTAAGCACCATTAAGGGACAGATTGCAGCCTTGGCTGTTTTCTTTCAAAAACCTTGGCGACCCACTCCCTGGTAGGTACTTTTGTGCAGGTGGTTCCATATGTGCTTCCCCTGATTAAACCACTGCTTCCACCGTGGGATTTGAATCTGGTGCTCTCTGTTCTTCAGGAGCCCCCTTTTGAGAACATCAGAGAAATTCCTCTCTTGACTATCTCAGAAAGTGGCTTTTCTAGTAGCCATTACATCTGTCAGACGTGTTTCTGAGTTGGCGGCCTTGTCTTGCAAGTCGCCATACTTGGTCCTCCACAGGGATAAATTGGTGCTACGCCCGCAGCCTTCTTTTCTTGCAAAGGTGGTTTCAGCTTTTCACCTGACTGAGGACTTAGTACTTCTGTCCTTGTGTCCTCTGTCCAAAGAGGATGCGCTACATACCTTGAACATGGTACGTGCTATGCAGGTGTACCTGTCTTCTACGGCTCTGTTTCGGAGGTCGGACTCACTGTTTGTGGCAGTATCTGGTCCGCAGAAAGGCCTGGCGGTCTCGCCGGCCACCATTTCCTGTGGATCAGGCAAACCGTCATCCAGGCACCTCCTTCTCCTGTTACCGCACATTCGACCAGGACAGTTGGTGCTTTCCAACATCAAGCGTCTGTTTCACATCATCTTTTTTTATTTGACGCAGGGTTCCCCTTAATATCCATACCAGACCTTAAGGTAAGTGATTTTAAATGACTTTTTACCTTCAGAAATTACATTTTGTGCAGGGACAGTTCTAAGCACAGGAAACAAGCGCTAGTTTACAGACATACTATACACCCCCTAGGTACGAAATTTAAAGGAATATTTCAATTTTATTGTTTCACTTTAAGCATTATTAAAATCACTGCTCCTGAAAAAACTGACATTTTTTTAAAACTTTTTTTGCATTGATACATGTCCCCTGGGGCAGGACCTGGGTCCCCAAACACTTTTTAGGACAATAACTTGCATATTAGCCTTTAAAATGAGTACTTTAGATTTCAAACGTTCGAGTCCCATAGACTTTAACAGGGTTCTAAAGTTCACACAAACGTTTGGTCTGTTCGCAGGTTCTGGTGCGAACCGAACCCAGGGGTATTCGGCTCATCCCTACACATGTACCATCTGCCTCCGAAACATGTTGGATACTATCCACCCCGTTTTGTTTTGACATACCTGTCAGCTCTCGGGTGTGGATTTCTATATATTGGTTAATTTATTTTGTATGTCAATTTCTTTGTTTTTAACTGCATTTTGTATATTGTAATTATTATGATCTGTACGAAATAAACTTTTCTATTTTTATACTTCTTTTGCCAATTCCATTTAATCGTTAAAATCCGCACTATCCCAGAGGCTTTTTTCTCCCACAAATTTTCTAATTTTATTGGGATGTGATTGTGAGCCTTTTGGAATCGCTCAACAACTGTATTTGCTTCATTCTTACTTTTTTAAGCACCATTAAGGGACAGATTGCAGCCTTGGCTGTTTTCTTTCAAAAACCCTTGGCGACCCACTCCCTGGTAGGTACTTTTGTGCAGGTGGTTCCATATGTGCTTCCCCTGATTAAACCACTGCTTCCACCGTGGGATTTGAATCTGGTGCTCTCTGTTCTTCAGGAGCCCCCTTTTGAGAACATCAGAGAAATTCCTCTCTTGACTATCTCAGAAAGTGGCTTTTCTAGTAGCCATTACATCTGTCAGACGTGTTTCTGAGTTGGCGGCCTTGTCTTGCAAGTCGCCATACTTGGTCCTCCACAGGGATAAATTGGTGCTACGCCCGCAGCCTTCTTTTCTTGCAAAGGTGGTTTCAGCTTTTCACCTGACTGAGGACTTAGTACTTCTGTCCTTGTGTCCTCTGTCCAAAGAGGATGCGCTACATACCTTGAACATGGTACGTGCTATGCAGGTGTACCTGTCTTCTACGGCTCTGTTTCGGAGGTCGGACTCACTGTTTGTGGCAGTATCTGGTCCGCAGAAAGGCCTGGCGGTCTCGCCGGCCACCATTTCCTGTGGATCAGGCAAACCGTCATCCAGGCACCTCCTTCTCCTGTTACCGCACATTCGACCAGGACAGTTGGTGCTTTCCAACATCAAGCGTCTGTTTCACAGGTGTGTAAAGCGGCGACTTGGTCGTCTGTTCACACCCTTTTCAAATTTTACAAGGTTGATGTGAGTGCATCTTCAGATGCTTCCTTCGGCCGCAAGGTTTTGCAGGCGAATGTTTGAGTTTGCAACTCCCCCGTTGAGGAGCTCTGCTTGTTTGAGGTGAAGTTGGTATTTGATTGCTGTTCCCACCCCTCATTTTTCTGACACTGCTTGGGGACATCCCACTTGTCAAGATTTAAGGAGCTGTGTTCGTCCATGGACAATAAGAGAAAATAGGATTTTTTGTACTCACCGTAAAATTATTTTCTCTGTCGTCCATGGACGGACACAGCACCCACCCCTCCTTTTTAAGTTTGTACTGCTTTTTGACGAACTGAGCTGCATGAGGCAGGGTAAGGGGTTTTGACTGGAGGGACCGCCCCCTGGGTGGCACTGTTAAAGTTACTTGTTTTAAGATAACTAAAATGTTCTGCCCAGTCCTCTCCTATGAACAGGAACATAACCCACTTGTCAAGAATTAAGGAGCTGTGTCCCTCAATGGATGACAGAGAAAAGGATTTTACGGTAAGTACAAAAAATCCTATTTCTTAAATGAGAAACAACCAGTATTTACAAAAATATATAATTCTTTTAATGATTTTTTTTTCCACATGAACACTGATAAAAAGTATAACCTCCACCACATTCAATAAAATATACAATGTTGTCTGAATACACAGTTGGCCACCACAGACAAACATTTGCTCCGCACATAGATCATGGACTACTGTTCCAAATATGTAATTCCTGTAGGGAATTAGGGTCACTGGAATCATAGAGCTTCTGCTACGCTCACTAAATAGCAATTGGGTACTTCATCCTAGGCAGTTGACCCTATCCACAGCTCACCACCAGAGCATCCGCTACCATCATGTAGTCAGACCATCAGTGGGGATAGATATCTTCATAAGTTAAAGTAAAGGCTCCGTTCACTGCTCCACATATGCTCATGGCGTCCCACGCTGTAGCTCCTGTGGGTATCCAGAAACACTTTCGTATCCTTACAAACATCTGGGGGTGTGCAGAGAGAAAGTGTCTGTTAGCAGTCACAAGTGAAACTGCTCTGTCTCCTGCCATCTGTCATGCTGCTTGACCTGTAAGGTAGCACTTTGATGGGAAAGAGGACTTTTTGATGGGAATGCCAATGTGACAAGGGAACTCGGTGATGGAGGGACTCTGTAAAGGTGGACTCTAATGTGATTGGGGAAGACTGATGTGATGGAAGTACCTTTGATGTGTTGTGGGAGCTTCTAATGAGATGGAGATACCTTTGATGTGATGGGTGGCCTCTAATGTGGTAGGACTGTGTAGGGGGAACTGATGCAAAGTTAATTTCATTGAGGTGGTTGAGTACATCAACCCAGAATCAGGTTTCCCATTAATCATAAGTAAAATGTATGCTTTTTACATTTTAGACTGGGGTGCCATGGGATTTTGCATACATTTAAAGGGTGCTATGATTTAAAAACATTTGAGAAATGGTTGGTTCAGGCGCGCGTGCGGGCTCTAGCAGGACAGTCATGTCAGCCTAGTGCTCCGCTTCATGAGGAAAGAAAGCCGCGGATAACTTGCTTCCTAACCGGTCACAACTGGACAAAAACCTGGTCATTAACTACAGGAAGGTGAGGGGAACATTTTAATGTATAATGGTGCTGGGTGGCTCAAGAAATAGAGCTAAAACGACACTTGTCAGCAGCATGCAGCAGACCAAAGACTCAGTTAAGGCGCCAGTCACCTCAAAGCGGCTCCCCTCAGGTAAGGGGAAGAAACAAACAGCTAAAACAGCCAAACCCATGGCTTCTCTGACTAACCTCACCTCAGATAGTGAGGATGAAGACACGGCTGCTATTTCACAAACTGTACCACAAGACAACACAGTTTCTGCAGGATTAATTAATCAATTTGAAAAAATGCTCCGCAAAGCATTAAAGCAGACATCTGACCAGATTACCTCAAATCTCACCAAGGAGATTAGGGAATTGGGTACTCGTACAGAAGCACTGGAAACTAAAGTGGAGGACATTGAAACCTACACCCATGAATGCCTAACAGAAATAGACTCCCTAAAAGAAGAGAACCTAATGCTACAGAGCAGATTAGAAGAATTTGAAAACCGTGCCAGGAGATCCAACTTAAGATTTAGGGGCATTCCAGAGTCTGTGGTGGACCTTCAGTCCACCATAATGGCTCTATGTCAGGAATTGCAGTGGAACGTTTGGAGATTGACAGAATACATAGGGCACTCTCCCCTAAAAAGGTAGATGGCCCCCCCAGAGACATAATAGCGAAGTTCCATTTCTACAAAACCAAGGAGCAAATTTTGGCGACAGCAAGGGAGAAAGGGATCCTGTCTTTCCAAGGCTACAATTATCAAATTTTTGCAGACATATCACAACTAACCATTGCCAAGATAAGAGCAATGAAACATCTCTTGATCGAATTACTGCAGAGTAACATAAAATATCAATGGGGCTTCCCTTTCTCCCTCCGTTTCACGATTCAAGGGACCAAGATAGTCTGCAGAACACCCGACCAACTACACCAGGCCCTAGTAGACTTTAAAATCATTGATCAACCCTCCTCATTGATCCACCTCACGCAGAAGATCAGCACCAACCTCTTCTAACAACCACTCCAACCAACAAGAACCGAATGGCGGACCCCACCAATCCACCAAGCGCGGCAGATTCGCACCACAGACCCATGATCAAGAAGACACAATGGACTGAACTTCTCACACTGCCACTTAACTCTTCCTCTCAATTTAGGCTAAGTAATTGTCTGTCAACAGGTACTGTGTTGGTCCTATTCCCCTGTAGACAATCCCACCTCTTTTTCCTTTTCTCTTTATATTAGGTCTTGACACCAGTATAAGGTGATATAAACATCTTCCTGATCAATCATTTGTTATAACCTCGGCAGAAATTAGTGCTTATGTCTTGCCCTTAGTATGAAATGTTTACTCCTAGTTGTCGCATATTACATGTCACAGGCGATTGCCTATGATGATAACCTGGTATTTCCTCTCCTTTCCGCATGGACCACTATAAACTCTTCCTCACAAATGCCCAGGTGCCCTATTGTCACTCTCGCATACTTCCGTCTAAAATACTATTTGAGGCCCTTATTTAAACCCCTGATCATATGTACTAATCTGTTGGCTATCACCTGGAGTGACCCTATGGCCTTGACAACTGAAGGGGAAAACCACGTTGCCCACATCTTCCCCCCTGAATTGCATACCCTGCAAGACACTAAAAAAGGCCCTGCCGAATTCCGAGACTTTACATAGGCATAGGAATCCCTCTGCATTTAAAATACACTTCTATATTATTTAATGTGGCTTTCTGACTTGTGGAAAAAACACGCGTCTCAACCAGTCCACCTCAGATCCCCAAACTAATATGTGGGGATTTGGGAGGGACCCTCTATCCCTTGGTGAGGGATCTTTTCCCTCACTACGGGCACACCCCAAATGCTTATTCAGTGATTTGTTGTTCAAATATGCATTAATCTACAATGTATTCTTTCTTTCATTTGAGTCTACCTATCCTGGATCCTCATCTTTCCTTTCCCTCACCCCATCCGCATGGAGCGACCTGGGCCATCCCCGTCCGAGGAGGCAAGGTAAGATAAAACTTTTGGTTTGGCTGCCATGGCACCCTTAAACTTGATTTCACTTAATGTACAAGGGTTGAACATACCGCAAAAACGTACGAAGGCCTTTAGGCTCTTTCAATCCAAAAAGGCTCACATTGTCTGCCTACAGGAGACACATTTTACCCCTAACACCACTCCTAAATACTTCAACGCTGCATACTCACAAGTATATATGGCTTCAGCCCCAGTTAAGAAGAGAGGTACCCTGATTGCCTTCCACCGATCTACCCCATTTACCTTGAACACGGTACTCAGAGACCCTGAAGGTCGATACCTGATCCTAACAGGATACATCCTAGACACACCGGTAACGGTGGTATCATACTATGCCCCTAACCTTAACCCCATGCCGTTCTTATCACACCTTCTTCAAACTATCAATGCCCATAAAATGGGCTCTCTCCTAATATGCGGGGACTCGAATCAGGTTCTGCTTCCCTTTCTTGATAGATCTCCTTACGTACCACCGAAATATCAGACCAAATGGACTCTGTCCACTCTCCTGTCTAAATATAACTTAGTGGATTCCTGGAGAGAACTGAACCCCACGAAACGTAACTACACCTACTTTTCCAACCCCCACCAATCACATAGCCGAATAGACCACATATTATTGTCAATTGGAATGCTGCCAGAAGTTCTCAATTCTGTTATACTACCCATTCCCTGGTCAGATCACGATGCTGTATACACAACAATAGCATCAACTATTCCTAAAAAGACCGACCCGACCTGGTATATGCCTGATATTTTGCTCAAACATCCCTCCTACTGTCTGGAAATCGAGCAGTCCCTAAAAGATTACTTAGATCTCAATATGTCCCCAGAAATATCTGCTCTCACGCTTTGGGAAGCCCATAAACCGGTACTGAGAGGGGTAATTCAAAGACAACTTGGGATCCTTAAAAAGGCACGTAGACAATTGGCACTGAAATTGGAAACGGAATTCAACCTTGCCCACCTAGCCTTTCAAAATAACCACTCCCCCCGCGCTAAAAATCGCCTAGATAAAGCACGCCTCGAATTTGACCTATTTCTCACGGACTCTGCAAATAAAGCTTTAGACAGATCCAAGCACACATTCTACAAAACAGCTAATAAAACTGGTGCAAACCTAGGTAGGACACTTAATTCAATCAACAAATCTTATACACCAATAAAACTGAAACTAGCTAACAACGTTATCTCTAGCAACCCACTTAAAATTGTGCAGAAATTCAGTACTCATCTGAAAAAAACTATATGCGGAAACAAATTCATTTGACGAATCGGTAGCCGACACTTTTTTCTCGCAATTCCAATTGCCCCGAATGTCTGATTCCCAAAAGACACAACTAGGTGAGCCTATTTCGCAAGAAGATGTAACTAGAGCAATCAAGGAACTCAAATTAAACAAGCGGCCCGGACCTGATGGATTCACAGCCCGATACTACAAAGCACTCTCTGAACTAATCTCCCCGAGGCTCGCGGAGGCCTTCAACGACCTTTTAAAACTGAAATCATTTAGACAGGAATCACTTTTGGCCACAATCTGCATGATTCCCAAGCCACAGACAGACAATACCCTCAGTGAAAATTACCGGCCCATATCTATGCTAAATACGGATATCAAACTTCTAGGTAAAATTCTGGCGAATCGCTTAAACAACATAATTGGAACCCTGATCCATCGCGATCAGGTAGGTTTCATCCCCAACCGGCAGGCAGGAGATAATATGAGAAGGGCGAGCCTATTGGCTCACACTGCCAAGAAGAGAGGAATCCCTGCTTGCTTCCTCTCTCTCGACATAAAACAGGCGTTCGACTCTGTATCCTGGTCCTACTTGAAGTATACCCTTCAAAAATGGGGCTTTGGCCCCAACTTCATGAAATGGATCCTAGAATTATACAATAGCCCGAAGGCATATGTAAAGTATGCAGGATATAGATCGGACACCTTCTCCATTAACAGGGGCACGAGACAGGGATGTCCTCTCTCCCCCTTATTATTTGCCTTCATAGAACCGCTTGCACAAAAGATCAGGTCAGACCCGACAATACTGGGCATAGAAATAGGCGGACACATCCTCCTTTTTCTTGCATCGCCCCAGGTAACAGGACCCAACCTTATGCTAATTCTTAAAAAATTTGCATCCATTTCAGGACTAGTCGTTAACCCTAAAAAATGTCTTGCATTAAGCATTTCGCTTACTTCCTTAGAGTTAAATGCAGCCAAATCTGGTCTACCTTTCGTATGGGCAACTAAGAGTATTCCCTATTTAGGAACACACCTTACAACATCAATAACGGATCTATTCTCTTCCAACTACCCTATTCTCCTAAAACAGATATCAAGCCTCCTGAATTCCTGGGCCCATCTACCCCTATCATGGTTTGGCAGAATCAACGCGGTCAAAATTACTATATTACCGAAATTATTATATTTATTTAGAGTGCTCCCCATCCCAATCCCATCATATTACTTCAGGATATTACAAAGAAGAGTTTCCGCCTTTACGTGGGGATCCACTAGGCATAGAATAAAACCTCAAATCCTGCATCTATCTAAGGATAATGGTGGAATGGGGCTACCCAACTTTATAAACTACTATAAAGCGGCACAACTTGCAAACCTAGTAAAATACCACGACAAATGTGAGCCCCCTCTTTGGGTATCAATTGAAGCGGTAGAGTCTGACCCCATCGCAATTTCTAATGTACTATGGATCCCCCCTAAAGCTCGAAAACACTTACTGAACCCCATCACCAAACACTCACTCTCCCTCTGGGACACAGTAAAGACTAAATATCTTCTCCAATCCCCCCATGTTCCTCTTTTATCGTTTCATAAAAACCCTGCGTTCTACCCTGCTTGGATCTATCCCAATACCTTTAAAGAGTGGGTGTCAAAAGGATGTACATGCTTTCATGACTTTATAGACTCTTCTTCCTTTTTATCCTTCACCACCATCAGTGCAGCGCACAACATACCACAGACCGAAATATTTAGGCATCTACAAATTAAAAATTTCTTTAAGCCATTTGTTGATGCTTCACCCACGCCAACATGTATATCCACCTTTGAGAATTTCTGTAAGAATGACCCCCACGCTAGAGGAATAATATCCTCCTTATACTCCCAATTAACAGCTTGTTCTATCAGTGGGAAGCTTCCTTATGTGAGTAAATGGGAGAGGGACCTAGAACAAGAACTAGTACCTTCTGAGTGGAAACAGATCTGGAACAGCACTAAATCAGCATCCATGAACGAATCATCCATTGAAACGAATTACAAAGTACTCACTAGATGGTACCTAGTACCCGCCAGGGTTGCGAAATACGTACCGAATTACCCTGATCTTTGCTTCAGAGGTTGTTCAACTCCAGGGACATACCTTCACGTTTGGTGGTCGTGCCCAAAAGCCCTATCATTTTGGTCGGAAATTTTTCAAATTATCTCGGGGAAAACAATCCCCTTAGATACTAAAACAGCGTTATTAAATCTAAAACCTGATAATCTCCCACACAAGCAGTTCAAACTAATCATACAACTTCTTACTGCCGCAAAACAAACCCTTGCGAGAGCATGGAAAACCCCTAATTTATCACTAAATGAAGTCACAAATAGAATGAACACAGCAATGTCCCACGCCAAGATGGTGGCTATTGACATGGACACGACCACCGGATTTGAGAGTCTATGGAAACCCTGGATAACATATGCTTTTCCGAACGCATTCAATAATGAAGTTGTATTGCCATGGTAGTCCAGCCAAACTGGCACCCCCACGCTCAAGCCTCTCTCCGGCGGCGGAGATCAGGTCGCTCCTGCGGATTCCCCTCCCCCTACCCCTTCTTCCCTTTCTCTCCCCCTCTTTTGAACTCTTGTTCTCAAATTAACAATTCCTATTTTCATGTTTGTTGATACAAAATTGTATATTGTTGAAATTTCTTGAACCTATATAGCAGAACCCTAGAACAGGACATAACCCTGGATTTAGCCCAGATCAGACTGGTTACATGGTTTATGCCTTAAGCAATCCAGGGTCGATAGTTAGTCACATAGCTAGTCAGCTAGTCATTTAGTTAGTCAGTTACTATATTTGCTTATTCACTTTGCCACTAATGACTTTGTATGCATTGTTTAATTACCTGTAAATTGTCTCTCTTGTAACCAAAGATATTTAGGTTTACAAGTCAAGAAGTTTCTCTTATGATGTATACCCTCTATTACATCCTTTTTTCTTTTCTCATTGTTGTTATGCACTTGTACATTCTTTATCACATAAATACAGATATTTTGACAAGGAGAAATGGTAGGTTAGATCTTCCAAACATGGACAAATACATCAATAATAACCTGGCAGAGGTCCAAACTTATCCCTACTCTATCCAAAAACTAGAAGTAAGGAGCTAGAGTTTAATATTCTGTGGTGTTGTTGATGCAAAAGAAAACAAATCTGTTTGTAAATCACTTTCCATCATCTCCTAATGAATGTTTCTGTTAAGAGTTTTTGCTAGGAGACCTATTAACTTGTTTTATTTACTGACAACCAAATTATACACTTAACACTCCTAAACTGCAGTTTAAAAGGCTGAGCTCATGCTCATCCAGCTATGAACAGGTGCTAATTTTTATTAATCTGCCAGTACATGACAGCCTTGCTGGATGGCTCTCTTGAGTCCCTGATGTCAGCACACAAGTATTGATTGTCATCACATCACTCTACTTACAAGTGCATGTAGTTGTGCTGAAGTTGGAGAATCGTTGTGGGTTGACACATCAAGGTCAGCACTTCTGTAGTTAATCCAATGAAACTTTAAAATAATTGTCATTAAAGCATCTATTATTCATATATTAGTGTGCAAGTTATATTGTTCTAGAGAAGAATAAGAAGAATATTTAGCATTATTAACTACTTGCCGACCGCCCGCCATCATATTACTGCGGGACGGTGGCACTGTTCCGCGAGAGCCCGTCATACTATGTCGGCTCTTTAGCTCTTTAGCGGCCACTAGGGGGGCGTGCGCGCCGCCGGCGGCTGGCGCGCGCGCCCCCCGCTCGCCCCCCCGCTTGCCCTCGAGTCCCGCGCGCGTGCCCGCCGGGCACACGCGATCGCTTGTTACAGAGCGGGGAACGGGAGCTTTGTGTGTAAACACAAAGCTCTCGTTCCTGTCAGCGGGGGAAACGCTGATTTTCTGTTCATACAATGTATGAACAGAAGATCAGTGATTCCCCCTAGTGAGGTCACCCCTCCCATACAGTTAGAACACACCCAGGAACACACTTAACCCCTTCCCTGCCCCCTAGTGTTAACCCCTTCACTGCCAATGGCATTTTTATAGTAATACAATGCATTTTTATAGCATTGATCGCTATAAAAATGCCAATGGTTCCAAAAATGTGTCAAAAGTGTCCGAAGTGCCCGCCATAATGTCACAGTACTGAAAAAAAATGCTGATCGCCGCCATTACTAGTAAAAAAAAAATATTAATAAAAATGCCATAAAACGACCCCCTATTTTGTAAACGCTATAACTTTTGCGCAAACCAATCAATAAACGCTTATTGTGATTTTTTTTAACGAAAAATATGTAGAAGAATGCGTATCGGCCTAAACTGAGGAGAAAAAAAGTTGTTTTTATATATTTTTGGGGGATATTTGTTATAGCAAAAAGTAAAAAATATTGAATTTTTTTCAAAATAGTCGCTCTATTTTAGTTTATAGCGCAAAAAATAAAAACCGCACAGATGATCAAATGCCACCAAAAGAAAGCTCTATTTGTGGGAAAAAAAAGGACGCCAATTTTGTTTGGGAGCCAGGTCGCACAACCGCGCAATTGTCAGTTAAATCGACGCAGTGCCGAATCACAAAAAGTGCTCTGGTCATTGGACAGCAATATGGTCCGGGGCTAAAGTGGTTAAAGCATATATTAACCCCCTCCCATTTTTATCTTCCACCCCCTCCCCCAACCCATCCTGGGTGTTTTTTTTTTCTTTTTACCTTTTAAAGCTATACTTGCCTGTGTCCATGTCCATTGGCTCAGGTATAGGGGATAGGATAGTTATTATTTGCCAGGAGATGGGCTTTATTGTTACAGATCCTAGAAATCTAGCTTAAAACATAAATATAGTGTACCTATCTGGTTAATATGATATTGTAAAGCATAATTATAGAGCTAATAACTTTGCAAGTCTTATTTGTTTTACCCCTTTCTGCCACCATCCCTACATTAACATTCTTTAGCATGTTGACTTGTGTAGAGGATATGGTAGAAAAAGTCCTCAAGCAAAGCTGGCATCCATGCTGGTCATTATTCTTGTAACAGTGCTGTATTTGACAAAGGCCCTGCCAAATTGAGCAATTGTGAACCAATCAGCCTGGTTCCTGATCATGTGACTATTATATCATATTGTTTATATTAGGGTTGTCCCGATACCGATACCAGTATCGGTATCGGGACCGATACCGAGTATTTGCGGAAGTACTTGTACTCTCGCAAATACCCCGATACCAGAATAGAATACTTTTTCCGTCCCCCCCGCCGCTGCCGCCGCATCGAAACCCGCCGCCGCATGGTTAAACATCGTGCGGGAACATCACAGCATTCATTTGAATAGCTGTAGTGTTCCCGCCCGTATAGACACTCCCCCTTGCTCGGGATTGGACAGATCACGATTACCCATCCAATCCCGAGCAAGGGGGAGTGTCTATACGGGCGGGAACACTACAGCTATTCAAATGAATGCTGTGATGTTCCCGGGCGGCGGTGGCTAGGTAGGGTGGACATGGCTGCATTTGTGGGTGATTTGGCTGCATATGTGGGAGACATGGCTGCATTTGTGGGGGACATGGCTGCATATGTGGGGGGAGATGGCTGCATATGTGGGGGGACATGGCTGCATATGAGGGGGGACATGGCTGCATATGTGGGGGGACATGGCTGCATTTCGGGACACATTTAAAAAAAGTATCGGTATTCGGTATCGGCGACTACTTGAAAAAAAGTATCGGTACTTGTACTCTGTCCTAAAAAAAGTGGTATCGGGACAACCCTAGTTTATATGGTATTTTTTAAAAGCAAGCTTGCGCTGCTCAGCTGAACTATCATTCTACCTGTCACAGAGTGGGCCACTTTGACAGAAGCATTCAGCTGGCCATGGCTATTAAAATAAAATGTAAAAATAATTAAATAATGTATTTAAAAAAAAAAGAAAAAGAAAGGGTTTAATATGATTATAAGCTGTTGAAATGAAAAATGAACCTGAAAATTGTTTGAAAATTTTGTACATTTGTCTGCTTATAGGAGAAGATCTGTGAAGGATATTTATAAAAATTATGTACCTAATAAAAGCCTCCTTGTAACATTTCAAACACTTGGATTTTGTGTCATGCAGACCTCTTGTGCCCAGTACAGTGGGGGTACACTCTCCTTGTTAAAATTTGAGCAGTGTGATTGGAGGCTACTTGAGTGACAACATCCCAAAAATAGTCTATCCAAAAAGTGGTACTCGACACCAAATATAACACAAAAACAGAAATGATATATAAAAACATATGGTTATGTCTTTTTTACAACCAATAAAACGTACAACCAATACAACCAATCAACCAACCAATCATACAACCAATACAACTAGGGGTGCAACAAATCGTCACCGATCCGTGATCCGAATGGGTCACCCCGTTCTGATTGGCACACCCCGCGATCCGGAGCGGTGGCCATCTTGGTACACCCGGCAGTGGCCCTCCTCTCTGTTCACACCCACAGAGGAGGAGGAGCCCGCGCTCGAGGGAAACACACACACACACCGCTGTCTGAGGTCTGCACTATGTGGGGGGTTACTATCTGAGGTCTGCACTATGTGGGGGGGGTTACTGTCTGAGTTCTGCACTACTGGGGGGGTACCATCTGAGGTCTGCACTACTGGGGGGGTTACCGTCTGAGGTCTGCACTACTGTGGGGTGTCTGTACTGAGGGGGGACCATAGTGGGTGGGGGGGGGGTGACACCATTTTTATTATTTTTTTGCACCCAGTGACGTCACTGCAGTGGGGGGGGGTGTGGATATTACAGTGGGAGAGATTTTTTTTTTGCTCATCCGAAAAACGATCCGATCCGTGACTCCTGATCCGAGGAACGATCGGAACCGTGAGTTTTTTGATCCGTTGCACCCCTAAATACAACCAATCAAACATAGGGAGAAATTTGTCAAGCAGCCTCTACAACAAGACTGTTACATTTCAACCTATGAGAGCTGCATATGGGGTTGTGTTCCCTTGTAGTTAAAGCCTACAGTGTATGTTTTGAGAACTGGTTTTATGTTCTGTAATAAAGACATAATAAACTGTTACATTTTAACTTTATTTTACAGTATGGGGGTTGCAATTGGAAGTTTGGCCAAGAACACAAAGGTTGGCAGAAACATCTTAAGCACCCAGTTGGGTGGAAATCAAATCAGGAATTATGACAGGAATATGACACATGTAAAATCCTCAAGAGATATAAGATGTCAAGTGTGGCATAGTCCACCATTCTCTATCTGAAATACCAGTTTTTGTTTGCTTACATTTTAAATCACCTTGTTTCTTTATGGTTGTATTGACTTTTCAGGTATGTATTGCTTCAAATAGGAAACATTCATATGCTGTTTGTACATTTTCCTGTTTTAGGTATGTGCATATGCTTATCCCACCATTATAAAATATTGAGACAGGAATTCTCATGTATGCCTGTACAGAACTCCACAAAAGGATTGTGAAAAAAAACTTATAGTAGGCAGGGCAGGGGGTACTTGGCAAATCCTATGGTCTAGGAGTTCAGTCTTGGGCTATAAGCTACTCTAGCCACCTGTCACCATTTACTCTTTCTTCAGAGGCAATCCTTAGCTCTGAAGTGCTTAGATCCAAACTACATCTGGCTACTCTTTACTCACATTAATGGACATAAACAAATAATGACAATATTATGGTAGCTCTGAAGGTCCAGTTCCTTTTTGCTAACTCCAGAAAACATAAGTAGTAGAGGGTAGTTGTATTGGTTTTAGTCTGCTTAAATTTTTACTTTGGAATTTTCATTTTCAAGCAAATGTTTATACAGCTGTTTTCAGAGTAAGCTTAATACTTTGGTGGGTGAATTTTAACTATAAAATAAAGTCGTAAAGCTTATATATATATATATATATATATATATATATATATATATACATACACATATATATACATACACACACATTTGAAGGCTGGTGTCATCATGAGCATGGTGAGGGCCTGTCCAAAGCACCAGAGAAAGTAGGTAAACACCCCAAGCCTGCCGGAATGAGAAGAGTGAGAAATAAGTTATGTCCTTCTTTTTTTTTTTTTAAGCACAGTGGCTTAGTCATTAGCACGTATACCTTACCAGCACTGCAGTCATCAGTTCATATCCTAAAATGGTATGGTGCATAACACCGCGCTGCTAGTCAAAGTATTTTAAAGCAGCTGACACGGCTGTGAAATAAAGCAGAAATTGAACAAGTGTATATATAGTGTCGCGCTATCATCATCAGTTCATATCCTGGCCAGGACACTCTCTGCAAAATTCTTAAAATCAGGGGAAAACCAATCGGGCGTGTTATACGCTGATCCCCATTGTCTGTAAAGGGAAGTGGAGCGAGCGCCGCCGATATACACATACCCGAGTGTACTGTGTACTCGGCTAGGCTCGGCTTCCGCTCACAGTCACTTTCATTCTCGCCATTGGACCTGTGTTATGTCCATCATAGGAGGCTGGCCAAGTGGCGGGACTGCGAGAGGAGCCAAGTACACAGGACATCCGGCTCTGTCTATCTCGGCGGCAGTAATTTTAAACAATAATGCTGCAATGACACTGGGCAAGGCTGCAAATGACACTGGGCAAGGCTGTAAATGACACTGGCCAAGGCTGCAAATGACACTAGCCAAGGCTGCAAATGACACTGGGCAAGGCTGCAAATGACACTGGGCAAGAATGCAAATGACACTGGGCAAGGCTGCGAATGACACTGGGCAGGGCTGCAGAGACACTGATCATTCTGCAATAATGGAAAAGGATGCAGATTGACACTGATAAGGCTGCATTGATGGGCATTTAAATGTTTTTTTTTGTTATACGCCAGCGTGTGTTATATGCCAATAAATACGGTAATTCTTTAATGAGCCTATGCTGTATGCTAAAGTAGAGGAGCTTCTACTTTATGGTCAGCCAAGTTAGATGGCAGATCAAAATGCTATGAATGTGTAACATTTTTTTTTTTATAGTCCTTTTTAGATAAGCTCTGGACCACCACTATCCATTTGTCCCATAGGAGATGCATGGGCTATTGCAGCTTCAGTTATAGCTTTGAAAGGGAGTGCAGTTTTTGTGCTCTTTATGGTTCTATATGGAAGAGATAAGGAATTAGTGGAACAGTAAAATCACCCCTTGTATGAAGCTAATAAACCTGTGCTATCTTAAGCATTCATTGTATGCAACTCTTGAGCCAAACATCTTGCATTTTTATATTAAAATGCATATCAAATTGCTCGAATAGATAGCTGAAATTTACTATGAGATAAAAACAGATATTTCAAAATGATGTGTGGGTATTTCCAAATGATGTAAGGCATTTCCAAACAGAAATGTCAAGTTTTATTTCGTGAGGTGGCACAACTCCAGACAATAAGCAAGTACTTAAGCATTCTCATTTTTGACCGTTTTTCCATATTTTATATGGCCAGCTTTGCAGTTGTTATCGTTTACCTGGTACTAGGTAGACATTAAGGTGTGGGAGAGTTTAAAGTCGGGCAGTATTTGTTTTGCTGTTAATGATGATAAGCATTGCTTATTCTTTGATATTCCTTAATGTTGACAGTACGTGATAAACAAGAACATAACACAAATGCTAATCCAGTTGATAAAGTTGATCAAAGAAAATGCATACTCACCAAAAATGCTATTGGATGATAGCATCTTGAAGTCATGATTTCACTGTATGTGTAGCCAAGATTTTTTTTTTTTAAAAGAGGGGGGGGGGGGGGGTAAAGTAGGGAGGAGTTAAACTGTATCCAAACCCAAAACCAAAAATGTAAAGGTATTACAAATGACTTTCTTGGTGTAGCGGCAGCATTTGTTTTATTTATTTAAAGCTCTTTTTGATATATTTTTTAGCTGGTAGTCCTATAAATAGAACACTTCCTTTCCCTGGATGGCTATACCACTCCTCCACCATATCGATTGAGGGAGCCGTGGTTGTTACCCTGGGCTGCTCTCCTTATATGGACTCCAAACATGTCTATATCTCATCATCTGAAAGGTGATGTGAATCCGCGCTACCGAGTAGAGTTTAAAAAATATATGCTGCAAGTAAGATGCTGAAAAAAAGAACAATTTTTCAGTGGCTGCCCCTACAAGAGTACTCCACCTGGGTGGAGTATGAAATGAATGAGAGATGATAGTAGGTGGTGGCGCCTACTGGTGAAAGTGATGGTTAAAGTATGTCAAAAAGATAAATAAATAAAATATATGTAAAAAAAATTTTTTAAAAATGTGTCTCAATTCAATATTGTGCTATGGCTTTCCTAATTGTATGCTCCCAGCCAAAAAAGTGCAGTGCATTAGTGCATAATTATTAGCAGAATTTAAATGCAATTAATAAGTAACCAATGATATGGCAATAATGTGATCAATCAAGTGATTAAATAATTAAGTTTTACGTGCAGTGCTAACCATTAAAATTCCTGTGCATAAATAAATGCAAACTCAAATAATCCAATCCAGTGCCAAAATAAAAAATGTATATGCCTTGGAATTTGCTGGATAATAAATAATAAATAATACATATCAATAAATAAATAAATAAATAGTTGCTAGATAAGAAATAAGCAATAGATGAATAAATAACAGTCCATGCAAAAAGGTGCTATGTGCTTCGTGCCAATCTTAATGCGTTATTCTATACCTAAATAACGTAATTGCCACCACCTACTTTCATCTCGCATTCATCTCATCATCTATATTGTATGGCGGGCAGGACAATTAGTAGTTTACAGAAGATAGCTAAGGAAAAACTGTTTTGCCATCACTTCCTGTTCCATGGATACAATGGTTAGTGAGAGGAATTTCTTGCACAATGATAGATATTCCACTCTTAGACAAAAGTTACTGGAGCATGTGTCCCCATTGGAAGACTTAAAGTAGAAGTGCGTAAACTGCGCTTAACAAGATAAATATGGGGAGTAGATAAATAAATGATAGTGAATGAAAAGTAGTGGACTGCAGCCCCCCTTATATACACTCCCCAAGGGGAATATATAAAGAAACAAGACGAAAGGGTGGAGGTAGTGGCACTGTCACTAAACAGGTTGGTAAGTGCCAATAACCAAACTCCAGTGGGTAGGTGGTAGTGGCCCAAAGGGGCAACCTCCCCTATGCTACAGTAGATAGTCTAGAGGTGAGGATATAACAGTCTAAAATGTGTATAAAATAGTAATAGTACTGGATAATATATATATAATAATAACCAGACTGTATGGTGCTAAATGGTAATACCAGTGTAAACCAATGTGTCTAAGATCAGATTGCTGAAATCTGAAACATCTAATATACCACAAATAAGTAAACAATGAATCAATAAATCAAAGAGTAACCAGCAGGGTCCAAGATGTAAGTGAATAGCTCCTGGCTTGAGCACTGGATGCACAATGTGTGATAAAACAAGAAACCTTTAGGCAGTCTCTAAAAAGAGTGTTCCAGTGAGATTTAGACAATAAATAAATATCAGATATCAAAGTCACTAGTCCACATGCAGTGAGTCAAAGTAGCCAGGTGAATAAAATATATTCCAGGATGCACCTAAGCTAGGTGGGTGATCACATTAAACACAATGGGTGCTCCTCGCAGTGGTTCGGGTGCTTCCCCCTCTTGGGTCCCCACTCACCAGAGGCACTCACCCCTGCAGGGGTAGAATGCGTAGAATACTGGTTTACAGCTGCTCCTCCACACGACTCTCCCGTTCCAGGATTCCTAATGTGGGTCCTCAATCCAGGTAGCTGTACCCCTTTAATGGTCCAAACCACATTTGCAGGCTAAAAGATCAGATCATCTTTGGCACACAGAGGAATCTGCAGCTACTGTATTCATATATTTTTTAGAGACTGCCTAAAGGTTTCTTGTTTTATCACACATTGTGCATCCAGTGCTCAAGCCAGGAGCTATTCACTTACAGCTTGGACCCTGCTGGTTACTCTTTGATTTATTGATTAATGTTTTACTTATTTGTGGTATATTAGATGTTTTTAGATTTCAGCAATCTGATCTTAGACACATTGGTTTACACTGGTATTACCATTTAGCACCATACAGTCTGGTTATTATTATATATATTTTATCCAGTACTATTACTATTTTATACACATTTTAGACTGTTATATCCTCACCTCTAGACTTTCTACTGTAGCATAGGGGAGGTTGCCCCTTTAGGCCAATACCACCTACCCACTGGAGTTTGGTTATTGGCACTTATCACCAACCTGTTTAGTGACAGCGCCACTACCCCCACCCTTTTGTCTTGTCCCATTGGAAGACTTCCCTACCTCCATATTCTGTTATGGTTACAATGGTAACATTGGGTAAATTTGGAATTTCCCATCACTTTTTGTCTTATTGGAAATGGTCACAAGGAAACATGGTCACAGGGAGTGTGAATCCACCCAGCAGGGACACAGGCAGCAATAAAATCTTATACAGTGCCTTGCGAAAGTATACGACCCCCTTGAACTTTGCAACCTTTTGCCACATTTCAGGCTTCAAACATAAAGATATAGAACTGTAATTTTTTGAGAAGAATCAACAACAAGTGGGACACAATCATGAAGTGGAACAAAATTTATTGGATATTTCAAACTTTTTTAGCAAAACTGAAAAATTGGGCGTGCAAAATTATTCAGCCCCTTTCCTTTCAGTGCAGCAAACTCTCTCCAGAAGTTCAGTGAGGATCTCTGAATGATCCAATGTTGACCTAAATGACTAATGATGATAAATAGAATCCACCTGTGTGTAATCAAGTCTCCGTATAAATCAGTGTTTCTCAATTCCAGTCCTCACGCCCCCCCCCCCACAGGTCAGGTTTTCAGGATTTTCATTATTTTGCACAGGTGATTTGATCAGTTTCACTGCCTTAGTAATTCCCACAGCCTTTTCATCTGATGGAAATCCTGAAAACATGACCTGTTGGACTGGAATTGAGAAACACTGTTATAAATGCACCTGCACTGTGATAGTCTCAAAGGTCCGTTTAAAGAGGCCCATGATCACTCTGGATGAACTGCAGAGATCTACAGCTGAGGTGGGAGACTCTGTCCATAGGACAACAATCAGTCGTATACTGCACAAATCTGGCCTTTATGGAAGAGTGGCAAGAAGAAAGCCATATCTTAAAGATATCCATAAAAAGTGTTGTTTAAAGTTTGCCACAAGCCATCTGGGAGACACACCAAACATGTGGAAGAAGGTGCTCTGGTCAGATGAAACCAAAATCGAACTTTATGGCAACAATGCCAAACGTTATGTTTGGTGTAAAAGCAACACAGCTCATCACCCTGAACACACCATCCGCACTGTGAAACATGGTGGTGGCAGCATCATGGTTTGGGCCTGCTTTTCTTCAGCAGGGACAGGAAAGATGGTTAAAATTGATGGGAAGATGAATGGAGCCAAATACAGGACCAATTCTGGAAGAAAACCTGATGGAGTCTGAAAAAGACCTGAGACTGGGACGGAGATTTGTCTTCCAACAAGACAATGATCCAAAACATAAAGCAAAATCTACAATGGAATGGTTCACAAATAAACATATCCAGGTGTTAGAATGGCCAAGTCAAAGTCCAGACCTGAATCCAATCGAGAATCTGTGGAAAGAACTGAAAACTGTTGTTCACAAACGCTCTTCATCCAACCTCACTGAGATCAAGCTGTTTTGCAATGAGGAATGGGCAAAAATTTCAGTCTCTCGATGTGCAAAACTGATAGAGACATACCCCAAGCGACTTACAGCTGTAATCACAGCAAAAGGTGGTGCTACAAAGTATTAACTTAAGGGGGCTGAATTTTGCACGCCCAATTTTTCAGTTTTTTATTTGTTAAAAAAGTTTGAAATATCCAATAAATTTCGTTCCACTTCATGATTGTGTCCCACTTGTTGTTGATTCTTCACAAAAAATTACAGTTTTATATCTTTATGTTTGAAGCCTGAAATGTGGCAAAAGGTCGCAAAATTCAAGGGGGCCGAATACTTTCACAAGGCACTGTATATACAATAATAATACTGCACTTTTGGTTACTATGCAAGAAGTGAAATAGTGAACATGTATCAAAATGTAATCAAACAGTGAATTGAATAGTCCATAAGGTTCAATATAGAAGTAGGTTCATGTGCCAATAGCAATGAAAACATATATTGGAATGAAGGTGTATCTAATTCTTCTCAAGATTAATGCTATATCCCACCAGGTGGCAAACCACATCAATTGTAAGGAACCCCACCATACAGACATGCCCTCCACCATAATCAAGCCTCTTACCAGATGGCTGTGGTCCCCAATTACTAAGATCAAACACATGAGAAATAATGGATCCCTCTGGGTGTCTCTAAATGGGATCAGTATGGTCCACTGGGTTTCAACATATGATATTCACCAATACTAACAGCACCACAAGGTACTTAAATGATTCAGGACAATAAAAAGCATTCAAACCGCATAAAGCCTCACCAACAGCCAGCATCAGCAGGCGTGAAAGACGTCACACATTCGTGGCCCTGTCCAACTAGTTTCACATTACAATGCATCATAAGGAAAAAAGGAGCATTGTCACAGCATTTCCTCAGGGGAACAGGAGCATGATCACAATGCGTCATCAGGGGTACAGGAGCAACTTGACAGGGTTTCTAATCCATCCACATTATGTTTTTAATCCCTTGAATAAGCCACACATACTTGACTTTGAAAAAGCGCTAGGAAGCGCGAAACGCGTCGTCAAGGCTCTTAAAAACATACTATTCCCTTCATTCTGGTCCTCTGATTCATGAGGATTCCTAAAAACTTCCATTTTTGCAGCTACAGAGCTTTTATATTTCCCGCTGACATTGTCACTGTATTGCATTGGGAGCTTGCAGTTTGCGGATCTTCCAGTAGAGGGCGTTGAGTACATCCCTGCTCTTCGGTTCTGAACGTCGAGCGGCATCTCAGACGTGTGACGTCAACGCGATCGAACGGAACGAGCACACGCCTCTCCAGACCTCATTGCGCTGTGTCCCCGGCTGCAGGATTTGTCGGACGGTTCCGTCTTCTCTGCCCTGCAGTGACACGCCGGTAATGTGGATTGCCTGAGGTCCGGCACCTACCATAGATTGGATGACCATTTTTCACAACACCACAAGCTTGCCACCTGTCCCAAAGGTACTGTTGACATTTTCCCCCATACGATGGCATGTGTACTAAACCCAGGATGTTTAAACCCATGAATTAAGAAGTGACTGTCGGTGTAACTTACTACATTTGCACACTGTGTGTATGGCAATCTAAGCCCTACAGTCTTGCAGTTAACTGCACACCGAACTATCTGGAAAGTATTTCCTTATAACTGTAGAATTTTTATTAAATGGATTTTTTACCAATCCTTTCCTTTTTGACATATTTTTTATTGGACTTTTAGATATCCATGAGCGCTGATTTGTTTTGAAGTTTTTTCTGTGTGTTGGGTACTTCCGGGTACTGTAAATCCTGCAGCTCTGGACTATCCACCTTATACCCCACATACAAACTATATCAGGGTTATCTGTATCCACATTTAGCGCCAGTGATTTTTTGTGGATATCAATAAAGAGTCAATGTATAATCCAGAACATAACAGTCAACTTGATTGGTAATCATATACTTATACTATCACATGATTGGTAATCACATAATAATTGGTAACATAATATAGCGTACTGTTATACATGAAAATTGATAATCCAGCACTTACTCCAGCATACATGGTAAAACAGTATAATAATATATAATTCATTGGTGATTCAAACATATCGAAACCTACAATTCCTGGCCACCCTGTCGCTACATGATCTCCGCCTCAACTCCCGGGGGGATATCTTCTGCTCCCCTCTGCTTCCTATATTTTGTACCATGACATATCTACCCTTACATTCCATATATAGGTAAGAATGCTCAGACCTTAGGTTTCTGTTGCTCTCTTTCCCTATGCTAATCAACTACCATTGATTATCAACCTTGTCACCCATTCTAGGTACCCCCACTGTATAGTTGCTCCTGATGAGTGGATAGAGTCCACGAAACACCCCCTCTTGGTTGTCACCCCAGTACAACAGTCATGTATCTATCATGGGTTTCGATATGTTTGAATCACCAATGAATTATATATTATTATACTGTTTTACCATGTATGCTGGAGTAAGTGCTGGATTATCAATTTTCATGTATAACAGTACGCTATATTATGTTACCAATTATTATGTGATTACCAATCATGTGATAGTATAAGTATATGATTACCAATCATGTTGACTGTTATGTTCTGGATTATACATTGACTCTTTATTGATATCATCACTGCACTATGCTCCATTATGCCTTTTAACCAATTAAAATACCTCTGTTTGATTCAATCTACCTCAGTTTTGTGTTTCATATAAAGTCCCACTGTCCATTCCATTTTCTTTCTCATTGACCTATTAGGGATGGAGATCTGTGTACTTTTCAGTCACGTTCCCATTTAAAGTCCCACCTCTATATATATCATATTGATATACCGTATATACTTTTCCATAAACTATTAGGGATGGAAACACAAACTGCCCACGTTATTTTATTTTATTTCATGACTTTCTGTTGATCGACAACTAGTGCCAGCTTAGGCAGATACTATACTGAGCTAACCTGGTAACTAACATTACTTTTTAGGAATTTATTTTAAGCCATATGCTGGGGAGTGTCTTTATCACTCCCGGGAGTTGCGACGCATACCGCGGCTCTCTGCCATCGCCGCGATCCTCGTGACCGTGGGGTTGGGGGCGTGCCCCCGCTATGCGTCGACGCCACGCCCATAGGCCGTACGTGTGACGTCAATCTTGACGCCGCACATCGGCACCCTTTGTCCATCTGGCGTGCACCACGAGGGAACTAAGGCGCCTATTTAACAGGCGTGTGTCGCTTGTTTTGGGCTGACGTTTTTTTTCCCTGTGCACGTCCTGCGTGACGTTGGCGGAGCTTTGTCGACAGATGGGCCACTTTTTTATCATCACACCACCATGGAGCACCTCCCCCAGTGTCCCCACATCACTTCACCTCTCAGGTACTTTCATGCCCGGGTCTCTTCCTCTTTGGTTCCTTGGTGATTGGACTCTCCCATATGCACTATTGTTCCATTTCTGACATCACCCTCTGCACTTTACCTGGGTACTTACTGGTGGTTTTCTTATATTCTCCACCCCTACATTTCTTGCTTTTTTCTGTGCTATTTCTAGCCAGTCTATATATATCACACTCTAACACCATTATTACTGTTTTCCCAGAAGCATCCATTGCTCCATCAATCACTCCAATCCTGGACGAGTGGTTTCCTCTCACGAGAAGTTCACTCACCCACAATTCCTGGCCACCCTGTCGCTACATGATCTCCGCCTCAACTCCCGGGGGGATATCTTCTGCTCCCCTCTGCTTCCTATATTTTGTACCATGACATATCTACCCTTACATTCCATATATAGGTAAGAATGCTCAGACCTTAGGTTTCTGTTGCTCTCTTTCCCTATGCTTATCAACTACCATTGATTATCAACCTTGTCACCCATTCTAGGTACCCCCACTGTATAGTTGCTCCTGATGAGTGGATAGAGTCCACGAAACGCGTCGAGCCCCCCTCTTGGTTGTCACCCCAGTACAACAGTCATGTATCTATCATGGGTTTCGATATGTTTAAATCACCAATGAATTATATATTATTATACTGTTTTACCATGTATGCTGGAGTAAGTGCTGGATTATCAATTTTCATGTATAACAGTAGGCTATATTATGTTACCAATTATTATGTGATTACCAATCATGTGATGGTATAAGTATATGATTACCAATCATGTTGACTGTTATGTTCTGGATTATACATTGACTATACATTGACTCTTTATTGATATCATCACTGCACTATGCTCCATTATGCCTTTTAACCAATTAAAATACCTCAGTTTGATTCAATCTACCTCAGTTTTGTGTTTCATATAAAGTCCCACTGTCCATTCCATTTTCTTTCTCAAGGGTCTAATCCTAGTCCAGCTCAGCCCAGCTCCAGCTCCAGCTTCTGTACAGCCCGCTTCTGAACCTGGCCTTCTCCTCCAGCCTCTCTCCAGCATTCCTCCTCCTCTCCTTTGGAGGACCCCATCCACCTCCGGGTTAATCAACCTAGCCGCCTCGCTGCTGCCAATCCACCCCACTGATAGCCCTCCGGCCTGGGTTCTGTGTCACGCCGGCGGCCATCTTGGTACACCCCCCCCCAGCAACAGAGACATCTCCTACCCCCAGCCCCTCACAACCTAACAGTATTTGATCCAGGGTCTTGGCCGATCGCCTTTCAGGGATCAGGAAGGAATTTTTTTCCCTGCCCCAGCACATTGGCATAGCTCGGCCAGGTTTTTTTGCCTTCCACTGGACCAAAGCCGGGAGAGAGGATTCAGTGAATCTTCCCTCCATCGCCATCCGACCATCGCCCCCCCACCCCCCCCCCCCTGGTGACGGGCAACTATGGCTAATCTGCGGTACTCGGCAGAAACCATTTGGGGTATGAGGCGATTTGCCACAATACTACCAGCCTTTACCAAAAAGGCCCTAAGAACTGAGCAACTGAGCAACTCTTGAGAATCGATTGATGATCGACTGTCAAAAAATACAGTCACCCATCCCAACCTAAGCACATATCATGTGCTTTGATCAACACAAGATCGGCAGTAAAACACTGACTAGAAATCCATGATTTCATACTACAATACGATTTAGACTGCCTCTTTATTACAGAAAGCTGGCTCACAGCCGACTGTAACACTATTCTAGGAGAACTGGTGCCAGAAAACTATCGTATTATAACTGAAAACAGAATAGGGCAAAGAGGAGGACTGGCGGTGATCCATAAGACTCATCTTGCCATCACTAAACCAGTCCTGCAAAACCCTCTTCCATTCATGGAAACCCTTACTCTGCAGTCTACTCTGCTACAGGCCACCCGGGCCAAAATCGCAGCTTCTACCATCACTGACGGAGTTTATCTCCACTTATACCCTAAACAGCAAACACCTTTTGCTGCTCGGGGACTTCAATCTCTGTGCCAACTCCTCTCAGGATCCCGTTGCCGACGCCTGTATTGACCACCTGGAAGGATTAGGACTACAGCAACTAGTATGTGGCCCCACACATGCTTCAGGTCACACGCTCGACCTAATTTTCAGACAAAATCTGAAAATAAGTATTTTGGAAAATGAACCATTGCCATGGACAGATCATCATGCAATTAAATTCATAATTTCCAAAATTCCCCCATTGATAAAAACACCCAAGCCGGTGACAACATACTGGACTAGATCTCAGAAGAAGCTCCATTCAGGAACTCTTCAAATCTACCTTGGGAAATAAAATAAAAACAATACAACCATTTCAAACAGCCTCAGATACACTGGAGGCCATAAATGCAGCCCTACTACAGTCAGCCGACTTAGTAGCACCGAAACGCAAAGTCCGCATCCGGAAAAACAAGTGCGGCTGGTTCAACAACCAGCTGTCGCTACTGAAGCAAGAGCGCAGAAATATGGGACGACGCTCTCGAGGCCGCAGACGAAGGAGAATCTTGTCTCCTGGTTCTACTGGACCTAAGCGCAACTTTTGACACGGTAGACCACAAACTATTACTGACTCGGCTGGCTGAAGTAGCCAGAGTCGCAGAAGGTGATCTATCATGGTTCTCCTCCTTTTTGGACAACCGATCACAAACAGTGAAATTAGGACCTTTCACTTCTGAAAAACGCACAGTGTCATGTGGAGTCCCTCAAGGATCCCCCCTGTCACCGGTGCTCTTCAACATCTATCTTCGCCCTCTCTTTAAAATCATCAGTAGCCAACAACTACTTTATCACTCATACGCAGACGACATGCAACTGTATTTTCACATCTGCAATAAAAAGGATCATCATCTCAGTTTAGAGAATTGTCTCTCTTTGATAGAAAACTGAATGACAAAGAGTTATCTTAAACTCAACAGCTCCAAAACAGAACTCCTTCTGTTTCACGCCAGTCGTAAGAGTCAACTGGCAACAACCTGGATCCCCCTGCCCATTCTGGGCCAAATCATCACCCCTAGCTCCAAAGTCAGAAGTCTCGGGGTCATCTTTGACACCTACATGACAATGGACGCACAAATAGGGTTAGTAGTCAGCGGATCTCACCATCTGCTGCGCCTACTACGCAGACTTATTCCTTTTATCCCCAAAGAAGACGTAGCAGTCGTGGTGGGAACAATTGTGAACCCCAGACTGGACTATGCAAATGCCCTCTACCTCGGACTCCCAAAGTACCAAATCTCTCGTCTGCAAGTCGTTCAGAATACGGCCGCCAGACTTGTGACTGGGAAAAAACCCTGGGAATCAATCTCACCTTCATTGAGATCCCTTCACTGGCTGCCAGTAAAAGACAGAATTGCTTTTAAAACACTCTGTCTGACTCATAAGTGCATCCATGGGAAGGCTCTGCAATATCTATGCGAAAGATAAAAGCTCACAACCCCAATCGCGTTCTGCGATCCACCAACCAAAATCTGCTCCAGATACCCAAAGCCAGATACAAGTCCAAAGGAGAAAGAAGGTTTGCTTTCCAAGGTCCCAGACTATGGAACGCTTTACCAACCAGCATTCGGTTGGAGGAAAACCACCTGAGCTTCAGAAGACAGATACAAACTCTACTCTTTTGATGACCAGAGAGACAGAAACAACGAGCACCCAGAGGCGATTCAGTTCGCATGTGCAGCGCTATATACGTTTTTCATTCATTCATTCAAAAATGCTATTTAATTAATTTTCAATATTCAAAGCAAACTAACCCATCCATCCAGGTCTCTATGCTTTATTTTGTTGAGAAATCACTTTTAAAAACACCCTCCTACCATTTCTAGCCACAGCCATCTTGTATAAGGGAAGATGAATAATGTAGCATTTACTTCCTGGAATCAATCTGCCTTTAGCTCAGGCATACATGCGGGAGGGCATGCTTCATTGAATAAGCGCCTCCTCCATATGAAAAAAAAAAAATGGAACGTATGCCATCATTTTGTATTGGGCTAGTGACCAGAAACCAACTGCAAAAATTTAAATATTTAAAATAAATAACTATATTATCAATCAATTATTTCTATTGATTTACTAGAGCTAGTAGATGGATTGATAGCAGTGCAGCCATTGGCTCCCACTGCTGGTAATCAAATCCAATGTGTATGAAAACAAGCCCATGTGATAGGGCAACGATGCAGAAACATTGTTGAAAGACCAGAGTAAATCAGGTTTTCGCCATAACAAGGAGTGCCTGAACATAGACTTTTATGCCAGGATCACCAGGAATTACTGTAATAAAATCTACAGATTTAAAAACCACAAAATTACATAAGATTTAGCGATTGGACTAACATATACTTATAAGGTATATTGCAGACATGTATTTAGGCATATGAAGTTTTAATCATCAAGCTAGTATCTATTTTTATTTCAATGTATTTTAATTAAAGAAAAACAAGTTCCGAGGTAGACATACACATATGCTGAACCAAGCAACGTTTTTCGGGTCATCAACATAGCTATACAGAGATATAGAAAATATGGCCATAACACACACGTCTTCCATTTATCACAACAGCAAAACATAAGGGGCCAGATTCAGAAAGATCTGCGTAAATTTCGGCGGGCGTAGCGTATCTCATTTACACTACGCCGCCGTAACTTACAGAGGCAGGTACCCTATTCAGAAAGAATTTGAGCCGTAAGTTACGGCGGCGTAGTGTATATGGGCCGGCATAAGCCTGCGTAATTCAAAGTAGGTGGAAGGTGGGCGTGATCCATGTAAATGAATCGTGACCCCACGTAATTGACGCTCTTTACAAACGGCGCATGCGTTGTCTGTGGACGTATCCCAGTGCGCATGCTTGAAATCACGTCACAAATACTCAATGCTTTTAACGTGAACGTAACTTACGCAAAGCCCTATTCGCGAACGACTTACGCAAACGACGGGAAATTTGACGCTGTCCCGACGTCCATACATTGGCTACGCCTCGGGGTAACTTTACGCCGAAAAAAGGCTTACGTAAACACCGCAAATAGATACGCCGGGCGCAACTACATTTCTGAATCGGCGTATCTACCTCATTTGCATATTCAACGCGTAAATCTACGGAAGCGCCACCTAGCGGCCAGCGTAAATATGCAACTAAGATACGACGGCGTAAGTCTCTTATCTTAGCAAAATTCCGGCGTATCTTGCTTTCTGAATACAGAAAAAAGATACGCCGGCGCACCCTAGAACTTACGCGGCATATCAACAGATACGCCGACGTAACTTCTTTCTGAATCTGGCCCAAGGTATACAACAGGCCCCAAATACAAACATCTGTATTGCATAAGAACATTCTAGAAAGAGAAAGAAGTAATAGAAAGAGGAGAAAAAAAGGGAAGAGAAGAGGAAGAAAGGAAAAGAAAAAAAAGGGGGAGGGGAAAGAAAGAGGGTCATCCTGGAGATCCCTACGGAGTCGAGATATAATCAATCCATGGATCCCATATTTTGTTAAATGTCTTTGTATTATTACAAAGCATATGCAAGAGTCTGTCATTAACCATAGAGGAATTGTTGACCGCTTCCAGTGCCTAGCAATCGTGATTCTCGCTGCCAGCAATGTATAGTTAACCAACCAAGAACTTTGTAAAATTGATTATCAGGTAGTTTGTAAAAGAGAGCGGCTTCAGAAAATCTGAGAACTCTTACCCCTGTCACTGAATTAATAAGATTGAATATCCTGTTTCAAAATCTAAGTACAAGGGGGCATTGCCACCAAATATGGTGCATCGTTCCTAGCTGTCCACAACGTTGAAAGCAAATTGGTGAAGCGGAAGGATGCATCTTAGCTACCCTAGTTGGCACCAAGTACCAACGGAGGAGCGTTTTGTAATTGGTCTCTATAAGAGTAGCATTGATGGAGATTTTGGATAACTGATAAGCAATATCTTGTCACTCAATTGAATCAAAGTTAAGGTTTAAATCCCTCTCCCAGTGATCCATATAGGCAAGTTTTGAATCAATTTCAGTAATAGAGGTATACAACGCAGATATCTGACCCCTCTGGAAGCCTCTACCCTGACAAGATAATTCAAATGTCATAAGCATAACGGGTCTCACCATTAAATGAACTTTAGATCTGACAAATGATGCGATTTAATTGTACTGAAACAATTCGCTAGGGGGCATAAGAAACTCATCTTTAAAGTGTTGTATAGGATACATCTGATCTCCATTAAGGAAATCACCAATTCTCAGAAGCCCCTTATTGAGCCACCACTGCAACAATTGTGGAGTCAAACCAGGCGGAAACTCAGGATTACCGAAAATAAAAGCCAATGGTGTGTGAGGGGATGATAAAGAACTAGTATCTATTTTTAATAAATATATTACAGTACTTTTTCCAAAAGTATTTTAGCACTGAAAAAAAAAAGTTCATAATAAGGGAAAGTAAAAAAAGAACAATTAAAAAAATATAATCCGCAGGGCGCTTCTTCAGTCATGGATCTGTTCATCACCACCTCATGTATCAGGTGTGCAACATGCTTTGATGACCTTATTCAGCCTAGAGAAACTAGATACCGTTACCCAGAACTTCAGGTCTACTTGGCATTTCATAGCCAGATGTAGGGGTTTTATGAAACATTCCTTCTCTCCGGCTGACCTGCTGTCCCACATGTAACCCTTCTGCTATACTGACTGGAATCTAAAGGCAAAGCTCACCAACTCCTTGGGCAAACTTAAAGTAACTGAGTCAAGCCATTCCCTTGCCTCTTCCATTCCCCCTCTATTGACAACTCGGGACCCCATGCTTAATGAACTTTCTCCAGTGGCCTATAGTTTAGACCAGGGGTTTCCAAACTCTGGCCCAGCGGTCAGATGTGGCCCATTGCTTAACTTTCCCTGGCCCTTTGGGCACTTTATTATCTAATTGATATGAGACACTATTCTGCCCAATGACATCAATAATGGAGCATAATTCCTGCCACTGACATTAACAATGGGGTGCCATTTCTCCCATTGACACCAACAATGGGGTAATATTCCTTCTCGAATACCAAAGGTGGTGCACTGCTTATTCACACTGATGCCAGATTTTTTTTTTCATTCCTGCTGGCCACAGTCAGCCCCACCTAAGGGACAGTAAACTGCCCCTTTATTTAGAAAGTTTAGAGACCCCTGGTCTATACTACAGATAGATAAGCTGTTTATGACTATCTTTTGTCTTACTTCCCTTTTAGGCCGTGTACACACGATCAAATTTATCTGCTGAAACCCGACGGACCGTTTCAGCAGACAAATCCGATCGTGTGTACGGGCAAGCAGACAGGTTTTTCCAGCAGACAAGTTTTAAAGCATGCTTTAAAACTTGTCTGCTGGAAACCCGTCCGTCCGACATGTCCGCTGGTTAGTACGCCTAACCAGTGGACAAAAATCTCCCGCATGCGCCGAATGGATTCGACGCATGCGTGGAAGTATTTTACTTCCTGGAGTGGTGACGTGGCGGCGTCAACGTCACCACCACGTCACCGCACTGTCTGTTCGCGGGGATTTGGGTTTAATCGCGTGTACACTGATCAAACCAAAATAGCCCAGCAGACATGTCTGATGAAAACGGTCTGGCAGACCGTTTTCATCAGATAAATCTCATCTTTTGTACAGGGCCTTAGTACTTTGCTGTTCTGTTTCTACTCCTAAGGGATAAGTGATAGTCATATAAACCAACAAAAATTAACATATACCTGATAGACCTGCTGCTAGATAAACCTAGGGATCCTGTTAGTTTTCACTCCTCCTATACGAGGTTACTGCCGTAGCCAAAACATACATGCAAAAAATAAGGTGATATCATGCAGGGAAATTCCAAGAAGCAGAGAAACCCTGAAGATATAAGGGGCTACTGTAAGTAGTAATGGACAATACTCAGGATGTAGATAGAAAACATTAATTTTAATAAATTGTATAGAAAATCCCTACATCAATAAAATCACAGCAAAAAAGCTACCAATAGCCAATCACAAGAACTAGCTACTCAATGCCAGACAGTGTTGCACCAGCAAACAGAGTTTGCTGTGTACGTGCAAACAAACAACTCATAAGGACATAGACTAACATGAAACAAACCAGTAAAATTCACTGTAACGAGGAGTAGGCGTGCACCGATGGAACATAAGGGAGCGATGCACGCCCCCGCCTCACCGTCCAGACAAAGCTATGCGATCACATTTGCAAAACGCGTTGATGTCATAGCTCCAGGATGCCGCCTACTATTCCCCGGACTAGCGGGAGATACACAGCAGTTGGCTTTGGCTTTGTGGCGACACCGAGTGGCATGTGCCCGATACCCGGGAGTAAGGACAGCTTCTATCCCTCCACCAACCAATAGGAACATATGAATTTCCAGTACATCTTGGTATATGAGGCACGTCCCATCTTGCAAATAGAGGATGAGCCAGCTCAATATATTCCCATGACAATGGAAGTGGTAAGATGGAATGAAACTATAGCTGTCGGAGAGCCGGTTGTTTAGCCCAAGCACTACACTGTGACTGCTACGAGAACTCCTTTAGAGACATCTATGTCTAAAAGGCAACTGAACTAACCCGTAGGGTCTTTGCTATTAGCAGTTATATTTTACAGCAGACCAGCATATAGCAGACTGTTAGCTACATCACCCACTCCCACACAGGGGAATTGCTGGACACTAGTGACTTATAGCCCAACAGATGCCAAGCTATGCAATATTTGGAATCATCCACATACAGAGTGATACTTCAACATTAATAGCATCTCTTCATTAACTACTCTGGGTCTTCATTAGGGATGAGCCGAACACCCCTGCGAACAGACCAAAAGTTTGTGTGAACTTTAGAACCCTGTTAAAGTCTATGGGACTCGAACGTTTGAAATCTAAAGTACTCATTTTAAAGGCTAAAATGCAAGTTATTGTCCTAAAAAGTGTTTGGGGACCCGGGTCCTGCCCCAGGAGACATGTATCAATGCAAAAAAAAGTGTTAAAAAATGGAAATTTTGTACCTAGGGGGGTGTATAGTATGCCTGTAAAGTAGCACTTGTTTCGCTGTAGCACTGTGCTTAGAACTGTCCCTGCACAAAATGTAATTTCTGAAGTAAAAAAGTCATTTAAAATCACTCACCTTAGGGTCTGGTATGGATATTTAGGGGAACCCTGCGTCAAATTAAAAAAAAATTATGTGGGGTTCCCTCCAAATATCCATTCCAGACCCTTCAGGTCTGGTATGGATTTTAAGGGGAACTCCACCCCATTTTTTTTAAAAAAAATGCCGTGGACCCCCACACATTTTTTTTTATGAATGACTTTTCTCTATTGCCGGGAGCCAACAATTCATTATAGCCGCGAGTGATTTTAAATTACTTTTTTTCCTTCAGAAATGACACTTTGTGCAGGGACAGTTCTAAACATGGGAAACAAGCGCTACTTTACAGGCATACTATACACCCCCCCCATAGGTACGAAATTTAAAGGAATATTTCACTTTTATTGTTTCACTTAAAGGAATTATTAAAATCACTGCTGCCAAAAAAACTGCAGTTTTTAAAACTTTTTTTTGCATTGATACATGTCCCCTGGGGCAGGATCCAGGTCCCCAAACTCTTTTTATTACAATAACTTGCATATTAGCCTTTAAAATGAGCACTTTAGATTTCAAACGTTCGAGTTCCATAGACTTTAACAGGGTTCTAAAGTTCACACGAACTTGCCGCCAACACCCCAAATAGTTCACTGTTCAGCGAACAGGCAATGTTCGAGTCGAACATGAGTTCTACTCGAACTCGAAGCTCATCCCTAGTCTTCATCAGCAACTAGGTTGTCGGCATCAGAGCCCTAACAGTACTATTACATAACCGCTATTTCCACATTATCCCCCATGGGGACGCACTTGTTGGCTTGTCCCTTATACTTATATATCATTATTATTCAATGCAGTTATACGGTGGTTCACCGTTTGGGACCCCAACAAGTGCGGACAAGTGCGGACAATTAGGCGTCTGGACTGTCTCTGCTTATTTTTGTTTCATGTTAGTCTATGTCCTTATGTTATGTTTGTTTGCACGTACACAGCAAACTCTGTTTGCTGGTGCAACACTGCCTGGCATTGAGTAACTAGTTCGTTTAATTGGCTATTGGTAGCTTTTTTGCTGTGATTTTATTGATATAGGGATTTTCTATCCAGTTTATTAAAATTTATATTTTCCATAAGTAATAGTCATGCTTGTCTAATAGCTATAGTCGACTCCATACATAATTGTGGCAAATGTTTTTTGTCTTTCCATTCTTATGTATATAACTTGCTACAGGTTTCATAAAGGCAGATATGTCAACCCTTCGATGCCTTTGCTTGATGTTTTGTTTGAAAAAAATTGTGTTTTTTTTTTTTTTGTGAAAACAATAGAAAACTGACAACTGTAACATTAAAACATTATTAGAAATGGATTTGGATAATTCAGTAAAAACTACTGCATACCAAAATACAAATTATACACATTTGTATTTTGTAAAATTTAAATTCGTAACAGATGATAACATTTTTTTCTAATGGTATAAGGTTGTACAAATAAAAGTCAGCTGTGTGTAAATATAGTAAAGTACATACTGTATATTTACCTCACCATGTCATGTTAGGTTTCCAACATTTCAAAATGAATTAAGTTATGATCGGTGCAGTTTAAAATGATATTCAATTTTTATTTTTTTTAGAAATCTTCTAATGCGTCTGAAAGTAAATGTAATGTATTTTTCTGAGTTTCTAAATATACTCATAAATTTAATTAACGTGCTGTCAATAATCTTATCAATGTGTGGTAAAGTGTATTTACCCCTTCCATAAAGGGCACTTACGCAACTTCCTGCCCAAGCCAATTTTCAGCTTTCAGCACTGTCACACTTTGAATGACAATTGCGCGGTCATGCTACACTGTACCCAAACTAAATTGGCGTCCTTTTTTCCCCACAAATTTTTTGTGTCTATTACGTCTATTAATGTCCTGCAGGATAACATGATGGCGCGCGCCCGTGAAAGCACGCAGTGTGGCGATCAGTGATGCGGGGTATCAGTCTGACACCCTGCATCTCCGATCTCGGTAAAGAGCCTCCGGTGGAGGCGCTTTACCACGCGATCAGCCGTGTCCAATCACGGCTGATGACGATGTAAACAGGAAGAGCCGTTGATCGGCTGTTCCTCACTCACATTTGACAGACGTGAGTAGAGGAGTGCAGATCGGTGGCTCTCCTGACGGGGGGATAAACAATCAGCGCAGCCCCCCCTTGGATGCCCACACTGGACCACCAGGGTAGCCGCCAGGACCACCAGGGAAGGGGGCAACGAAAAAAAAAAACAAGAAAAAAAATCAGAATAGATGCCAAAGAGTGCCCACAAATGGGCACTGACTGGCAACATGAGCACTGACTGGTACAATATGGGATAAAGTGATGCCCAGCAGCGCCATCAGTGCCACCCCTCAGTGTCCATCAGTGCTACCCCTCAGTGTCCATCAGTGTCACCTCTCAGTGCCCATCCATGCCCAGTGCCCACCTATCAGTGCCCATCTGTGCCACCCATAAGTACCCATCAGTGCTGCCTGAGTGCCCATCAGTGCTGCCTATGAGTGCCCATCAGTGCCGCCCATGAGTGCCCATCAGTGCCTATGAGTGCCCATCAATGCTGCCTATGAGTGCCAATCAGTGCCGCCTATGAGTGCCAATCAGTGCCGCCTATGAGTGCCCAACAGTGCTGCATACCAGTGCCGCCTATCAGTGACCAGTGCCGCCTATCAGTGCTGCCTCATCGGTGCCCATCAGTGCCGCCATATCAGTGCCCATAATTGAAGAAGAAAATGTACTTATTTACAAAAAGAAATTAACAGAAAAATGTTTTACTTTTTTTTTCAAAATGTTCGGTCTTTTTTTAGTTGTTGCACAAAAAATAAAAATTGCAAAGGTGATCAAATACCACTAAAAGAAAACTCTATTTGTGGGAACAAAATTATAAAAAAAAATGTTTGGGTACAGTGTAGCATGACCGCGCAATTGTCATTCAAATTGCGACAGCGCTGAAAGCTGAAAATTGGCTTGGGCAGGAAGGTGGGTAAGTGCCTGGTATGGAAGTGGTTAAAGCCATTTTTTTTTTAGTTTTGCATAGAGTAGGTGAGTAGAGGAGTGCAGATCGGTGGCTCTCCTGACGGGGGGATAAACAATCAGCGCAGCCCCCCCTTGGATGCCCACACTGGACCACCAGGGTAGCCGCCAGGACCACCAGGGAAGGGGGCAACGAAAAAAAAAAACAAGAAAAAAAATCAGAATAGATGCCAAAGAGTGCCCACAAATGGGCACTGACTGGCAACATGAGCACTGACTGGTACAATATGGGATAAAGTGATGCCCAGCAGCGCCATCAGTGCCACCCCTCAGTGTCCATCAGTGCTACCCCTCAGTGTCCATCAGTGTCACCTCTCAGTGCCCATCCATGCCCAGTGCCCACCTATCAGTGCCCATCTGTGCCACCCATAAGTACCCATCAGTGCTGCCTGAGTGCCCATCAGTGCCGCCCATGAGTGCCCATCAGTGCCGCCCATGAGTGCCCATCAGTGCCTATGAGTGCCCATCAATGCTGCCTATGAGTGCAATCAGTGCCGCCTATGCCAGTAATCAGTGCCGCCTATGAAGTTTGCAACCCTTTAAAACAGTGCCGCATACCAGTGCTCGCCTATCACAGTGCCGCCTATCAGTGCTGCATTTATACGGTTGATCAGTGCCGCCATATCACCCATAATTGAAGAAGAAAATGTACTTATTTACAAAAAAAAATTAACAGAAAAATGTTTTACTTTTTTTTTCAAAATGTTCGGTCTTTTTTTAGTTGTTGCACAAAAAATAAAAATTGCAAAGGTGATCAAATACCACTAAAAGAAAACTCTATTTGTGGGAACAAAATTATAAAAAAAATGTTTGGGTACAGTGTAGCATGACCGCGCAATTGTCATTCAAAGTGCGACAGCGCTGAAAGCTGAAAATTGGCTTGGGCAGGAAGGTGGGTAAGTGCCTGGTATGGAAGTGGTTAAAGCCATTTTTTTTTAGTTTTGCATAGAGTAGGGAATGATAGGGGAGAATTCCCTTATTTTTTTTGTCCCAGAGACACAGCAGGAAGTGGAGATCTTTACAAACTTCCTTCTTAGAAAGTTGTCACCACCAGATTTACCCATTGAAAGATTTCCCCTAGTTTTCTGTTCCCCTGACAGCCTCCACACCACATCAGCCCTTTCCCTCAGCTGTCCTCCAACACCTCCAGTCCTGCTAAATCCAGGCAAAAGATGTCTCCTAGCAGGAACAATCCAAAAGAGGTAAGTGCTTCTGATTTCTCAATGGATGACACACGAGCGCTACATACATTTATACTGGCCTTTCCTACCACTAATCCGCCAGGGATGGACACAACTCTTAAAGACATGCTATTTTCCTTAAGAAGCACTATACATTCTGATATTCTCTCCCTAGCACAGCAATTTAAATCAGATGTACAGAAGGTGAGTGATAGGGTATCGCATATTGAAAATAAGATGGGAGAATTCACATCCACTTTTAATGATCTGGTAGATGTGCACAACGAACATGAAGACATTTCCATGGATCCAAACTAGGTTAGCGGATTTGGAGGATCAGGAACGATGGGAGAATTCACATCCACTTTTAATGATCTGGTAGATGTGCACAACGAACATGAAGACATTTCCATGGATCCAAACTAGGTTAGCGGATTTGGAGGATCAGGAACAATGTTAAAGTGCGCGGAATACCAACGTTTATTAAACCGCAGGAACTACAAGCATACTTTTCCAACATTCTTAGGCACTAACAGATTCCCCTCCTGATTAATTAATTATAGACCGCATTCATAGGTTGCCTAAGCCCAAACATATTCCTGAGTATCTACCCAGGGACACTATAGTTTGGATACATTTCTACCATATCAAAGATAAACTGATGTCCTTAACCAGGAAATGTGATTGCCTCCCTGATTGTCTCCGAGATATATCACTATTCACTAATCTTGTTACACGATGCAGAGCAGGAAAAATCTGATGACCATTATAAAACCATTACGTAATCATCAAATAGCGGTGGAATTATCCAGTAAAGCTAGTATGAGGGAAAGACAATCCCAGTTACCACAGTGGAAGAAGGCCTAGCACTCCTGAAAAAATGGCAGATTCTGGACAGTGATTTCTCAACAAGATACCTCCTTCATAATCCACCAATTGGCCAGATGAGGAATTGGGATGACCGCCAAATACTTCACAGTTCATAACTTTTATGGCTCCTGTGACCGTTCAGTGCTCACAGTAATTATTACCTGTTACATACCACTATTTGCACATTACTTGTTATTTCTGCATCCCGACTTCTGACAAAAAGCAGTGCAGCTCTAAAGTTTTTTTTTTTCTTTTTTTTTCTAATTTCTGATATAGTGGCCTGATAGTTCAGTAACTTTGTTTTCGCTGACATTATCACATAACATTTCAGACCATACAAAGTGTGAACTATTTTAAATCGCTTATTGCCTTACAACGCTATTATGCAGTTCAAAATAGTTTATTTTAATGTTAAGGGATTCAATAGCACTTCCAATTGCAGTATGCTCTGGGCCAAAGCCAAAAGTCTTCAAGGAGATGTTCTCTGCCTTCAGGAGACCCACCTACACCAAAAAAATCCTCCCAACATATCTCATAAGAACTTCCAACATTCTGCAAGCGCATGCCATTTCCACGAATAGAGGGGTGCTCATAGCCATTATGGATACAGTGGATTTTAAACTACTTTCAAAAGAGGTTAATGCCCAGGGCCACTTCATAATTGTAAGATGTAACCTCAACAATAGACCATACATGTGGGGACATGTGTGTTTTACATTGTGTACATGTTTTCCACTGTGATCAGTGTGTAAAAACCTGCACATACACACTGATCACCAGCCGGCTGCAGTGATCTGCACTCCTCACCGACAACCAATGTGTGAGGAGAGTAGAGCCGATCGCCTCGCAACCGACTCTTAAACTCTGTTAAACGTTCACCTACCTAACAATAGACCCTTAGCGTTCCCTAAAAAGATATGGCAAAAAGTTCAACAACACATCCATAGAAACACAATTCTATGCCATGCTGCTAGATCCCTCGACATGTCTGACCCCACCTGAAATGGGTCTGGCAGATCAATTCTACAGGACTTCATATCATCTTCAAATTTTTCGATGTTTGGCACTGCCAACATGCTTCAGAGAGAGACTACTCTATCTTTCTTCTCTTCTGCTCATTTTACGTACTCACGTATTGATCTGTTTCTGGTGGATAAATTCTTATTACAAAATGTGAGTGATTCAAAAATTCACGACATTAAATGGTCAGACCATGTGCCTACAGTGGGGATCGGAAGTTTGGGCACCCCAGGTAAAAAGTTGTATTAATGTGCATAACGAAGCCAAGGAAAGATGGAAAAATCTCCAAAAGGCATCAAATTACAGATTAGACATTCTTATAATATGTCAAAAAAAGTTAGATTTTATTTCCATCATTTACACTTTCAAAATTACAGAAAACAAAAAATGGCGTCTGCAAAAGTTTGGGCACCATACAGAATTTATAGTATGCACGGCCCCCTTTGCAAAGCTGAGACTGCCAGTGTCATGAGAATCATCATCTGGGAAGACCAGGTGATGTCCTGCAGTGTCATGGATTGTTCTCAATCATCCTTGCATCTGGGAAGACCAGGTGATGTCGATCTCAAAAGTTTTAAATGCCCAGACTCATCTGACGCTCACAAAGCTGGAGAAGCTATACCCAAAGAATCAGCACCATGCGTTGTCAATATTCTAAGCAAGTTGTCTCAGACAACTGGAAACTGAAAATAGTTGAGATCACAAAGCTGGAGAAGGCTATAAGAAGGATTTTGAGCAAAAAGTTTTCAATGTCAATATTCTGTTCGGAATGTAATTAAGAAATGCAGTCATCAGGAAAGATCAGTGGAAGTTAAAGCAAGATGTGGAAGACCACTAGAAAAAATATCAGACAGATCGCAGGATTTTGATAAAAGCAATTACAAATACCCACTGGTTTGACTGCACGATCCTCCAGAAAGATCTGGCAGACACTGGAGTTGTGGTACACTAAAACCTCTATAAAGAGATACTTGTACAAATATGGTCTTCATGGAAGAGTCATCAGAAGAAAACCTCTTCTATGTCCTCACAACAAAAATCAGCGTTTGAACTTTGCAAATGAACATATAGACAAGCCTGATGCATTTTGGAAACAATTTCTGTGGACCGATAAGGTTAAAATATAACTTTTTGGCCAGAATGAGCAAAGGGACGTTTGGAGAAGAAAGGGCACATAATTTAATGAAATTAACCTCTGTCCAACTGTTAAGCATGGGGTGGATCAATCATGCTTTGGGGTTGTATTGCAGCCAGTGTTACAGGGAACATTTCACGAGTAGAAGGAAAAATGGATTCAATAAAATTTCAGCAAATTTTGGATGGTAACTTGATGCCATCTGTGAAAAAGCTGTGAAAAAGCTGATGTTAAAGAGAGGGTGGCTAAACACACCTCAAAATCCACGGGGGGTACAAATGGATAATGCCATGGCCTTCACAATCTCCTAATCTCACACACCTCAAAAAATCTATGGATAGACCTTACAGGGGGTTACAGACAGCCCAGAAATCAAGAGGCGTAACTGGAAGGTTTTGCCATGGCCTTCACAATCTCCTGATCTCAACATAATTGAAAATCTATGGATAGACCTTAAAAGAGCAGTTTGTGACAGACAGCCCAGAAATCTCAAAGAACTGGAAGACTTCTGTCAGGAAAAATGGGCAAAGATACCTCAAACAAGAATCGAAAGACTCTTGGCTGGCTACATAAAAAGAAATTGAACAAGAAGGGTTGAGGGGAAGCCTCTTCCCAACTTTTAGGGATCTTTCTGTGAGGTATCAATCTTAGTAATAAGGTAAGCACACCAAAACACGAATGTTGATTATCAAAATTAGAAAATTTAATTTACATAAAAACAAAGTTATATATACAGATAGAACATGGTGAATAGACGACCACAATATTTACAAACAAGGCACAAACGAAGTTTGATACGCTATTGCGCTATTGACAACTAGTTTCGCATTCATATGCTTCTTCAGGGCTTTGTATTTTGGTCTCTTCTGAAAGATAGTCGTCTGCATATAATAATAAATGCCATTAGAAAAAAACAGCAAATATAACAAATTTATATAGGTTTTTTCATATAGAGTATAAATTTCATTTCACCAATAGTCTTATACTCAGTGAAAAAAAAACATCATGCAATATAGATAAATAAATAAAGATGTGCGCTTACCAATCCTGTTTGTAAGTTAATGTGACTAGACAAAAAGTCGCGCCGCCCCTCTCATCCCTGCCGCATAGCATAGAACCAAACCAGAGACGGAAAAGAACCTGTGGAAGCCAGATCCACCTGGTCATGCAATGTGGGTGATAGGGTGTTGAGGTTTGGTACCACTCCCAGACTTGGATTCTAAGGATTATCAAAAAATGGGTATATACTAGAAAATATCCTAAGTTCATAAAATATCCTAAGTAAAATGTTCTTGGCTCATATTATTTAGTTTAGTATCTAGTGCTGATACAGACATTTAATTTAATTTGTATCCAATCCTATATTATTATTGATTAATGATTATAACTAGAGTCTTAACAGATTAATGTATAGTATAGTTTATAAAATTATTAGATTTCATGCTGGTCATAATACATCATGGTCAGAATGTATTACCAGGGGAAAAAAAAAAAAAAAATATATAATTGTCTAATTAAAACTATGCCCTATTTCACCACTAGGTGGTATTTCAAACAATGATGTAATACTATTGCTAGTAACAATGTGCTATAGGCTATCTGCTTGTTTGTTAGTTGCTATAGGCTCTCCCCAAGAGGGAGCAAAATAAAAAGGAAAAGAGAAACAATTTATCCATAATAATGGTAACAATGAAGCATCAATATTACTTAGCAGGCTCGGATGTATCATTCTAAATACACCAATAAGGAAATAAGGTTTGTTACAAATTAGATGTTAGTAAAGAATATAGGGGTTATTACCTTCTTTTGGCAGGTGATAATGGTAAAAGTCGTAAGACAGGTAGAGTCCTTTTATCACGATGTGATCCAAGTTCCAAAGGATAGTGGTATACCTCGTGCATTCAAGAGCGGCGTCTGACATGAGAACTGTCAGCGCCGCTTTTTGAATGCTCACCCTTACCGGAAGTGAAAGGTCACTAGTGACCTCTGACATCACTTCCGGTCCGTGCGTCCCAACGGAAGCATGCGCGCGCAGACCCGGAAGTGAGGACAGTCGAGCGGGCGTGAAGCGCAAACAAAGACGCTGTACGTCCCCGCGAGTGGCCAACATCCATTGGCTAGTTGGCCAATACAAAGCAGGTAGGCGGCGCGCATTCCCTCCGTTTAGAAAAAGACGGAGGGAGGGGAGGGCCATTCCCTGAATAACAGGTTAGCCTTCCCTTGAGACGCACAATCAACCACATAAAGACAAATCCCGCTAAGGCATTGGTACAAGTCAGCAGGAACCAGTGGGGCGCTTGTCACATAAATCAAACTAGGATAATAACAAAACATTAATATCTTTTTATACTAAATAGATTATATATACATCACCGTAGTGTGCGATACATGTTTAATGCGGTATTTCTGATTAGTAGATTCAGGTTTAGCTAACAAAATAGACAGACATTATAGACAGTTAGATAAATGGGTCAAAATTCAGAAAATAAAAATAAAGATAAAAGACAAGTATAATGAATACATATATTGTATATTGTAACAGCTAGTCTTTAAAGGATGTCTGGAACTAATAGTGGTTTAAAGGGTTATCCACCCCAGTTATTCCATATAGCCTCGAGAGAGAGGCCAAAAGGTTATGGCCCTCTACCATGGATACATTACAATCCCATTTTCATTTTTAGAGAAATGACCGATATGACAGTGAGGTATTCAGGCCAGGAGGGTAGGTTGCTCTCTGATTGAAAATCCAGCGTGCTTCGCGTTGTAGGATTTTTTTGTCAAAATCTCCGCCCCTTTCTGGCACTGAGATTACCTCTAGTGCAAAAAAGGGAAAGAAACAGAGGATCATAACTATGATATAGTCCTATATGGTTACATATTGGAGTATATAGAAGGCCAGCATCCAAATAATATAGGTGATCTTGGATTCTTCTGGCAAAGGGGCGTTTAGTCTTACCGATGTAGAAAGCACCACATCGGCAACTAGCCAAATAAACAATGCCGATGGTGGTGCAATCCGCAAAGGTTTTAGACTTTAGAAAGCCTCCTCTTGGTAATGGACATCCATCGCCTTCCTGAATCCAGGGGCAATATTTACAGTTCCTACATCTGTAGGTTCCAAACCCACCCGAGGCTTCTATGTTTGTTGGCTCAGGGGTGAAATGGCTGTGTATTAAGTTATCTTTAATCGATCTAGATTTTCTGTAGACAATTTGTGGCCTTCCTGAAACATATTTCGAGAGCACAGGGTCCTCCGCAAGGAAATGCCAGTTGTTATTAATTATCCTACGGAAAACTTCCTGATTGGTACTAAAAGTTGTAACTAATTTAGTGGTGGAGCTAGATTCTTTTTTCTCTTTTTTCTTGTTACTAAATAATAGTGTTTCACGTGTGCTTAGTTTGGTTTTCACATAGGCCCTCTTCAACACTTTCTTACTATAGCCTCTTTTTAGGAGGCGTTCATAAAGAGCATATGCTTCTCGCTCGAAATCTTCCTCTTTTGTACAATTACGTCGTATTCTGAGATATTGGCTATAGGGAATACTTCGTATCAGAGGCCGTGGATGGGAACTAGAGTAATGTAAGATCGTGTTGCCAGCTGTCTCCTTCCTATACAAATTGCTGTAGATCATACCATCATTGCTTATAAATAGTCTCAAATCAAGAAATGGAATACTATTGATATCTGACTGAATGGTAAATTTCAGATTAAAGTCATTGGTGGACAGGTACTGCATAAATTCAGACAGTAAAATCTGCAGAACCCGTCCAGATGACCAGCACATCATCGATGTACCTCCGCCACAGGAGGATGTGGCGGAGGTAGATCATGGCGGCGTCATCTGAAAAAATGGTCCTCTCCCACCCCCCCAGGTACAGGTTGGCATACGATGGGGCACACGAAGTCCCCATCGCAACCCCCTGTACCTGGAGGTAAGTGGTGCCATTAAAGAGAAACATGTTGTTGTTTAAAACATGTTCCAAAAGGGTCGTCACAAATTGGCAGAGTTTCCAATTATTATGATCTTGCTCTCTTAGAAAGGCTGAGATCACTTCTATACCCTTTGTGTGGGGAATACTGGAGTATAGTGCCTCTATATCTATGGCTGCCAGGATTGCACCTGGTGGCACAACCATCCCCTCAATAACTTTTAGTAGTTCAAGGGTGTCCTTAAGAAAGGAGGGTAGGCCCATGACATGAGGTCTTAGTTGGGTATCAATATATTTACTAGCTGTTTCGGTATGACTCCCAATCCCTGATATTATTGGGCGGCCTGGAGGATCTCCTATATTTTTGTGCACTTTAGGTAGTGCGTAAAAGGTTGGAGTTATGGGCCATTTTATCTCTAGGTATTCCCGTAAGTCTTTATCAATGAGATTTCCTTGATATGCATCCGTAATAATTGACAGGTATTGGGACCTTGCCTTAGGAACATCTTCCTCAGGTATAGCTTTATACCAATCACCATTGCTTAATATTCTTTCACACATCCTCACGTATTGTGCTTTATCCATCACCACAACATTACCTCCTTTATCCGAAGGTTTTATAATTAAATCCTTATTGGCCGTCAAGCGGGTTAGTGCTTGATATTGGCCCCAGGATAGATTTTTCTCTTTTTCTAAAGGAAGGGTAAGATGCTCAATTTGTTTTTTTGTATGTTTCAAAAAGGCCCAAACTGCTGGTGAGGTTTGGAGATTTGGGAACTTCTGAGATTTGGGTTTGAATTTGCATGGTTCTGGGGCTTCCTCATTCTCGGAGTCTCCATTTTCATCTATTTTTTTTTTTTTTTTTCCCTGGTAATACATTCTGACCATGATGTATTATGACCAGCATGAAATCTAATAATTTTATAAACTATACTATACATTAATCTGTTAAGACTCTAGTTATAATCATTAATCAATAATAATATAGGATTGGATACAAATTAAATTAAATGTCTGTATCAGCACTAGATACTAAACTAAATAATATGAGCCAAGAACATTTTATTATGAACTTAGGATATTTTCTAGTATATACCCATTTTTTGATAATCCTTAGAATCCAAGTCTGGGAGTGGTACCAAACCTCAACACCCTATCACCCACATTGCATGACCAGGTGGATCTGGCTTCCACAGGTTCTTTTCCGTCTCTGGTTTGGTTCTATGCGGCAGGGATGAGAGGGGCGGCGCGACTTTTTGTCTAGTCACATTAACTTACAAACAGTTGGTAAGCGCACATCTTTATTTATTTATCTATATTGCATGATGTTTATTTTTCACTGAGTATAAGACTATTGGTGAAATGTTTATACTCTATATGAAAAAACTCTATATAAATTTGTTATATTTGCTGTTTTTTTCTAATGGCATTTATTATTATATGCAGACGACTATCTTTCAGAAGAGACCAAAATACAAAGCCCTGAAGAAGCATATGAATGCGAAACTAGTTGGCAATAGCGTATCAAACTTCGTTTGTGCCTTGTTTGTAAATATTGTGGTCGTCTATTCACCATGTTCTATCTGTATATATAACTTTGTTTTTATGTAAATTAAATTTTCTAATTTTGATAATCAACATTCGTGTTTTGGTGTGCTTACCTTATTACTAAGATTGATACCTCACAGAAAGATCCCTAAAAGTTGGGAAGAGGCTTCCCCTCAACCCTTCTTGTTCAATTTCTTTTTATTTATCTTCCATATTGGGATTGTGAGTACTCATCAATCATTATTGGGAAACATTCTTCCACCAACCCCTGTTTTTCTTGGCTGGCTACAAAAAGCGTTTACAAGCTGTGATACTTGCCAAAGGGGGCAGTACAAGATATTAACTCTGCAGGGTGCCCAAACTTTTGCAGACACCATTATTTTGTTTTTTATAATTTTAAAAGTATAAATGATGGAAATAAAATCTAAGGGCCAGATCCACAAAGATCTGCCCCAGCGCACCTTACCTGGCTTTAGTTCGAATCCATAAAGATTTTGCGCCGTAAGTTACGTCTGCGTAGTGTATCTCAAGCGGCGTAACGGCGCGGAATTCAAGTTGGGCGGGTAGGGGGACGTGTTTCATTTAAATAAAGCGCGTCCCCGCGCCGATCGAAATGCGCATGCTCCGTTCAGAAATTTCCCGCCGTGCATTTCACTAAATTACGTCGCAACAACGTTATTTTTTTTTTTACTAGCGTGAATTACGTACATTCCTATTCACGGACGACTTAGGCAAAAAAGAAAAAAATTCAAATTTCGACGCGGGAACGACGACAATAATTAACATGGCAAGTCTAACTATATGCCGCAAAAAAGCAGCTTTAACTATACGCCGGAAAAAGCCGACTAGAAACGTCGTAAGAGAATGCGACGGCCACGCGTACGTTCGTGTTTCGTCTGAAATGGCTCATTTGCATACTCGACGCGGAAAACGTCAAGAACTCCACCCAGCGGATGCCGAAGTATTGCATCTACGATCCGAAGATGTACACCTGTCGGATCGAACCCAGATGCCGTCATATCTTGGTTTGAGGATTCAAACTAAAGATACGACGCGGGTAATTTGAAAGTACGCCGGCGTATCAGTAGATACATCGGCATACTCTCTCTATGGATCTGGCCCTAACTTTTTTTGACATATTATAAGAATGTCTAATCTGTAATTTGAGGCTTTTTGGAGATTTTTCCATCTTTCCTTGGCTTTGTTATGCAGACGAATACAAATTTTTACCTGGGCTGCCCAAACTTTCGATCCCCACTGTATATCTATCACTGTAAAAGGAAATGCGATTGAAACTAGAGATAATCATTGGCACAATGATGTCCATTTAACCATTTCCCACCCGGAAGTTCAGGATGTCCCTCAGAAGGAGGGGGATTGTGCGTGTGCCCGTGCAGTGGCGCAATCCCGATGCGCTTGTGTCATCAGATCGGCAGGAGGGCTCTGTGATTGGCCCTCCTGATAACATGAAGGCCATGTCCAATCACAGTCGTCATGTGATGTAAACATAGAACCGGTTGCTAGGCAATCGGCTCTCCTCTCCTCACACATTGGTTGTCTGTGAGGAGAGGAGTGCAGATCACTACAGCCGGCTGGTGATCAGTGTGTATGAGCTGTTTTTACAGCTTTTTACACACTGATCACCAGTGGAAAACATGTACACAATGTAAAACACACATGTCCCCCACACACATGTCCCCACATAGTAAAAAGACCTGTCCCCCCACATATGTAACAGTAAAATCACATGTCCTAATGACAGGGGCGGGCTGACAACTCATGGGGCCCCTGGGAAATAAGGAGATTATGGAGCCCTCCCAGGCAAAAGATTATAGGGCCACACAGTATTCACACACACACACATACAGTATGCATACACAGTATACACACACAGTATACATACATACACACATTGAAAAGGTACTGGAGAGGCGAGACAGTTACAATCTTGGGATTTTTAGACCAAAATGGTGGGACATTTCAGGGACACATGTAAAAAAAAAAAACAGTTTTTAACTTACTGTCCCTGGTTTTACTGAGGCTGACAACCCTGATGGGGGTAATCACCTGCACACATCTGTACATGATCACCTGCGCACAAATTTTCCGTGATCACACAAACATTCAATTATTATACACTTAACAGGATTTTTTTTTACCAAAGGCATGTAGCAGAATACATTTTGGCTTAAATGTATGCCAAAATTCGATTTTATTGGATTTCTTTTAAAATAGAATAAAGGAAATATAGTTTTTTTCCAAATTTCTGCTCTTTCTTTGCTTATATGGCAAAAAATAAAAAACTGAGTTGTGAATTAATACCACCAAAAGAAAGCTCTATTTGTGCGTGAAAGTGCCCAGTATTGATATGGTTAATGTCAATCCCAGAAAACAAGGTTAAAGTGCACAATCACATCCAGGATTTTTTTACCATAAACAAGCATTCGGTTTCGGACCCCTTTGTCTTGTGGAACTCCCACATGGCTTATATGCGGGGCGTCCTTCTCCAGATTAGTTTGGTGGCAGAAAAAAGACCAGGACACAGAAGCTTAATGATCTGACAAGTTCTATACGAACCTTGGAGAAAGCTAATAAGCAATGTACCTCTACCGACACTAATTCACAGTTATTTTTGGAACTTCAACTCCAAAAATGCTAAGGGTATCTCCCTGTTTTAACTAGAAAGTTCTACAAAGAATTATAAATTCTACAAAGTTTGCAAAAATCCCCCTCTGATGAAATGGGAACATGATCTGCAGACATTCTACTCAGAGAAGCAGTGGCAAACAGCCATTCTGCACAACTATGCCTTTTCTAAGTGTGCGAACCACTAGAAAATTAGCCAAAAAAATCATCTTAGGTGGTACCTTACTCCCTACTCCACGGCTAAATTCAATAAGAGAGGACAACTCCTGTTGGAGAGTCTGTGGCATGGTGGGAATTCTTTCCCATATGCTATGGACGTGTTAACACATCTGGAGCTTTTGGAACTCAGTGTTTGGACTTTTGGCAGAAGTGACGGGGGTCTTCATAAAAGCAAATATAGAGCAAGCTATTCTCTCCATAAACATAGATAGCTACCCACTGCAGATGAGACCTATAGTGGATAACACTTCAGCTTTAGCCCGCCTAATGATCCTTAGAGAATGGAAATCATCTGTTGTCACCAATATCACTGAAGTTAAAAACCACATTGATGTCATACTCCAATATGAATGCATAATGGTGTACAAAGATGGGTGCCAATCCAAATTCTCTCAACGCTGGGATCCCTGGTTGGAGTAAAAATTGCAAAATCAAAAGGCTTGATCAATCTTATGCTTTCTTTTCTCTTCGTACCCTGCTATAAATTTACTGATCACTTTGATACAGTACCAATACGTTTGTAATTTTTTTTCTGATACTACTTTACACTCACATATGTGATGTTATTATGAAAATAGATGTTTTGTTGAAATAAAATTTCAATTAAAAGATATTAAAACTTAGAGCCGGTCGTGTTGTCTCCACTCCATGACACAGTTTGTTCCCAGTTGGGGTGTCTGGAGGTGTGAGACAATACATACTACCCTACAACGAGTATTGGAACTGATTCCATTGCTCATTTAGGTTGGTTACATCTGTTCTGACATTTGTATGCATTTACATGATCATCTTAATATGTACTTGTATGACAAAAAAGTTTAATTCCTTATTTATTTATTTTTTCGTTATGTTCTGTTTTTCACCAAAAAATCCAGCAAAAAATATTGAACATAAATTTTCCAATAATGCAACACTCTTATCCCTAGAGATGCCTACACATATATTTCTTTACTTGTGCTAAGACACTGGGATGTGCAGAGTGTAAATATGTACCATTTGTTAAAAAATCTCAAGCTTTAAAAACTTTCTTTCACAGTACTGTACTCACTGCTGGCATTCTTTATCATCATATTTATAATTTTCAGCCTTTTGACTGCCATAAATGTCAAATTGTAGGGCTTCAGTTGTTGCCAATTGGTTGGTTTGGGCACTCATACTTTGACATTGATTTTTGTATTTTGTATTGGTGTTAGTATTCAAATGATAGTATTTATCACCATGATAGTATTTATTATTCAGGATTTCTATACCACCAACAGATCACTGTGATCATAATTCCCAGTGTTAGGATACATTTCCCTGAGGCTTTAAATTAGGATTAGGGATTAGGCTCAATTTAGTGCTTAGGTTAAGATTAGGAGTTATAGCGCATCTACAACTCTCTCCACTGAAAGATTTCCCTCTATTCCTATTCTGGTGTCAACGCTGAACTTTGGATTTTTCCTAATCTTCAGTCTTAGTGACATCACCAGAATAGACAGAAAGAGTGAATCTCCACAGTGGGGGCATAGCAATAAGAAACCTAATTTAACATCCTATTCCATAAGGTCTCCCATAATCAGTATAGAAAGTATGCAACCAATGCTAAGACTGTGTAACCCCAAAATCAAATAGGTAGCATTCTTTCAACACTTTGTATTACAAACAGATATTTTAGTTGCATATATTTGCAAATTTCTGTGAAAGTTACACTGCCTCATCAAGGCCCCTCTGTAATATGTGGTCCTAATTGTAATCTTACAGAATTTTCATCCTGGGACATACACACCATTAAATGTGTAAACTTATTGGTGATGAAAATATACTCACACGCAGTTTTTTTCCCCAAAATAGTGTGCCAGAATTTATGACTTTGAACATCTAATGCTCAAATAACCTTATTCCGACAAGAAAAGTCCGATGTGAGCTTTTAGCCGGAAATTCCGACTGTGTGTATGCTCCATCGGACTTTTGCTGTTGGTATTTCAGCCGACAAAAGATTGACAGCAGGTTCTCTATTTTTCCAAAAGAAAAAGTTCCTATCGTAAAATCCGCTCGTCTGTATGCAATTCTGACTCGCAAAAAAACATGCATCCTCAAAATCAAGCAGAAGAGATGACCTGCCTAGTGAACTTGATCGTCTGTATGCAATTCTGACTCGCAAAAAAACATGCATCCTCAAAATCAAGCAGAAGAGACGACCTGCCTATTGAACTTGATTGATCACGGCTCGTCATACGTCTTGTACGTCACCGCGTTCTTGACGGTCTGAATTTCCGACAAGATTTGCGTGACCGTGTGTGTGTATGCAACACAACTTTAAGCCAACATTCCGTCAGAAAAAAATTGATTGTGTGTATGCGGCATTTCAAGTTATGTCGATAAAACTGACATAGTTTACAGTAGTGGTGCTCTGGGCTTTCCACAAAAACTTTTCCCTATGGTCAGAGGCGTAGCTAGAATCTTCAAGGCCCCAGTGCAAGAAACCATGAAGGGCCTCCCTGACCTCCCCTTCTGTCCAAGCCCTGTGCTTCCAGTTCTGGGAGGGCATCCACGGACATCCTACCAGAACCCTGCCTCCCACCTGCTGCCTGGGACGTGCATCCAGTGCGCTCTGTGATACAGCTTATCACAGATCATGGTAAAGGGCCAATCACAGTGGCCCTTTACCATGTGATCAGCTGATCACATGTAAACAGACTTGTCGGTTATCTGTTGTCCTTTTTTCCCACGCTGTGTGAGGAAGGGAGATCCATTACCAGCAAGACTGTATGTGTGAGGAAGGGAGATCACACTGTATGTGTGAGGAAGGGAGATCCATTACCAGCAAGATGGTTAGTACATTGTTTACACTGGTAATCAGGGCACTGACCCCAGCAGTGCCCATCAGTGCTGCCTATCAGTGCCCATCAATCCTGCCTGTCAGTGCTTGTCAATGCCCCCTATCAGTGCCCATCAGTTACGCTTACCGGTGCTCAGAATGCTGCCTATCAGTGCCCCCAACAGTGCCACATATCAGTGCTCATCAATGGGTCTATCAATGCTCATCAGTGGCACCTATAAGTGCTCAATGTGCCTATTAGGGCCACCTATCGGTGCACATCAATGTGCATATCAGTACCAATAGGCAAACAATCAGTGCTATCTATCAGTGCCCATCAGTTTTTTTTTTCTTTAAATTGTTTATAGCCCAACAACTGAAAACTGCAGAGGTGACCAAATACCATTAAAAGAAAGCTCTATTTGTGGGAATACAATTATAAAAATTTAGTTTGGGTACAGGGTACATGACCGCGCAATTGTCATTCAAAGTGTGACAGTGCTGAAAGCTAAAAATTGTCCTGTGCAGGGGCAAAATACCAGGCATTACATACAGGGCAGAGTTCAGGGGGTTACAAAGCAGTCATTTGTAAACACTTCTGTGTTCATTATGGAAGTGGTTAGTTCCACCACTGCTGACTAAAAATTGTCCTGTGCAGTGCCTATTATGGACTACTGTAGTTGGACTTATGTATGTTTTCAACCAGACTTACTATGTAACATTTTATATAAATTCTTGGCAATGACTTGGGTTTTGACAGGTTCTCTTAAAAAAAATGTCTGTTTGTACTGCAAAGTTAGACCTCTCTATGACCAAGCCCCTGGTTGGGTAAAAAAATACAGTTTAGGAGGAGAATGTTCCAGCAGGAGGTGATATGCTCAGTGTTACAATGCATGCTCAATAAAGTTTATTTGAAAACAGAAAAACTGAGGATTTTACAAAACTTTTACTTTTTACATGCAGCTTTTACTTTTACTACATGAAAAAGTAACTTATACACAAGTATAAATGCAGAGTGTCAAGAATTCTATTAAATGTTATCCCAGGAACATTTATAAATAAAGCCTAAGGTATTTTTAAAGTCAAGCGTGAAATTAAAGTAATGAAATAATTACTGTATATAATCATTGTCTCATTATCTCTACCTATGAAATATAGTATCAATTGCATTTTCTCTCTTTTAAAGGGTCACTAAAGGAAAAAAAATGTTTTGCTGAAATGACTGTTTACAGGGTATAGAGACATAAAAGTTAACTGATTCCTTTTCAAAATGATTAAAAATAGATACAATTCAATCGCATGGGACCTGTCAGTGTCCCATGTGATCGCCTACAGGGAGGGGCTGGTGTAGGCGATTAAGGCTTAATCGCCTATTTCCCACTCCTACTGAAGCCCCCACTCCCCCCCCAAAAAAATTACATGCCAAATGTGGCATTCAAAGGTGTTTTTTTGGGTGGAACTTTAACTGATTCCTTTTCAAAATGTTAAAAATAGATAAAAATCAATCATATAATGTGCCTGCAGGTTAGTTTCATTTTTGAACTGGCTTCATGTTTCTGCAAAGTAGAAATAGACACACAGAACAAAAACAAACAAATCCAGGGCAGTGTTTTGTTTTTAAAATGAATCTGATTGGTTCTGGGAAGTTTTAGACACACAGTAGTGACAGCTCTTAAACCATCGTGAGAAAGCTCCCAGCACTGTGGTTATAAGGAAACAGACAAGCAGGAAGTGTGGAGAACAGAGCAGGATTACAGCAACTTCAAAGCAAAAACGAACAATAAGGACATTAAACCTGTACTGCAGTAAGGTAAAAGAAGGTATTTAGCTAAAAAAAATTCCTTTAGTGATCCTTTAATGTTCATGGTATATATAACTTATTTATTTTTGCCTTTTTATGATTTCATAATGTGAGATGCCCTTATTCTCTTTTTCAAATGTAACCTTGACTATTTTTCTTATAGGCATATGGTAATTAAAATAATTTATGAAACTAACGAAGAAAAAAAAAACTACAAACATTCTCTGATAACCTTCTGAGTGAAAGACCTTGACTAACATTACAAATTTATCATTTAACTGCCATTAGGTTCTGTATTTACCAACATGATTATTGAAGTTCTTGCTCCGAAATTATGTACTATGCTGTTTATATTAGTATGAAGAATAATATTTAATGGATATCCCATGGACTGTTAATCTATACTATACTATATACTATATATATATACTATATTAGTAAACAACAAAGAAAAAATTACTAGCAAAACAAACTAAGAGGGGGAGGGGAGGAAGTTAGTGTTGGTTATAGGTAACCAAGGATTGATATTGATATTTTTGCCTTCCTGCCTTTTGCTGTTCTGCTCTTTTTTTTCTTCTATTGGCTCAAGTATAATATATTATTAACCACTTCCATACAGGACACTTAAACGCCTTCCTGCCTAAGCCAATTTTCAACTTTCAGCATCGTCGCTGTTTAAATGACAATTGCGCGGTCATGCTACACTGTACCCAAACACACATTTAATCACTTTTTTTTCCCACAAATAGAGCTTTCTTTTGGTGGTATTTGATCACCTCTACGTTTTTTATTTTTTGCTAAACAAATAAAAAAAGATAGGAAATTTTGAAAAAAAAAGTTGTTTGTTTGTTTCAGTTCTAAAATTTTGTAAATAAGTATGTTTTCTCCTTCACTGATGGGCACTGATAAGGTGGCACTGATGGGCACTGATAAGCGGCACTGATGGGCAGCACTGATGGGCATTGATAGGCGGCACTGATGGGCACTCATGGGTGGCACTGGTGGGCACTGATAGGCACTGATAGGCAACACTAATGGGCACTGAAAGGCTGCACTGATGGGTACATATAGGTGGCACTGATAGGCGGCAGTCATGGGCACTGATAGGCCACACTGCCGGGCACTGATACGTGGCACTGATATGCTGTAGCACTGGTAGGCACCCCTCATACTCATAGGAATGTACACAGGGGTTCTCTTCTAATGGTCTCTTCTCTTCCCCACTCTCCTCCTGATTTCTACCCTCCCCCTTTTTCCCCTGTTCTCTGCCCCCTATCTATTTTCCCTGCGACATAGCCGTTCCCAGTATTACATATCAAAGTGGCTCTATGGGATATCGCGCAGTCAGTCCCTAGTGGATTGGACATGTATTCCTTGACCCTATTGGTAATAATTTGTATCTTATTATACTGTATTTTCACCTCTACTGATATTCCCACGAGAAATTTTAATGTAGAGATCTCCCTGTTTAACATTAGGAGGTCTCATGTCTATGAATCTTTTGAGGGAAATGCATTCCTGTATTTGTGTTTGGTTTAACATCTGTTTGCCCTATCGTTCAAGATTGCGCCTTATATGACATTGTCTTGTTACTTCAATAAAAATATTGAAATATAAAAGCTAACGCGGCATGAACACAATTGCAAAAAGCTACTAAAATTGTGTTTTTACAGGGTTGGTAGTGGTTTTGTAGCTCATTTTTTCTAAATCCTTGTGTACATGAGGTCTTAAAAATGAGCATTGCTTTGCCACTACAATGTTTACTTTAATGTTGGCCGATGTAGTAGCTTTTTCTTGTCTTCCCTTTGCTTCTTTGCAGGAGCAAGGAAAAAAGCACAGTCTAAGCTTCAAATTGCTACTGAGAACCTTCTCCCTTTCAATGAGGGAGGGGAAATATACATTTTGACTAGCTAATGCTGTGCTATAATTTTATAACTTTTTATTATTATAAAGGATTTATATAGTGCCAATAGTTTGCATAGGAAATAGGGGAGACTGTATTTTACAATTAGACCCTCCTTGTGAGAGCTTACAGGTTAAAAGAGAGGGGAAAGTAAAACAAAAGTTAATAACTGTGAGGTATAAACTGATGGAGAAAGTAAAAGTATTGATTTTTCCAGTGGAGGTGGGATCGGCTTCCCTAAAGAGATGAGCTTTCAAGAATTGCCTAAAGGGGACAGTGTTGGAGATAACCATATATACTGGAGTAGGGAATTAATGCTGACAGCAGCAACATTCAGGATTAACTGAAGGGAGAATTGCTTGGGTTAAGATAGATCAACAAGCTTTGTGGTGTAATTGGTCAAATAGGGGTGTATTTTAGAGCTGTTATAAGGGTGAAGGACTGTGACTTGATGGGACCTAAAAGACAGAGTTCAGGATTACACTTAGCCCTCTTACATGAGGAGAAGGTCTCCTGATTGTGCTATTGATCTCAACTAGAGAATTCAAGGTACGACTGGGCCCATTCTATTCAGGCCCAGTACGCCTTGGTTGTGGGGTACCCCAGGGTTCCCCCTTATCTCCCCTCCTCTTTAACATCTACATGCGTCCTCTGCTGGATATGATAAAGGACCGTGGGATGAGATGTCAGTCGTATGCTGACGATACCCAGTTGTATACCAGGATTGATGCCGGAGGGCCGGGGGACGAGGTGGATCTTCTGGAGACTCTTGGGGCCATGAAACAATGGATGGCCGACAATTGTCTCCAATTGAACCAGGCAAAGACCGAGGTACTCCGGACGGGATCGGCCCAGAACTTACACTGGGTGTTGCCTTGGCCGGACGAGGAGGGGAGATTCCCTGTAACTGCCGAAAAGGTGAAGACCCTAGGCGTTCTGCTGGACTCCGGTCTGTCCCTGGATGCACACATCGGCAGTATTACCCAGTTATGTTTCCTCAAGATGAGGCAGTTGTACAAGGTTGTACCCTTTTTGTCAAGCTCTGCCAGAATTGCTGTAGTTAGAGCGCTAGTCTTACCCCATTTGGATTACTGCAATGCTCTTTTCATGGGTTTGCCTCAGACCCAGATTAGACGCTTGCAGAAAATCCAAAATCAGGCTGTTCGGCTGGCACTTAGGCTACCAGGGCGGACGTCCACCTCCACCCACCTGAAGAGCCTCCATTGGCTCCCAATACGGGAGAGATCAGAATTTAAGGTTCTTTGTATTGCTTACAAAGCCTTTAATAATCTAGGCCCATGTTATATCCGCAAGAAATTGCGGCGACAGTTTGTGACGAGAGCCTTACGGGCCACGTCACAAACTAGATTGGTGGTTCGGCCTTATAGGCTGAAAAAATGGGGGGGCAGAGCTTTTTCAGTTCAAGCTGCTCAGTTATGGAATCTGCTTCCATGCCACCTGCAACAACAGGAGAAGTACCAGGTATTCAGAAAAGATCTGAAGACCCTGTTGTTTACTAGGGCCTTTAGTGGTTTGGGGTGAGATATCTCTTTCTCTATCTTTTCCCCTTCCCCTTTTTCCCTTTCCTTCCTTTCCCCCCTCTTCCTTTTTTGTTGTTTTTATACAGTTTTTAACGTTTTTATAATGTATACATGTAGTACCAAGTGTTAGAATGTCTATATGTTTATTGTAACCGCCACTCGATTTTATGTTGTTTTTAAAGTTTGTTTTCTTGGTATGTTTCTGGTAACGTGACTGGATGGGAAGCAGGCGCATCGATGCAAACATGTTTTGTGAACTATGCGCCTTGTATAAGAAACAAACAATAAACAATAAATAAACAATAAACTGAAAAAATGCAGGCGAAGGGATGCAGAGGAAGGAAATATGATGAGTTCAGTTTTGGAAAGATTGAGTTTGCGCAAGTGGTACAATATCTTTACTCATATACTCATATGTAAATAGATAATAATGTGCAAGAAGACTGAAAGGGGGTGAGCTGAGAAGTAGAGGCATACATTTGGGTGTCATCAGCATAGAGATGGTGTTGGAAATCATGGGAAGCTACAGTATTAACTGACCCAGGCATGGATAGAGGCGTAGATAGAGAAAGAAGGGTTTTGTGGACAGAGTCTTGAGGATTCCTAGAGAAAAAGGAAGAAGAGAGGAGGAGATAGAGTAGTAGGTGACACTGAATGTGTGGTAAGATAGATAGCTGGGAAAACCAGCAAAGAACAGTCTTGGAGGCCAAGAGAGTGGAGATTTTTTTAGGAGGAACAGGCAATCCACTGTGTCAAATGCAGCAGAAAGGTCTAATATTATGAGTACAAAGTAGTGGACATTTGTTTTAGCAGTTAGTACGGCATTGCCAAGTTTTAGAAGGGAAGTGTCTCCTGAGTACTGCAGACAAACACTAGACTGACAGGGGTTAAAAAGGCTGTTATTGGTGATGTGGTATTTCAGATGATTGTAGACTAGAAATTTAGCAGTAAACAGGAATAAAGACATGTGTCTTAGGTTTTTCAGGTTGGTAAGGTCCAGTGACCAACATATGTTTTAGAGGGATGGGTAAGGTATAAGTAGAGAGGTATAGATACAAGATGTGAGTTGGCAAGTATGGGATAGAGCAAGATGCTGTGTAAAAAGATTAAAGTAGTAAAGATTTATGAGTTACTGTTTGCTTTTTGTAGGGGTAGGGGGTTGAAGACAAGGAGATAGTGAAACTGATAAGATTAGTACTGATTTATTAAAACTGGAGTGTGCAAAATAAGGTGCAGCTCTGTATAGAAACCAATCAGCTTCCAATTTATTTATATTTTTTTGTCAAAGCTTAAATGAACAAGCTGAAATTATAATCTGATTGGCTACTATCCACAGCTACACCAGGTTTTGTACTCTCCCGTTTTAGTAATCGACCCCACTGTATTCAGAAAAAGTTGGAACAATATAAAGTATATTATAATATGGGATAGTCTCCATCCATTCAGGTGGTTTTGCTGTGTCAGAAAGGCCTGGCATTCTTTGAAGGCAGGAGGGTTTGGGATGCTGTTTCATATTCTGTTGCACACGTTCCTCTAGGTATGGAAAGTAGCAAAAACCGATGGACAGCCTCACTCCAAAAGACACTTGAGTCGTCTTTATTGATAAAACAAAAGCATGCACCACAAGTACACAGCAAAAATCGTAGAACAGCCGACGCGTTTCACACTTGTGACTGTGTTGTTTTTCCGGCGCTCAAAAATGATCAATAATTTTAAAATAAGTAAATCAATATCTGCTGCAGTTTTTGGTGAACACTCCAGGTGCTGTAATGAAAAAGTATCTGTTTGTATATGTATAACATATACTACTGCGCTGATCCTAAACATCACTGTCTTATGCACTGTAAATTATATACAAAGAGCAATTAAGTAACAATTAAATAAAGAAAGTATTATAGTAACACCAATGTGTTCCAACTGTGGTGCAATCCACAGTGTGCAATCCCAAAGCCAAAAAACGTTATAATAAAAGAAAGTCCAATATTCTCCTCCAAATGTTGCCAGAAGATTCAGCAAAATATCTGTGACTTTGTACACCCTTAAGAAAAATACCCATACGCTTCTACGCATTACGCATTTACGCATGCGTCATTTTAACTTTTTAACTTATTTTTAACATAATTTTAACTTTTTAATAGATTCAATTAAATGTGTATATTTTAATTTGTAAAGTCTGTCCATAGTCACCACTCAGGACTTGGGAATAAAACATAATTTAAATAATGCGGACAAAAACAGTCCCGACAACAGAATTTGGGTTTAAATAAATGATAGCCCTTAATAAAAATGGCGGGAGGTGAACATCCGGGAACAATAAGCAATAGTAATGGCCGAATTAGTGCTTCCGGTTACACGTAATTGGCTAATAATAGAAGCACACGCTATAAATACCTATTAGAAATACACACCCATAGCTTCCTGATGACGCATGCGTAAATGTGAAACGCATAGAGGCTTACGGGTATTTTTCTACAGCATTACGTCACGTACCATCTCCTCGGAACTTCCGCACACTGTGAATTCAGAGCGAGGCGGGGAACGCACGCCGGATACGGATCGGGTTGTAACGCTGGACAGACTGGTGCCGGTTTCACAGGCACATTCCCATGTGAGTGCATGATTTTACATTTCTTTCAATAAACCTGTTTTAAACGTATTACACTATATGAGCCTTGTCTTTCTGGAGGAAGGAAAGGAGCGAGAGACAGGTGTTGGTACGAAGCATTTTCCTATATTGTATGGTCGGATAACATACGGAGGGAACCCAACAACTTGAGGAGATCTATGATACAGGCTATATACCCATTTCAATCTGGTGAGCGCATAGCACATAAGAGGTGGTGGATACACACACTTAAGGGTGTACACAGTCACAAATATTTTGCTGAATCTTCTGGCAAAATTTGGAGGAGAATATTGGACTTTCTTTTATTATAAACTTTTTTGGCGTTAGCCATGATTAAGCACTGAACAAGTGTGAAACGCGTCAGCTGTTCTACAATTTTTGCTGTGTACTTGTGGTGCATGCTTTTGTTTTATTACCTACTTGCCGACCAGCCGCCGTCATATTACTGCGGCAGGTCGGCTCTCCTGGGCGAGAGCCCGTAGCTCTACGTCGGCTACTTTGCGCCCACTAGGGGGCGCCGGGCACCCGCGATCGCTCGGGACAGAGCGAGGAACGGGAGCTATGTGTGTAAACACACAGCTCCCGGTCCTGTCAGCAAGGGAAACGCTGATCTTATGTTCATACAATGTATAAACGGAAGATCAGTGATTTACCCTAGTGAGTCCACCCCCCATACAGTTAGAACACACCCAGGAACACACTTAACCCCTTCCCCCGCCCCCTAGTGTTAACCCCTTCACTGCCAATGGCATTTTTATAGTAATCCAATGTATTTTTATAGCACTGATCGCTATAAAAATGGCAATGGTCCCAAAAATTTGTCAAAAGTGTCCGAAGTGTCTGCCATAACGTCGCAGTACTGAAAAAAAAACACTGATCGCCGCCATTACTAGTAAAAAAAAAAATATATTAATAAAAATGGCATAAAACTATCCCCTATTTTGTAAACGCTATAACTTTTGCGCAAACCGATCAATAAATGCTAATTGCAATTTTTTTTAACGAAAAATATGTAGAAGAATATGTATCAGCCTAAACTGAGGAAAAAAAATGTTTTTTTATATATTTTTGGGGGATATTTATTATAGCAAAATGTAAAAAATATTGCATTTTTTTCAAAATTGTCGCTCTATTTTTGTTTATAGCGCAAACAATAAAAACTGCAGAGATGATCAAATACCACCAAAAGAAAGCTCTATTTGTGGGAAAAAAAGGACGCCAATTTTGTTTGGGAGTCACGTCGCAAGACAGCGCAATTGTCAGTTAAAGCGACGCAGTGCCGAATCACAAAAAGTGCTCTGGTCATTGGGCAGCAATATGGTCAGGGGGTTAAGTGGTTAATAAAGACAACTCAAGTGTCTTTTGGAGTGCGGCTGTCCATCCGTTTTTGCTACTTTCCATGTTTGCCTAGTGCATTGCCAGCACCCATTGTAACCTGGACTAATCCTTGATTGCATCTAGACCCACCTGGAGCGGTGAACCTTCTCTTTCCATTCCTCTAGCTACTTACACTTTATACCTGCAGAAACATTTTTTTGTTTTCCCCAGTCACTTTAAGCGGAATTACTATTTTTATTGCCATAATAAAGCGAAATGTGGGAAATTTGTGGGGAATTCTGTGGCTTTGTGGGATATGTTCTTAGCTTAGCAAATGTGATGGAAATTTGCTTTTCAAAAAATAAACACACGCAATAATAATAATAATAATAATATTTTTGCTTCCACGTGATTGGTGTCAGCAGAGCTTCACCTCATTCAATAGGCTAAGAAAATATTTTCTTGCAAAGTACAGTACAAATTGTGAACAAATGATTTGCATTTAATAAATCGATCCTATTAGGTAAATGCATTTATTTAATTTCTCCAGATAATTCAGGTGTACTGAGCATTGAAATTCCAACACCCCATGCAAGGGCACTGGCACATATGATGCACCCTGCACACTTGTGTGTGTGTGTAAAAGCAGCCTCTTATACAAGAAAGCTAATTTAACACATCTGGACCTCCTTTTATTTGAAAAAAACACATTTGAATAAAAAATTGGTTAATTGTAGGGATTATTGAGGAATTTTCATTCAAACACAGTCCTTGTCCAAGTTATGTTCATTGTCTCATCCTGATGTTTTCCAGTTACATTAGATCTATTTCTTTCTGTTTGGTTTGGCAGAAAGTGTCGCTGATCCCACAATAACCATTATAAAGATTCTGTTTTGTTACTATCTGGGAAAATCAACATTCTTATTAACACTCCTTAAGTTGTTATTCTTGGAACCCAGAGTTTGCATTAATCCAGATAAAACAAGATTTATTACCTTGGGTTAATAATACATCAGTACTTTGACCTTGTAGTTACTTTTATGGGTATTTTTTTTCTATTTGTGGAAGCTTTTATGTTGACATATAACCATAGTTCCCTTTATTTTTCAGTTTATTTTTTTAGTATTATTTATTTTTAAACATTGTAGCTTTTGGACGCATTCCAGTTGAGCAGAAGAACTCATTTTATCATATGTGTAAATTCTAATGCTATTATTAGTGCATGGATTATGAGCTTCTAACCTCAACCTCAACCAGGAGAGCAATCCAAAATCATAAATGTTAAGCTGTGTATATATGGTATTCAAATGCATTTACAATCTATGCAGGTGGTTAATGTGTGTTTGTTTTAATCAGACTTCTTTGCACGATCATTTGAGTATAAAAAATTTAATAATCAAAGTTATCTGAAGTTTAAAAATTCCATTAAATGGTGTATCTAAAATGGCCCATTTAAAAAAATAAGTCTAGGTTTTTAAAACATTTTGAACGCAAATAATGGCAGCTACACAGCACTTTGTCTAGTTTTCTTGTAAGAAACTTTAGTTGCTTTAGACGAATCCCAACTAAAACTACACTGGGGATTAAAACCATTGTCTCATTGTGCTTTCATTTTTCCATTTCTCAGTTGCATTCCATATGGTTTTGTTGACATGTTTATGATTAAATTGAACCTAAGCTCAAAAAGATATGGGCCCAGATTCACAGAGCAATTACGCCTGTCTAACTGGTGTTAGATAGGAGTAATTTCAAATTTTGCGCGCCGTATCACTAGTTTGAATCCTCAAACCATGATACGGCGGCTTCGGGCTTCGATCCGGGAGGCTTACGTCCTCGTAAGCCTTCGGATCTACACTGCGATATTTTTGCGGCCGCTGGGAGGAGTTTGCGTCATTTTCATGCGTCGGGATATGCAAATTAGTTTTTACGGCGATCCACAAAGGTACGAGTGTCCCTCGCAATCGCCTACGTCATTTTTTGGCTACGTAATGTTAGAGGAGCTTTTTGCTGGTCTAACAGTGCGTAACCCATGTAAAGTATGGCTGTCGTTCCCGCGTCGATTTGAAAATATATATTTTTTTTTTAACGTAACTCGTTCGGGAATAGGAATGTACGTAAACGACGCTACTACGACGTGACGACGTGTTTTCGCGCAATGCACGGCGGGAAATTTGCGAACGGAGCATGCGCAGTTCGATCGCCGCGGGAACGCGCCTATTTTAAATGCTTCACACCCCCTACTCGCGCAGATGGATTGCGACGGGAGAAATACACTACGCCGCCGTCGTTTACTGGACAAAATCTACCTGGGTTCCACGTAGAGCCAGGTAAAAAACGGCGGCGTAGTGTATTTCTGATACTCTACGAGAATCTAATTCTCTGTGAATCTGCCCCATGTTATCTTATAGGGAGTATCTAGAAATACAATAGTAAGTGTCTTTTATCTGGAATTGCTCCTAAAAAAGGTAACTTCCTAAATTAGGGCACTACATTGTCCTGAGCCTCATAGCTGTATAATTCCTAAGACACAGTGGGGTTGATTTACTAAAACTGGAGATTAAAAAATATAGTGATGCTGTGCATGGTCGCCAATCAGTTCTACCTTCAGCTTGTTCTATTAAAGGGTCACTAAAGGAATTTTTTTTTTTTTTTTTAGCTAAATAGCTTCCTTTACCTTACACTGCAGTCCTGGTTTCATGTCCTCATTGTTCATTTTTGCTCTGATGTTGCTATAATTCTGCTCTGTTCTGGACACTTCCGGGTTGTCTATTTCCTGAGGACCACAGTACTGGGAGCTTCTAGTTTTGTTTTCCAAACCATCACTCTCTATGGCACTGTCCAGCACAGAGGCATTAAATTACATGCAAAAACTAAGCTAAATGCAAAAACGAAAGTGAAACTAGAGGCACATTATATGATTGATTTGTATCTGTTTTTAATCATTTTTAAAAGGACTCAGTTAACTATTATGTCTCTATACCCTGTAAACAGTCATTTCAGCAAAAAAATTTTTTTCCTTTAGTGACCCTTTAAGCTTTTGCAAAAAAAACAAACTGATTAGTTTCTATGTAGAGCTGCACCAGTTTTTGCGCTCTCTAGTTTTAGTAAATTAACCCCAACAACTACTAAGTTCACAAGATTTGGAGTGAGATTTGCTAATGTCATTCTTGTTCTGCTCTCTGTTCTCCTTGCTAAAGTCAAAGCTGTACTTAAGGACCTGCAGTGCAAGGATCTTCCTACTTTCCATCCATTATGTAGATCTCTGCACCTCTCCTACTGCTTTTTTTTAAATATTCCTTCATTAGTCATCATATCACTATTTATCGAGGAGCTCAGCTCTGACATAAGGATGGCAACTTCAACACAGAGACTTATGCCGCGTACACACGATCAGAATTTCCGACAATAAAAGTTTGATGTGAGCTTTTGGTCGGAAATTCCGACCATGTGTAGGCTCCATCAGACTTTTTCTGTCAGAATTTCTGACAGCAAAAATTTGAGAGCTGGTTCTCAATTTTTCTGACAAGAAAAGTTCTTGTCGGAAATTCAGATTGTCTGTATGCAATTCCGACGTGCAAAAAAAAACATGCATGCTCTAAATCAATTAGACGCATGCTCGGAATCATTTGACTTAATTTTTTTTGGCTCGGTGTAGTGTTGTAAGTCACCGCGTTCTTGACGGTCGGAATTTTGTGTGACCGTGTGTATGCAACACAAGTTTGAGCAAAGTTTGAGCAAACATTCGGAATTTTCGAAAGTATGTATACGGCATTAGTGCTCAGTGCATGTTATCCTGTGGCCTGTGTGCAGCATGTTATGTGTCTAAACCTACATACCTCCCAACTTTTTGAGATGGGAACGAGGGACACCTATTAGCAAAAGTATATAGGCATAGGACACACCTCCTTCCATGCCCCCTTAAAGGAGAGTTATACAAAAAAAATGCTTTTTTACTACTACTATGCATTTATATTGGCTTTTGAAATTTACAAATGCAGCAATTTAGAAATTGGATGAATGATTTAGCACTGGGGGATACTTTTTGAAAGATAAAAAGTGCATTTTATAGACAAGTATACTGTATAGATCAGACCAAAATGAGGAACAATTGAGGAGGAAAAAAGGGCAGAGAGACTTTGGGGCTGATTTACTATTGTCTATGCGCTGCGCCGGTACATGCCTTAATTAGTGCGCTGAATGAAGCCCTAATTAGGCGCATGAACCGGCGTAGCAGCGCGCAATGCAATAGATATGTAAAGCCGCGCCAAACTCCCTGTTAAAGTCTATGGGAGAAATCTAAAGTCCTAATTTAAAAGGCTAATATGCAAGTTTTGTCCTAAAAAGTGTTTGGGGACCTCAGTCCTGCCCCAGGGGACATGTATCGATGCTTTTTTTTATTTTTTAAAACGGCCGTTTTTTCGGGAGCAGTGATTTTAATAATGCTAAAAGTGCAACAATAAAAGTGTAATATTCCTTTAAATTTTGTACCATGGGGGGGTGTAAAGTCAGCATGTGAAAAAGCGCACATTTCCCGTGGTTAGAACTGTCCCTGCACAAAATGACATTCTGAAGAAAAAAAGCCATTTAAAACTGACTCGCGGCTATAATGAATTGTGAGAGATTCATTCATAAAACAAACAAAAAAAAAGCTTGGGGGTCCCCCCAAATTCCATTAGAAGGCCCTTCAGGTCTGATATGGATATTAAGGGGAACCCCGCCGTCAATTTAAAAAAAAATGACGTGGGGTTCCCCCCAAACATCCATACCAGGCCCTTCAGGTCTGGTGTGGAATTTAAGGGGAACTCCACCCCAAATTTTAAAAAAAAATGGCGTGGAGTTCCCCCCAAAATCCACACCAGACCCTTATCCGAGCAAGTTGACCTGGCCGGCCGCAGAATAGAGGGGGGACAGAGCGCGGCCCCCCCTCTCCTGAACCAGGCCACATGCCCTCAACATTGGGAGGGTGCTTTGGGGTCCCCCCAAAGCACCTTGTCCCCATGTTGATGGGGACAAGAGCCTCATCCCCACAACCCTTGCCCGGTGGTTGTGGGGGTCTGCGGGCAGGAGGCTTATCGAAATCTGGAAGACCCCTTTAACAAAGGGGCCCCCCAGATCCCGGCCCCCCTATGTGAAATGGTAATGGGGTACATTGTACCTCTACCATTTCACCAAAAAAAAGTGAAAAGTGTTAAAGACAAGAGCCGGTTTTTGACAAGTCCTTTATTAATATCTTTTTTCCGCTTCTTCTTCCATCTTCTTCTTTTCTTCTTTTCTTTTTCTTTCGGATTTCTTCCTTCATCTTCTTCTTTTTCCTCTGCTTTTTTCTTTGGTCTTCTAGTCCCGCATCTTGACCGGCGTCTTCTTCCACCTTCTTCTCCTTCCGCCGGCTTTCTCGTCCGCATCTTCTTCTTCTTCACCGGAGGCTCGGCTTCCAATTGAATTCCCCGCCGTGTGACGCGCATGAGACCACGCCCCCTCTGACATCACGGCTAATCTCCTAGGAAAGTCCCCGTGTGGTGCATGTGGTCTCAGGCGCGTCACACGGCGGGAAATTCAATTGGAAGCCGAGCCTCCAGGGAAGAAGAAGCCGCGCACAAGCTTCCAATTGAATTTCCCCACCGTGTGACGCTCATGAGACCACGCCCCCTCTGACGCACACGCACCACACGGGAAGTTTCTTAGGAGATTACCCTTGGCGTCAGAGGGGGGCGTGGTCTCATGCACAATGAACAATGTACTGGTAAGGGGGTTGGGGGGGTATGCAAATGTAGAGTCGTAAAGGGGGGAAGAGGAAGCTAAGAGGCAAAGTTAAAATAATGTTTATGAATAAGGCTGTAAATGTTAAATGCCTGTTTGCAGTTTGTCCACCTGCTCTTTTCTTTATTTTTATTTTTTTGCTTCTCCTGTGGCTTGCTCTGTTCAAGACGGGGGTTCAGGGGGAGGGGAGGGAAGGGTGGGAGGTAGAGTGGGAACCCCTTGTCGTGGAGGGAAACCCCTCCTTTTGCATTGCTGGCTTTTTGTTTTGGGGGATCTACCTCCATATTGCTCCCTCTATGGGAGGGGGGAGAGGAGGGAATAGCAGGAAAGAGAAATTACAGAATGATCTCTGGCGTTTGTTTTTTTGGTGCTTAATTTCCCAATGAGTCGTAATTAGGGAGCAGCGGAGAGGCATGGGAGGTGTGGGGGGACGGGGGGGGTAGGGGAGGGGGGGAGAAAGTAGTAGACAAATATTAGTCAATAGTAAACAAGGTAGTGATGCAATCTTGCCGGCCTCCCCTCCCCCCGTCTCTCCATGCCTGTATGCCAACCCATATGCCAACCCCTTAGCATCTTCAGAATACTTGCACCCCACCCCAGCCCCGCTGTATAGTCTCCTCAGATGAAACGAGAGAACATAACCCATTACAGCGTAACACAGTGCAACATATGGCCTTTATGGTCTGCTTTCAAGGAGTTTAGATGGGTATTATCTATTTTTTGTTTTTTTGTCCCTCTCCCAAAGAAGAATCCCTATATCCTGAGGTCTCTATACCCTTTTTCTTTTCTTTGGCACGAACACATTTCTTAAAGGAGATAGGATATAAGGAAATATAGGAACCACCTAGGGTACACACCCCTACTCATAGGCCGACGCTCAAATACCGTTAATACGGTGAGTGTTAATTAGCAAGATAGCTAATATTAGAGATTGCCCCCCCTTGTGTTTTTTTTTCTTCTCTTTTTTTTTTTTCTTTTTTTTTTGTGTATCAGGAGGGGGGCCTCCCTCTCTTCTCTCACATTCCCACTCTCCCCCTCTCATTGCTTACGTTCTTCTCAATACGAGTAATACCCAAGAAATAAAGGGAAGCAGGATGGAGGCATTAAATATATTGTCACTGAACGCGAAAGGATTGAACACACCAGAAAAAAGGAGGGTCCTAATGCATGACTTGCAAAGACTAGGAGTAGATGTGACATACATACAGGAAACACACTTTAGAGAAGATAACACTCTGATTTTAAAAAAACAGGCTATACCCAATCGTATATCAGGCGACAAATCAGGAGGCAAAGTCTAAGGGGGTGTCAATTCTTATAGCAGGGAGAATCAAGTGAACATACTTAGATTTGATGAGAGACCCGAAAGGAAGATACCTATTTGTAAAAGGTAAAATAGGAGGAATAGGGGTAACATTTGCTACCGTATATGCCCCAAACGAGCAACAGGAAACTTTCTTGGGTAAAACGATTAAACGTCTACAAGACTTTTCAGAAGGCCACTTGATTTTGGGAGGGGATCTGAATATCCCGTTAGACACTAAAGTGGACACATCATCGGGAAAGTCATCCATCCCCTACAGAGTTAGAAACCGTACCACTCAAATTCTGTATAAAAACCAGCTGACTGACATATGGAGACTGTTACATAATAAAGAAAAAGATTATACATTCTACTCCACACCACATAAAATATATTCTCGAATAGATGTTTTTTTTAATCCCGCATGTCCAACTACATTCAGTACGATCGGCAAAAATAGGATCCATTACATAGTCAGACCATGCCCCGATATTTTTGGTATATGAGATACAAGACTTAAGACAGATCAGACACAGTCAATGGAGATTAAATGAAAGCTTGTTGCAAGATAAAGAGGTCCTAGAAGATGTAACCAAAGAGCTGAGCTTTTATTTTAGCACCAACGATACCCCAGAGTGCGACCCCGGAATTGTCTGGGAATCACATAAGGCGTTTATGAGAGGTGTCCTAATTAAACATGGGTCTAGAATAAAAAGGGAATGTACGGAAAAACTAAAAAAGCTAATGGAAGAATTAGCCACACTGGAGAGTAGGCAAAAGCAAACAAGATCAATAACAGTAGAGGAAGATTTGGTAAGGAAAAGGACGGAAATTACAGATCTCCTGTACTACAAAGCAAAAGCAGCAATACAGAGATGTAAAAAGTTTGCATACGAGTCAGGAGATAAGTGTGGGAAAGGACTCGCTGGACTATTACGTGAACAGAAGACGAGTAACTATATTCCATATGTTAAACCACCAAAGAAACAGAAGGTCTTTAACCACTTTCCCACCGCGCCATAAGCATTTTACTGCTATGGCGCGGCGGGGTTATCTTGGGACGACGTCCCTGGGACGTCGTCCTTCACTTTCACGATTGCGCGTCCCCTGGGACGCGCTCGCGAAAGTGTCCGTGCTCGCCGGGTCTAGAAGACCCGGCGCATCACGGATCATGGTAAATTGCCGCTGATCGCGGCCGTTTACCACGTGATCGCGCCGCGAAGTTTGGCGGCATTCCACGAGTTTGCGCAATTTTGAAGTGTGACATGTTGGGTATCTATTTACTCGGCGTAACTTCATCTTTCACATTATGAAAAAAAATTGGGCTAACTTTACTGTTTTGTTTTGTTTTAAGCACAAAACTGTTTTTTTTTTAAAAACACGCGTTCAATAAATTTCTGCGAAAATACCGTGCGAGATAAAAAGTTGTAACGGCCGCCATTGTATTCTCTAGGGTCTTTGCTAAAAAAAACATATATCATGTTTTGGGGTTCTATGTAATTTTCTAGCAAATAAATGATGATTTTTCCATGTAGGAGAGAAATGTCAGAATTGGTCTGGGTGTTCCAGAACGCCTGGTGGCGCTCCCTGCATGTTGGGCCTCTGTATGTGGCCACGCTGTGTAAAAGTCCCACACATGGGGTATCGCAATACTCGGGAGGAATAGCAGAATGTGTTTTGGGGTGTAATTTGTGGTATGCATATGCTGTGTGTGAGAAATAACCTGCTAATATGACAGAAACAAGTTTTTTTTTTTTTTTTTTACAGAATTTTCAGTCGTTTTTCTTTTATAGCGCAAAAAATAAAAAACCCAGAGGTGATCAAATACCACCAAAAGAAAGCTCTATTTGTGTGAAAAAAAGGACAAACATTTCAAATGGGTAGAATGTTGTATGACTGAGTAATTGTCATTCAAATTGTGAGAGCACCGAAAGCTGAAAATTGGTCTGGTTAGGAAGGGTGTTTAAGTGCCCAGTGGTCAAGTGGTTAAACCAAATGATATAGCGAAAGAGTTTCAAGAATACTACTGCTCTCTCTATAACATACAAAGTAAATCCCTGACTAAAGAACAGATCGATCAGTATCTTATGGAATCAGCAATACCAAAATTATTAGAGTCAGATAAAGAGAAGTTAGACGACCCTAAAGCTGAAGAGGAACTTAAAGTGGCAGTAAGTTCAATGAAACTGGGGAAAGCCCCTGGACCCGATGGCTATACGGGTCAATACTACAAAATGTTGTTCCCCTCGCTATCAAAATATATGACTAAATTATTTAACGCAGTAGAGACATCGGCCAGTCTAATGAAGGAAACTTTATTAGCCTATATTTCAGTGATACCAAAAGAGGGGAAAGATTTGGGCCTGTGTGGAAGGTACCGGCCGATCTCTCTGCTAAATTCGGACATAAAGATCTTCGCTAAAGTTTTGGCAAATAGGATACAACAGCATATCCCAGACCTGATACACTTGGATTCAGGTGGGATTCGTCCCCACGCGGGAAGCACGTGACAATAATATTAAAGCCATTAATCTGGTGCAGATAGTAAACACAACACAGACGCAATGTGTATTTCTGAACACAGACGCAGAAAAGGCCTTCGCCAGGGTGAACTGGAGTTTTATGTGTGCAGTCTTACAACATGGATGCTTTGGAGACAAACTAATAAAATGGATATTTTCTATGTACTCAGGCCTAACGGCTCAAGTACGGGCCAATGGAATACTATCAGAGCCTTTCCAGATTTCGAATGGTACAAGACAGGGGTGTCCTCTGTCCCCACTTCTCTTTGCCCTGTCGTTAGAGCCTTTTCTGTGTACTCTGCGTTTAAATAGGAATATATCAGGAGTACACAAAGGGAAGAACCACTGTAAAATAACAGCTTACGCAGATGACATGCTGTTTACACTCACCAACCCATTGATCTCAATCCCGAACCTAATGAGGGAATTTGAGAAATATGTCTCTCTCTCGAATCTAAGTATTAACTTCAACAAGTCAGAAGCAATGGGAGTTAACGTACCACAAGCATCGATAACATACTTAAAACAAAAATTCAAGTTTAGATGGACGGACAGAGCATTGACATATCTTGGCATACAACTAACAGGGAGAGTGGATAAGATCTTTGAACTAAACTTCCCACCATTATTGCAAAAGGTGAAGATATTACTGGATACGTGGAACCAGGGGCTCCATACCTGGTTAGGCCGATGTAATATTATTAAGATGAACATACTCCCAAAAAATGCTTTACCTATTTCAAACATTACCAATTCATATCCCAGTGCAGTATTTTAAACAATGTCAGAGAGTTATTTTTGAGTTTGTATGGGCACATAAAAATCCCAGAATACAAAGGAAACAACTAATGTATACTAAACAACTGGGAGGACTTGGGGTGCCAGATATAAGGAAGTATTACTATGCTGTACACTTGAATAGGTTAATAGACTGAAATAGGCATTCAGATACCAAACTATGGATACAAATTGAACAATCCCAATCTAAAATACCACTAGAAAGGGCACCATGGGGGTTTGCCTCACTACCTAAAGAAATCAACAAAAACCTGATACTGGGAAATACAGTGAAGATATGTGCGACAGCATTCTCCATGATGGGTATCGATCCCAGGACTTCCCCATTATATCCAGTGATAGGCAACCCCCTTTTCCCCTTGGGATATGAAGATGGTGCTTTTCAACACTTAAGGGATGGGGAATGCAGACAGGTAGTGAACTATATTTGAATGGGAAGATGGCTTACAATAGCTGAATTGATGGAATAAGAGAGCGTATTCCGCCTAAAGTTCTGGAAGGCACTCCAGATGGTTCATTCCTGAATACATTACCAAACCCGGGGGTTTTTGAGAGACCACTCATGAGACTGGAGAAAATGTGTAGTGAGAGGGGAACATTAACACATACTCTTTCAATAAGTTATGAACTATTAGCACAGTCAGGGAGCTACCCTTTGAAGTGTGTTCAAGATTGGGAACAGGAATTAAAAAAGGTATTTAGTATGGAACAGCGACAACGCATATACAAACGAACACATGAAACATCAATTTGTGCAAGGACACAAGAGACAGATTATAAGATTTTTGCGAGATGGTATAGGACACCGGAGAGATTAAACAAAATCTTTCCAGAGGTGTCGGACAAATGTTGGAGGTGCCAGGGAAGTAAAGGGACGATGTTACACATATTTTGGGACTGTCCCCTGTTAAGGAGCGATTGGCTGGAGATTAAAAGGGTCCTCCAGACCTGTTCAGAATATGAGATACCGGAAGATCCAGAATTTTATCTTCTACATGTGAACCAAATCCAAGAGAAAACGTACAGGGAGACAAGCATATGCCATCTACTAGATGCTGCAAAAGCGTGCATAACAAAGAAGTGGAAGTCACCATTCCCACCAACTATAGAGATGACAGCACAACATCAACAGGAAAGATATTTAAGAATTTGGACCCCCTGGAAATCCTTCTTGGACTCCAGGGAAGAGGGGTGAGGAGGGTAAGGATCACTATTACAGATGACACTTTGAATGAGAAGGGGGGAGAGTGGGAAGGTAGAACAACAGAGAGAGTACAGGTGGCTTTTTTTTTCCTTTTCTCTTTTTTCGTCTTCCCGTCTTGTAGTAGTGCTTTGGATGGTACCCTTAGTTTAGAGGGGGAACATGACGGTATGCATTGGCATGTTGAGTGGATTTATTTGTGTTTTGTATCATAATTGTATTATGCACTACTACAATTGTACAATGTATTATTATTTTGTTTTAAAAAAAAAAAAGAAGCGAACACGCACACAAGTCCCGCCCACATATGTAAACACTGTTCAAACCACACATGTAAGGTATTGACGCGTGCGTTAGAGCGAGTGCAATACTTTTAGCACTAGACCTTCTCTGTAACTCTAAACTGGTAACCTGAAAAAAAAAAAGCGTCACCTATGGGGATTTTAAAGTACTGAAGTTGTTGTTAGGTATCTATTTACTCAGTGTAACATCATCTTTCACATTATCGCCAAAAATTGGGCTAACTTTAGTGTTTTGGTAATTTTTAACCACTTGAGCCCCAGACCGGGCCAGTTTTTGTGATTCAGCACTGCGTCGTTTTATCTGACAATTGCACGGTCGTGTGACGTGGTTCCCAAACAAAATTGGCGTCCTTTTTTTTTGCCACAAATCAAGTTTTTTTTTTGGTAGTATTTGATCACCTCTGCGTTTTTTTCTTTTTTTTGCTATAAACAAAAATAGAGCGACATTTAAAAAAAAATATATTTTTTTTTTACTGTTTGCTATAATAAATATCCCCAAAATTATTTAAAAATAAACTTTTTTCCCTCAGTTTAAGCCGATACGTATTCTTTGACATATTTTTGGTTCCAAAAAATTGCAATAAGCGTTTGATTGTTTTGCGCAAAAGTTATAGCATCTACAAAATAGGGGTTAGTATTATGGCTTTTTTATTAATATATTTTTTTTTTACTAGTAATGGCGGCGATCAGCGATTTTTATCGGTACTGCGACATTATGGCGGACACATTTTTGTGACCATTGGCATTTTTCTAGAGACCAATGTTATAAAAATGCATTGCTTACTATAAAAATGTCACTGGCAGGGAAGGGGTTAACACTAGGGGCGAGGGAGGGGTTAATTATGTTCCCTGGGTGTGTTCTAACTGTAAGGGGATGGGACTGACTAGGGGAAATGACAGATCGCTGTTCATACATTGTATGAACAGACGATCAGGCATTTCCCCCCCTGACAGGACCGGGATAAAGGGAAACTCCACACCAAATTAAAAAAAAAATGGCGTGGGGTCCCCCTCCAGGTGCATACCAGGCCCTTAGGGTTGGTCTGGAATGCAAGGGGTTAAACCCACGCCGAAAAAACAGCGTGGGGTTCCCCCCCCAGATCCAGATCCAAACCAGGCATGCAGTCTGGCCCGGACAGGAATGGGGGTGGGGACGAGTGAGCGCCCCCCCTCCTGAGCCATACCAGACCTCATGCCCTCGACATGGGGGAGTGTGTGCTTTGAGGGAGGGGGGCACTGCCCCCCCCACCCCAAAGCACTCTTGTCCCCATGTCGATAGGGACAAGAGCCTCTTCCCGACAACCCTGGCCGTTGATTTCGGGGTATGCGGGCGGGGGGCTTATCAGAATCTGAGAGCCCCCTTTAATAAGGGGGCCCCCAGATTCTGGCCCCCTACCCTATGTGAATGAGTATGGGGTACATCATACTCCTACCCAGTCACCTGGGGGAAAAGTGTAAAGTAAAAAACACACCACACAGAATAAAATAATTTATTAGTCAGCTCCGGGGGTCTTCTGCCGGGCCCCCCCTTTCTTCTTTAAGCTCTTTTACAAGGGAGGGGTGTAGGCCCAGTCTTCTTTCTTCCGCCGGGGGGCCTGGGCTTTGCCGTTTTCTGCCGGGGGGGGTCACATGGTGGCATCGCCCTATATAAGTCGATGCCCACCGCTCAGACGGCATTTCAGCGATGGGCCTCGTCGTGTCAAAATCGAATGGAAGAGAAGGAAGAAGACAGCGGAGAGAAGCCCTGGCTACCGCGGAGGTGCCAGCCAGAAGCAGAAGCCTGGAGGGTGGCGCCCTCCGGCGGAAGACAGCGGAGAGAAGCCACTTTTCTCCCCAGGTGAATGGGTAGGGGTACGATGTACCCCATACTCATTCACATAGGGTGTGGGGCTGGAATCTGGGGGCCCCCTTATTAAAGGGGGCTCCCAGATTCCGATTAGCCCCCGCCCGCATAACACGACAACCAACGGCCAGGGTTGTCAGGAAGAGGCTCTTGTCCCTATCGACATGGGGACAAGAGTGCTCCCTCAAAGCACACACTCCCCCATGTCGAGGGCATGCGGTCTGGTACCTCACAGGAGGGGGGGCGCTCGCTCGTCCCCACCCCCATTCCTATCCGGGCCAGATTGCGTGCCTGAGATGAGGGTTTGGTCTGGATCTGGGGGGGAACCCCACGCTGTTTTTTCGGCGTGGGTTTAACCCCTCACGTTCCAGACCAAGCCGAAGAGCCTAATGTACCCCTGGAGGGCAAACCGTGCCGGTTTCTTGTTTGAAATTTGGCGCGGAGTTCCCCTTCATGGTCAGCGCAGGCTAAGAACAGGTCGGGGATTCCTGTGCGCCGCGTCACGCACAGGAATTACAGCTACACCGGTTGGTATTTACCAAGAATTTCTCGGCATACTGACAAGGTGCACAGGAATCCTCTAAATTTCCCTGTAAGCATGCCCAGTATGCAAATGTTTGGGAGCTATATTTCTATCTTTCAATAAAACAGACTGTGTTTATTTACACCTCTTAAAGTTTTGATAGAACAAGTGGGTGAAACAAAGACGAAAACAAGCATACATTTAAAACACATGTAACGCAACAAATAAACTGAGCTGTTGACATGTATAACAAGTAAGGTACCCTCCCAGCTTGCTACCAAATGTTTACTATCACCCAAAACACTCAACATAGCGTATACGGGGGCATGGCTTGGCGCGCAGCGGAGATGGTCGCTCACTGAAGGAGCTCCTCAGCACGCACAGACTTCTGACAACTTTTCACCCGACCTTAGCTTCCAGATGCCGGGCAAAAGACTATACACCACCCCGCACTCTCGCCCACGCCGCGGTTCCGTGTCCTACTCGGTGAAGAACATAGAGGAACTCTTTAAGCCGAGGTCGGCGCGCCGCAGCGCTGTGCCTGGGCCCAAAATGGCGCCGGCTCACCACGAGGAGGAATACAGCGACGACTCCCAATCGGCCCCCGGAGAGCTCAGCCAGGAATGGATCTGGTGCGGACCATCCCCTGACGGTAGCGGACATGTCCGTGATCGCCGCGGACATCAAAGCTGCTTTCTCAGCAGCCATCACGGACCTTAAAATCAGCATGCTCGTGTTGAACGAGAAGATGGCCGCCACGAAGACAGCCGGGAAGCGCAGAGACAGGGCCATACAGAGGATAGAGAGGACTGCGGCGACCCATGCACATCATTTCATTGACATGAATCGCCTCCTGGAGGACCTCGACAACAGAGGTAGGAAGTGCAATGTGCGGGTAAGGGGGATACCAGAGTCAGTGGACTCGGCCCAAATTGTCACTACCCTGCGCAGTGTCTTCAACAACCTCCTAGACCGGCAGGAAGATGCAGAGATTAGCTTTGTGAGGGCGCACAGGGCCCTCAGGCCTAGGGGTCCCGATACAGCCCCGCCGAGGGATATCATATGCTGCCTTGAAAGCTTTGGGCTCAAGGAGGAAATTATGCGCAAGGCCCGAAGGAGTGACCACCTTGTCTTCAATGGAGCTAACATCCTACTCTTCCAGGATCTCTCCCCTATCACTCTGAGGAATAGGAGAGCTCTACGGCCCCTTTTGGACAAACTAAGGGACAAAGACATCAGGTACACCTGGCGTTTCCCCTTTGCCCTGAACGTGACCCTCAACGGCCACCAACACACACTCCGAGTGCCAGCAGACCTGCCTGAGTTCTGTGAGGCTTTGGGCCTTGACCCGATCGAATTACCCGACTGGTATTCGGAGTTCCTGCATCCCCTTCCGGATCGGAGCCCTCCAGAATCCCCGCAATCCACGCCGGACAAGAGGCTCGCAAAGAAGGCTAGACATGGCCGAGGAGGAGGATCGAAAGCGGACACCCCGAATCGTCAGGCAGGAGCTCGAAGGGACCTCGGGGGTGAGTGACTCTGCTTCCCAGACCGCGTGAGCACAAGGTGAGCTTGATCCCTCGTTCCCTTCCCCGCTGTTCGGACCCTCCTGATTCGCCTCTCTGGATCACAGGCTGTCTTGCCCGAGAGCTTCCAAAATTGATCTGATGTTCCCTTGCGGACAGGCTCCAGTCAGTTTGTCATGTTTGTCACCCTGCCTGATGCCAACGGCCTGCTCACAGATTGCCTGCTGCCTAGTGACACCTTAAGCCTGGATGGCGAACGTTTCCAGCACCCAGAGGCTGACCCCCCCTCTTCATCAGTTTACCCATTGCCCTGGACGTGGCTCATTGTTTTTGCTCTTGACCGCAACCTGTTGCAGCCTGGCTGGATGTCCTGCGACACGCAGCGGACACTGGCGACTTTGCACATGTTTTTTTTCTTTTCTTCTCTCCCTCGGGAGTCGTGGGACCTCTCCTACCGGGTTGTCACACACTGGTCAAGTATTGTGTCATGTTGGCGGTCTCTCTCTGATATATGTGTATTTGGTCTATTTTGGGGGGGGGGGGGGGTTGGTTTTGATTTGTTTTGATTTGATTTCATTTGTTGAGGGGAACAAGCTGTTTGAAGATTGCAACCTGCTCATCTGTGCTCACCTCTAACGGGTCTTTCAATTACTTTAGCTGCCCGCTGCCTTATTTCTGTTTTGATCCTGGTCGGGTGTAAGACTTCATCTAGCTTCCATTCCACTTCCAGCCAGTAGGGCTGTGCGTGTACTCTACCCTGTTGGTTATACTGTATTTGGTTTATTTTTTTTTGTTTTAAACTGAGGTATTGAGGAGCTGCGGTCAAACCGCCGCTGCCTCCCTTCTGCCCCACAAGGCACCCTGTGTACTCCGAGTCACTGGGTGCACCACACTGTGTAGGTGAGGCTCTCCGTCAGGGGTATCTGTTTTTATCCTCGGGGAGAGATCGACCTCCTATATTCATATTGCTCCAATCTCTCTCTTGTTTTCCTTCCTCCTCTTCTACTGAGTCTCTCTTCCCTCCCCCTCCTCTACCTGACTTCCTCAACCCGCCCTTCCCCTGCCAACCTCTCCTGGCTGGAAGCTGACATCTGTCTAACCCCTGCCATCTTTGACTGTTGCGGTCACGTTGCTAAATTGCTACCATTGTTGTATTCTCACAGGTCGACTCCTAAGGCTCCTCCGCCTTCTCCGTCTGGGCTCTCCACCATGGCTTACTCCACGTTGGGTGGAACCCCCCTGGTGATCTCTCACAACGTGAGGGGTCTGAACATCCCCGAACGTCGCATCTCCCTGTTAAGGGAACTTAAAAAAGGTAGGCCCCACTTTGTCTTTTTACAAGAGACCCACTTCAGGACTCACAACGTTCCCAGGCTTTCCAGTACATATTTCCCTAAGGCATTCCACGCGACAAACAACGACTCCAAGTCAAAGGGGGTGACGATTCTAGTGAGTAGGGAGGCCCCATTTGAGGTGCTAGAACAGTTGACTGACCCAGAAGGCAGATTCCTCTTTGTAAGGGGAATGTATGGAAGCACCCCGCTGACTCTAGCGAATGTGTACTTCCCTAACAAGGCACATATGTCATTTTGCCTGCCAGACTGTGGTCCGTGAGCTCCGTGGTTTTGCCAAGGGGTGCATAATCTTAGGGGGCGACTTCAATGTGCCCCTGAACCCCCTAGTGGACACCTCCAACGGGAAAACATGCATATCCTATAGAATCCTCAAAGCTATCAAATCGATGCTCCAGTCACTACAACTCATTGATTCTTGGCGTTTCCTCCACCCAGACGGTAGGGACTTTACACATTTCTCCATTCCGCATTCTAGGTATGCAAGACTAGACTATATCTTTGTGTCCCAGTGAGACCTTGGGACGGTGACAGAGGCCCACATAGGCATACAGTCCTTTTCGGACCACGCGCCCACCGCCATTTCCATGGATTTGGCGAACCCTACACAACGACAACCTTCCTGGAGGCTCAACGCCTCTCTCCTGACGGACCCAGTGACACTTCCTACCTTGACTGACAATCTGACTGAATTTTTTAGACTCAATGCGACCCTGGGCTCGGATCCACTTTCCGTTTGGGAGGCCCATAAATGCTCCATGCGGGGGGTCCTAATGGGACTAGGCTCGTGCCGAAAGCGGGAAAGGGAGGCTGCGATCCAAAAGCTGATTGACCAAATTAACGCATTGGAAACGCTACATAAACAATCCCTCTCCACTGATTCAGCGTCCCGGCTACTTGAAGCGCGTCGGGACCTACAGCACTTGCTGGATTCCACGGCTAAACGCATGCTGTTCTTTAAAAAGAAACTATATTACGAATCGGGGAATAAAGCAGGTAGGTTCCTGGCAAGGGCCTTGCGCGAGATTTCGTCGACTAACCACATCGCGGGGATCAAAAGAGCAGATGGGGGCCTGGATGTGACGTCGGACGCGATTGCGGATCAATTCCACAGCTACTACTCTAGGCTCTATGCCCTCCCACCGCAACACAGACAACCGCACATGACTGGAGACAGACCACAGATCATTCATGACTACATCACCAACAGTGGCCTCCCTGTCCTCTCACACACTGATATGTCCTTACTCAAGGAGCCGATCACGGCCCTGGAGATCACTCAGGCCATCAAACAATTGAAATCAGGGAAAAGCCCAGGTCCGGACGGATACTCGGCTATATACTTTGAAGCCGCGTACACACGGCAGAGAACCTCGATGGGCAGAACACATCGTTCCGCCCATCGAGGTTCTCTGCCGGCCGTCAGATTCGGCGACCCGCCCGTCGGGAATGGCAACCAGCCATTCATCCAGGCGGGCCGTCGAGCAAATAGAGAACATGTTCTCTATTTCGGCTCGACGGCATTCCCGACGGGATGCTCGCCGAGAGCGTACACACGGCCGAGGTTCTCGCTGGAATGCAGCTTCCAGCGAGGTTCTCGCTGGTTTCTAGCGAGAACCTCGGTCGTGTGTACGCCGCTTAAGACTTTCTCTAGCCAACTCACTGAACCACTTAGAGACGCCTTGAACTCGCTATCCTCACCTAGACGGGTCACTCCGGATTTTTTGACTGCGCATATCACGGTTATACCAAAATCAGGCAAAGATCCCACGGATTGTGCGAGCTATCGCCCTATATCCTTGCTGAATTTGGACGTGAAACTGTGAAAATTCTTGCTACAAGGCTGAGACCGCTTCTCCCAGGCCTGATAGGGATGGAGCAAGTGGGCTTCATGCCGGGCCGAGAGGCCAAGGATAATGTCAACAAGGCACTCCTGCTCATACAGGCGGCGAGGGATCGGAACATCGAGGGCCTTCTCCTGTCTACTGATGCAGAGAAGGCCTTCGATCGGGTGGCCTGGGACTTTATGATGGCGGTCTGTGCGAGGGTGGGTCTGGGACCACACATGCTATCTTGGATAGCTGCTCTCTACCAGGACCCGTCGGCACAATTGCGGATCAACGGCACACTCTCAAGCAGAGTGAAGATAAAGAATGGCACGAGACAAGGGTGCCCGTTGTCGCCCTTGCTATTCATCCTGTCACTCGAAACTTTTATTAGGACAGTGAAACTCAACGAGGCGGTGACGGGGTTCCAGGTGGGGGAGAGCGAGTTCAAGGTGGCGGCATACGCCGACGATCTCCTTTTTTTTCTGACTGGCCCACACATTGCATTCCCCAACCTGTTGAAGGAATTCTCACACTATGGCTACGTATCAAACTTGAAAATCAATTATACCAAATCAGAGGCACTAAACATGTCATTGCCGGATAGGCTGCTGGCAGCAACCAAAGCCCAATCTTCCTTCCGTTGGGAACCAGGGGCTCTTAAATACCTGGGAACCTGGCTCACACCCCGAATCTCAGATATTTTTGAAAGGAATTTCCCACCCCTCTTTAGAAACTGTGAGAAGGACCTGGCCCAATGGGACAAGGGAAACTTCTCCTGGTTTGGACGGGCATCCATTATTAAAATGGTGGTACTCCCAAGATTTCTCTACTTGATGCGTACCCTTCCGGTTCAGATTCCCCGCCGATTCTTTGTATCTCTGAACGCGCTTCTACTGCGATTCGTGTGGAATCGTAGAACACCCAGAATTAAATTGTCCACCTTGATGAAGCCTAAGGAGTTGGGTGGGTTGGGTCTCCCTGACTTTAAAAACTACCATGCTGCGACGCACCTTGCCAGGATCATTGACTGGCACTGCCATGGGTCCACGAAGGATTGGGTGGCTCTGTAAACGGAGCTCAGCCCAATCCCACTTAAATTCTCGCCGTGGATCCCTAGACACGCCTACTCCCACTCCTTGCGTAGACACCCTGTAACGGGAGCCTCGTTAGACATATTTCACGCTCTAGCAGGGCGGAAGAGGATTTCCACTTCTCCTGGCTCCCTTAGGCCTTTGGTGGACAACCCCGACTTTATCCCGGGCATGAGTAACCCGACTCTTAGGAAGACGCCCACGCATGCTCCCCTGCTAGCAGGCGAATGTTTCGTTGGGGACAGACTTGGAGACTGGACAGCCCTTAGGTCTGAACACAACCTCCCCGAAATGAAATTGTGGACCTATTTTCAACTCCGCAGCTACTTGGGCAAACTCAGGGAACCCTGAGACCTCATTCGACCACTGACTGACCTGGAGACCATTTGTAGCTCACAATCCCCTTTAGATAGGGCCACCTCAGTGACATACTATTGGTTACAACACGCTGGCGGTGTGGAGAGGGCCGGACACAAGGAGAAGTGGTCGGAGGAGCTTGGGATGGAAATCTCGGAGAAACAGTGGAGGTATGCCTGCACCCTCGCACACAAATGCTCAATCAGCACCAAACTCCAGGAAACGAGCTACAAGCTCCTAACGCGCTGGTATCACACTCCTGACAGGCTCCATAAATGGAACCCGCAGAAGCCAGACACGTGTTGGAGGTGCCAGACGGAGAGGGGCACATTGCTCCACATTTGGTGGAGCTGCCCCTTGATCTCTGCCTTCTGGGAGAGAACACTTTGTTTGATCAAACAGATCACAGAAACCAAACTGGTTTTGAACGCAGCCTGCTGCCTCTTGCACCTGTCCTCCTTTTCATTGGCACGCTACAAGAAGTCCCTGACCATGCACCTCCTAAACGCGGCCAAGTCCCTGATACCCCTGCACTGGAACTCCATTAGGGTTCCGACCATCTCCGACTGGCTTCACAGAGTCGCCGAGGTTTGTGAGATGGAAGACACCTTGGCTCAGGACAGGGGTTCGGGTGAGAGCTTTCATGATACATGGCAACATTGGTTCTCTTTCAGATACTCGCCGGCATATGAAGCGGCGATGTCTGGGTAGTCCCTGGGAGAGTTCTTTCGGCAATGTGACCGCATGTCAAGTACCGCCTGCCCCCCCCCCTTCCTTCCCTCACCCTTCCTCCCCCTCTGTATCTTTTCTATGCTACCTTTGATTTCTATCCTTTCTTATGACTAATGGGATGTGGCGTTTATAGCTGACTGTATTCGTTCACATCCGGCTCACAGCGGAATCTGTTGATGCAATCGTAATCGCAATGTTAGGCGAAGACTAGTTGCCATTCACCGCTTGCAATACTGCAGAGCTTGCTCACTATCTTAGATCTTTTGACATCCTAGTGGCTCTGCTACTCCCCATGTACTGGGCCCATTAGAAAATGTATTGTTATTATTTTATCAATGTTTAACCTGATTTTTGGCAACCCTTTGGGTATTTCTATCCAGCTGCGCCTGCGATGGAATGTTCATACACGTGTGACTGTTTATCTTTTGACCTTTCAATAAAAGATTTTGAATGAAAAAAAAAAACATAGCGTATACAAGTGAAAAGATGCTGTAGAATTAAACCCTCACAATATTACCCAAACACAAAGTAAACTATTAATATTGAATAATACTAAATTAACCAGTGAAATGATTTGCTATTCTCTGTGAAAAATCTGTATGAGCAGGGGTTACAAGCAGTCAGGTATTTTCTGTTTCAAGATAGTTTTACATCTCACATTTAGAATACATTTATTTTTTATCTGGGAGAGTGATCTGGGCACAATTTCCACAGACCAGTGGGATAGGATCCTCCGCCAAGGAGCCTGGGCGACTATTGCCCCGGCCCAAAGACTGTCTCACCTATTCTTATTATATAGGGTTTATCACACCCCCCATAAAATGTTTAAGTTGGGTTGGAGACCCAATAATGAGTGCCCAAGATGTAACAATAAAGGAGATCTTCTTCATATGGTCTGGAAGTGCCCAAAATTATACAGCTTCTGGGTGGGTATTATAGCACGGATAAATGAGAAATTTAGGTCTGACCTTGCCCCAGCAGCCAGGATCTGCCTTCTGGGATGTATGGACAATACCAAGGTACCGCAAGGTACCCTTGAACCTATCTTGAGATGCCTATTTCAGGCTCGTAAAATAATTGCACAAAAATGGCAAGCTCAGGCGCCCCCATCGATAGAGAACTGGTTAGCAGCCATGAAACAAACAATTTCAAACGAAAAGGTATACTACATCACTCAGGGGAAGTATGACAAGTTTGTAAAAATATGGAGACTATGGCAGCTAACAGAGGAGGAACCAGGGTAGGCACCCCCGACTCTAGAGCTTAGGCATATAGGGGCCTGCTCACGAGCAGGCCCCTATACGCCCGCTCCCACCTGCGCCAAATATTAAACACCAGAAAAAGCGGTAACTATCTATAATTGATCTTACCCATTACCAGATCTGTATGCTCACAAGGGTGGGGAAGGGAAGGGTGGGGGGTGGGGGGATGGGAGGCGGGTGCAGAGGGGGGGGAATACAAAAAACACAACACTTACCTAACATTGCACGAGATACTAACCCTATAGGGGTACAGTCACTAGTCGTTTTATTATTTATCTATGTAATTTGTTAATAAACCGCTTGTATCCTTGACTGATGGTTATATGTATGTGTAAAGCAGTGATAAAAAATAAAAATAAATGAAGTGGAAAAAAAGAATACATTTATTTTTAAATATCTGGCCTTTTCCAATGGCAAGGGTGCCCAATGCTGTGTTTTTTTGTCAAGAATACTGTTTACCTGGTGATACGTAGGCCCCTTTCACACGTGCGGACCGTATGTCCGCTTTTTCATCCATCCATTTGCGGATGAAAAAGGGACATACATTGGTCCCTATGAGATTGCGGGTGTCAGTGGATGAACCTCCGCTGACACCCGATCTCGTCCGCCTCCGCAAAGATTCGATTTTGCAGACGGAAGAAAACCCTATTTTTCCTTCCGTCTGCAGATCGGATAGGATGAACACAGACATACGGTCCGTGTTCATCCGATCCCCCCATAGGGGAGAGCGGAGAAAAGACAGTGTGCGGGGACCGCCCTGTCATCCGCCGGCTCAGCGGGGATCAATGGAGCGATCCCCGCTGAGCATACAGAGCATTTGGAGGCGGATCATTACTGATCCGCCCCGTGTGAAAGGGGCCTTAGGGTCACAGACCCTAAATGTACGCTGATTACAATTAGAATTAAAGTCAGACCTGGCCATGAAACGGCTTTTGATTAAATTTTTTAAATTACTTTTGAAAAAGTGGGAATGGCTATTCTTAAGAGCTGTAAGTCCTAAACCCTTCCTCCGATTTGGATGTACAGACCCTCAAATTAAACCATAGAGTGTGCACTTTCAGCCGATATCCATTATATAACTATAGTGTGAATATGTTTTGGTAAATACCTGAAAAAAACAAAAAAAATTGTGCCTGTGTCCAAATATATATGGACCTAACTGTAATTACCTGTTTGCGACATTGGGATATATAAAGAGTTTAAGCTTTGTGCAAAATATAGTGTTGTAGATGCCTATATTTGAGATGGCACACAAGACTTTTGGTTTTAGGTTTTCATAATATTTCAACCAATTATATATTGGCTCTACTATAATATTTTGCACTTATTTCTGCAAACAGGCTGTGATTAAGGCTAGGTTTACATGTCCCGCTGCGGTTTACAGTAAAGGAGTCCAGTGTAGTTTTGTTTACCAATTCAGCTGCGATTCAGGTGCAAATTTTTACTTGAATTCGTACCTGAACCAGACCAAAAATCACACAAATGGACCGTGGCCACCCCAGACATGTGTGAACTGGCTTCATTGCAATCCGGTCCATTTCACATGTTATGCGCATCAGATGTGGATCAAAACGCATCCAATTTGCATATATATGTGAATCGAGCCTGAGGCTCTTATTTAAAGCGGAGCTCCAGCCGCGATTTTTTTTTAAAGTCAGTAGCTACTAACAGTGTAGCTGCTGACTTTAAATAAGGACACTTACCTTGTCCTACTTGCCCGCGCTGATGGGCCCCCCGATGCCGGTCCCACAATCGCTCCGGGTCCCGCGCCGCCATTCACACTATGGGAAACAGGCAGTGAAGCCGTACGGCTTCACTGCCCATTTCCTACTGCGCCTGCGTGAGTCTCACGCTGGCTTGTGAATGGGCGCGCTGCTCTCTGAGAACACACACAGTTCCAGGTATTTCGGGTGAGTATTTTTTTTTTTTAAGGTTTTTTTTATTGAATTTTTTTAAACAACATGGGAAAATTTTGTTTTCCTGGGTGGAGCTCCGCTTTAATTTGACTTCAACAATCTGATAACTTAAGAATTGCCTATTTAACACATTCCTGTGTATGCCGTATTGCGGAATATGGAATACTGAAAATGTGCAACATACTGTACGTACATGTCCATGGAGCGTTCAGGGGGACCCTTCATGTTTTTTTGTACTGGGCCCCTGAAGGTTCTAGTTAAGCCTCTGGTGCATGTAATTGTCAGCATTCATTGTGTTGCTTTATGCCCATTTCAATACTTGTAAAAACTGTTTTGGATTTAAAACAAATAGTGTTTTAGAGTCACTGGGTCTTACTCATAAGTTTTCCAATGTTTTTTCCTGCTCTACCTGACATAAAACCCAGTACCTAGCTGATAGTGAAGTCTCTGTGTAGAACTAAGGCAAGTGACGGAGGGACAGACACATGTAGATAGTAGCTCTAAGTTAGATGTTTTTAATATTAGTACCAATGTTTAGTCAGGTGTGTACTTTCCAGTGAGAGCCAACTTTAGTGATAACTATGGCAAAGATTCAACTAAAGTGTTTTAGCAGCCATAAAAAAAAACAAAAATTGAGAGTATTTATAACCTTGAGCAGATATCACTATTTGGTCTCCACTATACTCTACTGTGTACCTCGGCCCATTTTTTTTTAAATGAGTGCGTCGTTATATGCAATACTACAGTAGAGATAGTGAAACGTTTTTTGTTATAAATGAGCCTTTTGAGATTTTGATATCTTCTAAATTTGTGGCTGGTAAAAGACTTTAGCAGCAAAATAAACTTCCTCTGCAGACATTTACCTATAGGTAAGTCTATAATAAGGCTTACCTATACTGTAGGTAGTGTAAATATCTCCTAAACGTGTACCGTTTAGGAGATATTTACAGTACATGCAGCCAGTGACATCACTGCGGCTCTAATTGGCTTTAAAAAAGGGTGGGCTTGGGGCGCAGATCACTGTGTTGAAGCCCACACACTTGTGTGACAATAGTGAATTAATATTCACTATTTTCTTCCTGATTCTCCTGGCTAATCAGGAAGCAGCTCCTGAGACCCAATTTTCCAGGGAGACTTAGGACTCCCAATCGTGTCTCAGGACACACTTCCTGTTCAGACTGGAGGAGAACAGAGAGGAGAATGGCCCGGCTCTTCATTTCCCCTGCCTCTTATGTTAAGGTTAGTCTCCACTGCTGCCTTCTCGTCCATCGAACGCCCGGGGGGAGGGGGTCATTGGTGTGCTTGTGGCGATCTTCCCTTCCTGGGAGGCTTCCATCCCCGCAAGGGCTGGTTTGCTTCTGGCGACCGCCACCTTCCCGGCCATCCTGGGAAGTGGATGGTGTTAATTTGACCCCCCCAAAATATTTAGTACCAACCGCCACTGACAGATAACTTATTTTTTACAGTATTATACGTTTTTATTTATTTGAGTTGATTACATTTTTTTCTACCTTTTGTAAGCAATTTATAGAGGAAATAAGCCCTGATGGGTGTTACAGTGGGTGACCGCTATATTGTGTCAATCTCGCTCCCTTTCTCAGCGAGATTGACCACCTACGAGCCCCATCGCGGGAGCCAGCGCCGAGCCTGCTTGCCGCGATGGGGACAATGCCGTCATAGAAGCGACGGGGATCCGACTTGGATTCCCGCCAATTCTACAAGCAGCTTGTTATGGGGGCACCCGAGCTGAGCCGCAGCTCTGTGTGTGCATTCATACACAGAGCCACGGTTTGGCTCTGCCCCCTCTCTCCTGATTGTCTAACTGACTTTGATTGACAGCAGCGGACTCGGGAGCGTGCCACAAGATAACTGCCTTGGGAGAGCGCTTCCCAGAGGGGGTTATCTGATGCGGGGAGGAGCCGAGAGAGCCGCCGGGGGACCCCACAAAAAGGTGTTCGGGGCCACTCTGTTCAAAACACGCTGCACAGTGGAGGTAAGTATGACATGTTTGTTATTTAAAAAAAAACTTCCCTGTCCCTGATAAAGAAAAGCATCCCCACAACATAATTCTACCACCACCATGTTTCACAGTAGATATGATGTTTTCAGGGAGATGTGCAGTGTTAGTTTTCCGACACAAATAGCGGTTTGCTTTTAGGTCAAAATGTTCAGTTTTGGTCTCATTGATTAGAGCACGTTCTTCCACATGTTTCCAACTTCATCATTAAAAACGATGTTGCCCACACACCATCGTTTTAAAAACATTATGAACAAAGCGCAGTGACGTACAACACATACAACGGCACTCTAAAGGGGAAGTTCCATTCAAGCTCCCGTCTCATAACTTGCTTCTGAGCATGCGTGGGTTTAAAACGTCATTTTTAACGTCGTTTTAGCCCACGCACGATAATTTTTTACAACCCAAAAAATGTTCATTTTTAAAAACGACGTTAAAAAATGCAGCATGCTCAAATTTTTTTTGGTCGTTTTTTCAGAAGATGAAAAACGATGTGAAGCCCACACACGGTCATTTTAAATTGCGTTTTTAAAAACTTTGTTTTTTTTTCATCCTGAAAAATGATCGTGTGTACGCGGCATAATAGTTGTCCTGAGGACAGATTCTCCAACCTGAGTTGTGGATCTCTGCAGCTCCTCCAGAGTTACCATGGGCCTCTTGGCTGCTTCTCTGTTTAATGCTCTCCTTGCCCGGCCTGTCAGTTTAGATGGACGACCAAGTGTTCGTAGGTCTGTAGTTGTGCCTAAGGCCCCTTTCACACGGGGCGGATCAGTAATGATCCTCCCCCTGAACCTCCGCATGCTCAGCGGGATCGCTCCGTTGATTCCCTGCTGAGCTGGCGAATGACAGGGCGGTCCCCGCACACTGTCCAGGGACCATCCTGTCTTTTCTCCGCTCTCCCCTATGGGGGGATCGGATGAACACGGGCCGTCTGTCCGTGTTCACCCGATCTGATTCACCAGACGAATGGAAAAGTAGGTTTTTCCTCTGTCACACTTTGGCGGATCAGAGCGGGTCAGATGTCAGCGTGCATGTCACCGCTGACACCCGTGGCTCCATAGAGGAGCACGGAGCGCCCGTTCAGGTCCGCCTAAAAAACTGGCAGGCAGACCTGAACGGTCCGCTCATGTGAAAGAGCCCATACTCTTTCCATTTTTGCATGATGGAGTGAACGGTGCTCAGTGAGATGTTCAAAGCTTGGGATATTTTTTTTATAACCTAACCCTGCTTTATACTTCCCCATAACTTTATCCCTGACCTGTCTGGTGTGTTCCTTGGCCTTCATAATGCGTTTGTTCATGAAGGTTCTGTAACAAACCTTCTGGGCTTCACAGAACAGCTGTATTTATACTGAGATTAAATTACACACAGGTGGACTCTATTTACTAATTAGGCTTCTGAAGGCAATTGGTTCCACTATATTTTAATTAGGGGCATCAGAGTAAAGGGGGCTGAATACAAATGCATGCCACACTTTTCATATATTTATTTGTAAAAAAAAAATTGAAAAACATTTATTATTTTCCTTCTACTTCACAATTATGTGCCACTGCTCTATCACAAAATCCCAATAAAATATATTTACATATTTGGTTGTAACATGACAAAATGTGGAACATTTAAAGGTATATGAATACTCTTTCAAGGCATTGTAAAAATGAACTCACACACTTATTTATTTTTTGATTTACTGCGCATGCTCAATAACATAAGTAATGGTGATACTGTGATCCTGGGACACATCTTCTTTGGGGCAGGGGACTGTCACTGAAAATCTGGGATAGTTGGTATCTATCCTAGATGTGAGATATGTTTCCTAATGGAAAGAAAGATCTAAATGACCCATTTGTCACAAGTGCTAATGGCTTGGAGAGTGAGCTGTTCACTGAGCACTGATTGATTAGGACTGCAGAAGAGGTGGATTTACACCAATCATTCATAAGTTTATGATGACCTACCTAATATTAAATAGGTCCCCATTTTGCCACCAAAACAGCCCTAACTCTTTGAGGCATGGACACTACTAGACCTCTGAAGTTATGCTGTGGTATCTGGCACAAAGCTGTCAGTAGCAGATCCTTTAGGTCCTATTAGTTGCAAGGTGGGGCCTGTGTGGATTGGAGTTGTTTTTCCAGCAAATCCCACTGATGCTCAATTGGATTGAGATCTGCCGATTTTGGATCCAATGTCAACATCTTAAACTCATTGTTGGCACATTATCCTGATGAAAGACGCCACTACCACCAGGAAATACTGTTTCCATGGAGGTAGGTGAATCATGTCAAGTAACATCCACATGAATGTCAGGACCCAAGGTTTCCAAGCAGAAAATTACTCAAAGGAACACACTGTCTCCGCCAGCTTGCCTATGTGGTCCAGTTCTAATGCTCCACCCATTGCAGGCTCTTTTGGCTGTGGACACAGGTTAACATGGGCACCCTTACTGCTCTGCTATTCCACAGCCTCATACACTGTAAACTACAATGCCCATTTTTTCTGCTTTCAACACATCAACTTTAGGGACAGCATGTTTACTTGCTGCCTAACAAATCCCACTGACTATCAGATGTCATTGTAAGTTGATAATCAGTGTTATTCACTTAACCTGTCAGTGATGACAATGTTATGGCTGATTGGTGACTTATTTAAGCAACAGTATGGGGATTTTAAGAATTTATTATGGATATACATACAAGTATGATATGTTGTCATCCTCACCTGACCCTTTTCTGGCATTCAGGAACTCGTCGTAAATGAAACATCGTTTTCCTCAACGAGTTCCTTCTCAGGCTTGTCGAGAATCTTGTCAAGCTTTCTTTGTGTATACACTGTCAAGACAAAATCTCGTCGTTCTGAAACGCGGTGACGTACAACACGTACGACGGCACTATATAGGGGAAGTTTGATTCCACTGGCACAACCCTTGGGGCTGCTTTTGCTAATCTCAGGTTACTGCGTGTTAAGTAAATGTTCAAATACAACTACAAAGTTGAAAGTAAAAATATTAAACTATATTTACATACTGAGTCAGTTATTGACAGCATCCACTTTATAGATTGCTGGAAACCCTGTCTGAAATGATATGCCTGTTTTAGAAGCTAATAAGCTCATATACATAAAACATTGAACATTGAGATGTAGGCACATTTTTTATTTATTTTTTCCTAATATACACTTTATTGTAAAAAGTATTGGGACACCTGTCTTTACACGCACATGAACTTTAATGGTGTCTCAGTCTTAGTCTGTAGGGTTCAATATTGAGTTGGTCCACCCTTTGCAGCTATAACAGCTTCAACTCTTTGGGGAAGGCTGTCCACAAGGTTTAATAGTTTGTCTATGGGAATGTTTGAACAATCTTCCAGAAGCGTATTTTTGAGGTCAGGCACTGATGTTGGACAAGAAGACCTGTTTTGCAGACCTGTTTTACACAAAGTTGGGAGCATGAAATTGTCCAAAATGTCTTGGTATGCTGACACCTTAAGAGTTCCCTTCACTGAAACTAAGGGGCCAAGCCCAACCCCTAAAAAACAACCTTAATCCCCCTCCACCAAATGATTTGGACCAGTGCACAAAGCAAGGTCCATAAAGACAAGGATGAGCGAGTATGGGGTGGATGAGTCCTGACCTCAACCCGATAGAACACCTTTGGGATAAACTAGGGCAGAGACTGCAAGCCAGCATTAGTACCTGACCTCACCAAATGCGCTTCTGGAAGAATAGTCAAACATTCCCATAGACACACTCCTAAACCTTGTGGACAGCCTTCAAAGGAAGAGTCAAAGCTGTTATAGCTGCATAGGGTGGGCCAACTCAATATTGAACCCTAGAGACTAATGCCGCGTACACACGGTCGTTTTTTGCGATGAAAAAAAAACGACGTTTTTTAATACGTCATTTAAATTGATCGTGTGTGGGCAAAAACGTCGTTTTTTTGTCTTCAAAAAAACGAAACCCAAAAAAAAATTCCAACATGCTTGAATTTTTTTGTGTCGTTTTTTCAAAACGTCGTTTTTTGTGTCATAAAAAATGATCGTGTGTGGGCAAAACGACATAGAAAATGACGTTTAAAACCCGCGCTGTGCTCAGAAGCAATTTCTGAGATGGGAGAGCTCGTTCTGGTAAAACTACTGTTTAGAATGGATTAAGCACATTCGTTATTTTAAATCTAATGAAGAAAACAATGCGCTGTATTTGCCACAATGCTTTTTAAAACCATTTCCAAGCTACCCTAAACTCCTAGTTTGTTGTGGCTCATCTTGTTTGACATATTTATGTCACCTTTTGACTTTTTATTTTTTTTGGGCCCTTTTTTTGTTTGTTTTTATTTTTTTGGGACACGTAATTTTTTTGGGTAATATCTTTTAACAGATGTTTTGAACTAAAAATTTTTTTTAAGGATTTTGGAGGGTGTGAAGTGGACCACAGCAGCTTATTTTTTGTGGTTTAATTTACCCACAAGGAGGTTGTTGTTCCTTGTTTAATGTCGTTTTACTTTCAATAGATTTTTATTTTTTCAAATAAAGAATACAGATAAATTATGACAAAAGGCTGAAATTACACCATCAAAACATTCAACAAACCGGGCATAATGACAGTAACAATGACTCAATTGATTTCAAATTTCCCAACTATGGGTTGATTAAAGGAATCCAGCGAGCTTAATAACAGAGGAAAGGGGCGGAAAAAGAGGTGTATATGGTGATCTTGCGCTCAGGGGAAACCTGCCTGTCCCGGACACCCCTAATGGGATCAATCTGTGTCCAGCCAGGCGCCTCCCCAAT